>JAHTLZ010000010.1:56308062-56321213 GCA_023846285.1 Phrynocephalus versicolor | reverse complement strand
AAATAAATAAATAAATAAATAAATAAATAAATAAATAAATAAATAAATACTTTAGTCCCACATATCCATCACTAGAGTCTAGTCTTAAGAATCAGCCAAGTCATTGCTTTGCATCTCACCTTACTACATATTTGGGGCCGAACAGCATGCAAAAGATAAGTCGTGGAACTACGTGCCATTGGATGAGGTCCTATGTAATAGTTTAAAAACTTCAAACCAGTATGAAAAGGAAGCAGGAACAACACAAGACATTTTTCTTGTCTGGGGCAGACTCGTTAAAGCATTTAATACCTCACAAATTCACTCCATTCCAGGCAGTAAAAATATAGTAATAACATAATGTATAAAATGTATAAAATGTGTCATATAATCTCACTCATGTCTGAGGAAGAGAACTTGATCTAAGCTCATATTAAAGTGTTTCTGTCTCCTTCATTTTTTTACTTTTCTTTGTTTTTGGCCTAATAAAAATAACATGTAATTACATGTAATAATTGGCTCCTCTCCATGACATACCATGCTTCTTATTTTGCCTAATGGCTAATCTGTACCCTGCCTAATGAATTGGGCTGGTTTTGAAGTGAAGTTCATGTGGGGTCTTAAAGTGTGAGGGGTTCAGCCTGTATTCATGTGAATAGATAATATGAGGGGCTTAGCCTGTGCACCATATCCCAGCTTAGTAATCAAGAGAGAGACCTACAGTGTACGTGAGCAAATGCTTCTTGCTCTAATCCACTTGATTTGTCAGGTGATAATCTATGATCCTTATAAAAGCTTCCTGAATCTATTAGGAAGTATATCCTTGCTGGTAATAAATAGCTGCCTTGGGTCCTTTCGAGGAGAAAGGCAGGATAACCGACCAACCAAATAATCAATTTTATTTTCCTTCTTTACTTCACACCACCCTTCAGTAGTTTGGACATGGGTCCAGTAAAGGCTTTCTCTGACCAACAACCTATCTCCATCTGATTGTGTTGTAACTTTAGAGAAAGCACACCAACAATTCTAGTCTGAACCTCAGCCCAGATACCCTTCAAGGGTGACCAAAGCCATTTTGCTCCTTGTCATAGCAAAGGGTGGCAGTGTCAGCTTCTGCATTGGCAGATAGCATCCAAAGCCTGCCAAGTCATTTTTGGCAACGTCGGCAGAACCATCCTCTGGTCTTGATGCCACTGGCAAGAAAATCTGTGTTCTGCTGGGGCAGGGAGGGGGAACACAACACAATTTAAAGTATACACACTAGACAAGTAAATATGTGCACTACTCTGCAAGGGGTGTGTGTGAATTTTTCTGCTCCCCTACCAGAGGTCTGTTTATTTTGTGGTGGATTCCAATGAATCGATGTCGCATATGCGAATGCCCCTGTTTCTTTGTTGTTGTTGTTTTATCAGCCACCATCAGCCAAGCCTTCCTCCCCCTCCCCCTTTCAGCCCCCTTCCCCTTGCTCCCCATCTGCCTTATCCCTCAACCAACTGCTCCAATTCCTTCCTGTCCTTGGTCACCTGCCACCACCCTCACCCCTTGTCCCTCTCCCCCTTTCCACCCCCTCTTCCTCTGTCCACCCCTTTTATGATTTCATATGATTTTTATATGGGATCATCACCAACAGCAATAAATGATAGGCTATTTCCTCCCTTTTAATAACACCTGGAATCAACTACCTAGAGCAGCTGCCTCATTCTGACTAATGGCCGTGTTGGCTCTGCTTCCTTGAACTCTGGCAGGGGGAATAAATCTGACTGATCACCATTCCAATTTATTTTTGTTTTGTTAATATTTTTGCTTTAAAATCTTAGCACTGCATACTGCTGTAAAAGCTTACAATTAAAGAATAAAATTGAATTTTTAATACAACAATAACAACAAAGCAGCCCAGTGCAGAACTAGTCCAGTAAGAAATAAAGAGCCACTAAACCAAAATCTGATGGCACATTCAGTCATCCGATGTGATTTCACAGCTCTGGTGGATGCGGAACTAACACTTAGGGCAACTGCAGTGCGAGTACTGATAATTTAAAGGGAGGACTTCAGAGCATTGGCTAATATCTCAATGGCTAATAAAATAGTTTCCAGACAATTAATCTCGACTAACCTGTGATGGATCTGAATCACTCATCAAAAATTGAATTGCTCTGCAAAGATTGCAGCTTTAAATAGCAAAGATTGATGTTCCCTGTGCTTGCTGGTTGTTTGTTAGGATTTTATGTTTTTGTTTTTGCCTGAAGCTAAATGGTTGGACTGGGAGTATAATCAAGAGATTCCCTGTTTGACTACATTTGCAGTTAATCTTGTTGTTTTGTGTCAGATCAATTGTCTTGATTTTGTTTCATTAATATGGATGGGTACTTCCATCGTATTGTTTATATTATCCTTTCAATATGCAAAGTATTGCTGTATTGTGGCCCGCAATATGTTGTAGAGCACAGACGAAGAAATAGTAAGTGAACCAAATTCTTGCTGCATATAAGGAGACCTTTAAAGCAAATACTTAAATTTTTAAAAAGTGTCTGTAAGTATCTGTCTGCAGGTTTGGCCTGAGGTATTGGCACTGCTGAGCATAATGAACAACTTGCTAGTTGTTAGGTGCTATCAAGTCACTCCTGACCTCGGCCAGACATAGAAATCAATGAGTTCCAAAAGGTCATCAACTGCTCTTTTTCAGTGTTGCAGAACTCAGCCTCTGGTTTCTTGTACTGAGTGAACCCATCTCATGTTTGGTTTTTCTGTTTTCCTCATGCCTTTACTTCCCCCCCCCTGCATTACTGTATTTTCCTGTGAATCTTATACTCTCATGATAGGCCTAATGCATGATAAAAGTTTTTGCTTCTGGAGAGAGATCAGACTTGATTTGATTTAACACTCACATTCATCTTTCTATTGGTCCTTGATGTAAAGCTTGTTTTCTATACTGGAATGCAGTTTTAGAAGAGGTAGCCATGTTAGTCTGTGCTAGCATATCAGGCAAAATAATAATAATAATAATAATAAATAAGGACAAAACACTGTGACACTTGGAAGACTCACTGCCATATTTTAATGTGACCTTTTGGGAATAAGTCCAGTTCCTCAAATAAAAGAGTTGGGACTACATAATTGGAATGCAAGACATTATAATCAATTTCTAATTTTGCTTCTGTACATGTAAACTATTGCATGTGTGATTTTTGCAAATGAATGCCTATTTTTTTCTTGAGGACACCCCCAGTGCTATTTAAGTGGATTCTCTAATTTCCACCTTCAGACCAGATGTCGAAGGTCTTTGTTAAAGTATATAACCCTCTTATGACAGATAGGGATTAGTTATGTTCAAGGAAAAAATAAACTACTAGCAGAGATTAGCAGCGTTGTGGAAGAATAAATGCACTTAGTGATCATGGAGCTAGGAGACAAATGAACTAGGCAATAGAGCTTAGTGCAAAACTTATATTATATATCTACACATGACAAAGAGTAATATACAATAACAATATATATAGAAAAGATACAACAGAGCATGGGGAAAGCTGCCTCTCACCTTAGGCAGTCCCAGTTATAGAATAGAATAGAGTTTTATTGTCATCATGCATATGCAAGATATGCACAATGAAATTAGAGTGCTGTTCCACTACACACTCAAAATAACAAGGCACCATACAAAACACATAAAACACATAAAACACCATACAAAATATTAAAAACTCTTAAAACAACTTACAAAATTTAAAACACTACTTGAACACTGCTTAAGATGATGCCAAAACCATTGCATTTAACTTAGATACTGCTCTAGGATAAAAAACTGTTCTTTAGTCTATTTGTCCTTGAACTAAGAGCCCTATATCTCCTGCCAGATAGCAACAGTTCAAAAAATTGGTGGCCAGGATGCGAAGGGTCTCTCAGAATTCTAGATGTCTTACTTAAGCATCTGGAGTTGTATAATTCTTCCAGAGGAGGAAGAGGACAGCCCACTATCCTCTGGGTGGTGTTTTTAACTCTCTGGAGCTCCCTTCTATCTGCCACTGTGCAACTGATGAACCAGACAAAGAGGCAGTAAGTGATAGTGCTTTCTATAAAGCCCCAGTAGAAGGTTACCAACAGCTTCTCAGACAGTTGTTCCCTCCTGAGAATTCTCAGAAAATATAATCTCTGTTGGGCCTTCTTAACCAGTGTTTCAGTGTTAACACTCCAAGTCAAATCCTCCTGTAGAATAACTCCCCAAAACCAAGTCCGTCACCCGCTCTACACAAACTCCATCAATAATCAAGGGCTGAGTGTCTGATTTCCTTTTTCAATAATCCACTATGAGTTCCTTGGTCTTGTTGATATTTATGATCAGATTGTTAGTTCTGCACCACCGTAGCAGCCGATGCACCTCATCTCGGTAGGCAGACTCATCTCCACCAGATATGAGTCCCACTACTGTTGTGTCATCGGCAAACTTGATGATTTTATTTTCAGGATGAATATGAGTGCAGTCAAATGTCTAAATACTGAACAATAGTGGGATCAGCACACAACCCTGTGGGGTACCCATGTTGAGAGTGAGGGCTGACAACGTGATCACCTAATCTGACCCTCTGTGAGCGATTTGATACAAAATCCACGATCCAGGCACAAATGGAATGACAAAATCCAAGGTCCTTAAGTTTAGATATCAGTTTGTGGGGTATGATTGTATTAAAAGCAGAGCTAAAGTCCATGAAGAGCATCCTTATATAGGTCTCCACAGCTTCAGATGGGTAAGAGCAGTATGCAAGGTAATATCTATAGCATCCTCCGTGGAGCTGTTTGCTCCGTAAGCAAACTGATATTTATCATATGTGCCTGGGAGCCAAGAGATAATATGCTAATAATATGCACTAATCGTTCCAAACACTTCATAAACATGGAGGTAAGTGCCACTGGTCTATAATAACTTAAGCTGTTAATAGACGGCTTCTTTGGCAGAGGAATAGTGGAGGCCTTCAGACAAGATGGAATAGTTGACTGGACTAAAGACCGATTGATAATATCAGTAAAAACTCCAGCCAATTGGTCTGTGAACTCCCTGATCACCTTACCAGGAATGCCATCAGGTCCCGTGGCTTTCCTTGGGTTCACAGTTCTCAAGATGTTTCTCACTTCCAACATCTCAACAAGAAGGAAGGGGCTAAGCTGTACTGATGGCTGTAATGTAAATAGCTCTGTTTGTTCAGTCTCAAAACGAGAAAAAGATTGTGCAGTTCTTCAGCCAAAGACGCGTTTCCAGCAGTAGGGACAGCATGATTAGATCTATAACTAGTGATTTGCTGAACCCCTGGCCACATTTGCCTTGCATTATTACTATAAAAACAAGCCTCTATCTTCTTCTTATAACCCACCTTCACTTTTTAATGCCTCTCCTCAAATCTCCTCTAGCAACACTATACCTGATTACATCACCGGACTTAAAAGTCTTATTCCTGTCATGCAGGAGACACTTCACCTCTTTGGTTGTCCATGGTTTCTGATTTGGATAGATTCGAAGTCATTTATCCACCGTAACAGTATCTATACAAAATTTAATATAACCCACAACTCCTGAAGTATACTCCTCTAGGTCTGGGTGGTCAAAAGCATCCCAACTTGTTCCTTCAAAGCAATCCTGCAGCTGCAGTAAGTGTTTCACAGTCTTTGTTAAAGTTGCAGTTTGTTTCCTTAAAGAGGTATTAAGCTGGTGCTAAGATCAGGGACAAGTGATCTGAAAGACCCAGGTGTGGAAACTGCAGAGGCCTGTAGCCATTCCTAATATTGGAATAGACCTTATCCAATATGTTTGCTCCTCTTGTGGCACAGTTCATGTGCTGATAGAATTTAGGGAGGGTTGTCCTCAAATCAACATGATTAAAATCCCCCACAATAATAAGCACATCATCTGGAGACTTATCTTGCTGACTACTGACCGCATCACCCAAATAACCCAAAGCTAAATCAGTGTTGGTGTCGGGTAGAATGTAAACAACTGTGATTAAGACAACAGTAAACTCTCTGGGAAGATATATTGGACTACATCTGACTATCATATACTACAATTCCCTGGAGCAATGACTGCTTTTGATTTTTGCGTTTGTACATCAGCTATTTCTAACATACATACATACTCCTCCTCTATTCTTCTCACAGTCTCTTTTTCTAGCAGAGCAATATGTTGTAAACCCTGTCAATCCAATAGTTGTGTTTGGTACGGCTGGGTGCAGCCAAGACTCTGTTATCAGCATAAGACAGCTGTCCTTGACCATCCTGCTCGTACTGGCCAGTAATCTCAGTTCATCCATTTTATTGATGAGGGATCTCACATTGGCAAGAAAAATACTTGGGAGCGGCAGCTTTCCTGAACGGTTTCACAACCTCACCCAAACACTGGCTCTGTGGCCTCTCTTCTTCCTTCTTTCCCTCCTTTGTCTTCTCTTCCACCCAGCAGGTGCAACAATCGATGAAGAGCCTGGAGCTCTTGCAACATCTGCCGGTATACTGTAATAATGAAGAGAATCAGCTGTAACTGCTTGCTTGCTTTTCAATCCAATATTTAAGAATTCATGTTGGTTATAAATATTAAATGCCCAACAGGATGCATTCCAATCAGCTAAAAACACACATGAAAGCAACCATACAAAGTGGAACGAAGAGAACAGAGGCGCTGTGGGACAAATAACAAATTTTTTTTTACATTGGTTTACTTGATACCTTTATATGCAACGCAATCTGGTCCAACCAATCACACACTACATGGGATGAGGTGATTAAGCTATACCACCTGTGCTTAGTCATCCTGACCTTCCAGTACTAATTATTCCTTACACTTGTGTGTTAGACCTAATACACATTCTTGTCTAGCTCATGACATGATACAATTTACAGAATCCAAATGCAGACTGCTGCCCAGAAATCAGAAGAAAACTGGAACTTTGAAGGATAGCATTGAAGAAATTAAAATAAGACAAGATCATAATTTGTAAAGAGACTACATCAAGATCATCCACATTATTGTATTTCTAATCACTATCATATTTCCAATCACAGTTTAAAAAAAAGCTGAAAGAGGGAAAAAAATGATTCATTTGAAATGTGGTGCCGGAGGAGAGCTCCATGAATACGCTGGACTGCCAGTAAGACAAAGAAGTGGGTCCTAGATCAAATCAACCCTGGATTATCTCTGAAAATAAAATTGATGGAATGGAGTCTGCTGTTTTCAGTGTTCTTTGCACAAATTCATGTTGGCGCCAGTAACAAATGTATTCATTTTAAAATTCTCATGGATTTGGGTTGAGTTACAAACTGCTGCCCACCACCATGAAGAAACATCTTTCTCCTATATGTTTTTAATATGAAATTGATCCACCCCTTCATTTAGAACGGGGGTCTGCAACCCGCGGCTCCGGAGCCGCATGCGGCTCTTTGGAACATTTGACGCGGCTCCGGGAGGATTCAGAAATTTCAATACAAAGGCGCCGAATCTCGCGAGGACAGCCCATCCCACAAGGCAGCGCGAAGCCAAGCGTGGCCACACTCTCGCGCTCTACCTTCCCGCGCGCTCCCTCTTCTTCAGAGCAAGAGAGAGAGAGAGGGAGGCGTGGTGGAAAGTGCCCCCCGAACGGCAGCCTTTTTTTTTTTAACTTCAAGAAAACCTCCCAGATCTGGATTGTTGCCTCCCCCCCCAGAAAAAAAGACGGGAGGAGAAAACCCTCCTTCCTTCCTTCCCCCCTTCCCCTTCCTTTCTTGCTTGGGTGTTTGGTGGGAGGGGGAAGAAGCGACGTGTGTGTGTGTGTGTTGTGTGTGTGTGCAACGTGGAGGAAGAGAAAACCTTCCTTCCTTCCCCCCTTCTCCTTCCTTTCTTGCTTGGGTGTTTGGTGGGAGGGGGAAGAAGCGACGTGTGTGTGTGTGTGTGTGTGTTGTGTGTGTGTGCAACGTGGAGGAAGAGAAAACCCTCCTTCCTTCCTTCCTTCCCCCCCTTCCCCTTCCTTTCTTGCTTGGGTGTTTGGTGGGAGGGGGAAGAAGCGACGTGTGTGTGTGTGTGTTGTGTGTGTGTGCAACGTGGAGGAAGAGAAAACCCTCCTTCCTTCCTTCCCCACCTTCCCCTTCCTTTCTTGCTTGGGTGTTTTGCTCCAAAAATGCGGGGGAGCGGGCGCGCGCGCGTGGCATGTCTCCGCGAAAGAGAGAGAGAGAGAGAGAGAGAGAGAGAGAGAGAGAGAGAGAGAGAGAGAGAGAGAGAGATTAGAAATTCCCCTCCTCTCCCTCCTGTACTATTTTTTGGAAGATTTTTAAAAACTGCCCCCCCCCAAAAAAAGTGGAAGCGGTGTGGGCACGATGCACTCGGGCTGCACTTCCCTCCTCCATGGGGGGTGGGGGCGAGAGGAGGAGGAGGAGGAGGGAGAGATGGAGTGTGTGTGTGTGGGGGGAGAGAGAGTCAGACCATGGCTGCAGGATCCGGGCAGAAGGCAGCGAGGGCGGAATGGGAACCTCAAGAAAGGCGGCGTGGGGAGGGGGCCACAGCTAGTCTTCTCTCTCCCCACCCCACCCCGCCGCTGCCGCCGCTGCCGCCCTGCTTCCTTGCCCGGTGCTCTCAGTTCTGGCCCAACAAGCAAGGGGTTGGTGGCGGTGGGAGCGAGGAGGGGTGGGCGGCGGCGGCGGCGGAGAGGCGAGAAGCAACAGAGGAAGTCGGCTTTTCTTTTTCCTGCGCGAGATCAACTTGGCAGTCGAGGGACGCGGCGTGACAGCTAGTTCGAGCCCGCCCCCCGACCCGAGGAGGGGTCTCTCTTATTAGACTTCCAGCAGCTCCCTCCTGGAGTCAGCCGGTTTCAGCGGCGGGGTGGGGGTGCCGGGCTCAAGTTGTTCAGGAGCCCCTGGCCACCCGGGGAGGCCAACGGCACGCCACCTGGCTCGAGAAGCTGAGCCGAGCCGAGCAGAGCGCCTGTGCGCCTGCCTGCTTGTCTCGCTTGCTCTCACTCTTGCTCTCTCCAAAAGGCCGCCAGCAGCTGCCTTCCGCTCCATTCCAACACACAGAACGTGCCTCCTGCGCGCCCACCCACCCCCATCCCGGCCCTCCCCGAGGCTGGTGGACACACAGCCGCCCCAGTTGCGCGCGGGGGAGAACTTGTGGCAGGTGAGCGCCGGGGGGCGGGGTGGGGGGAGGCGGCGGCGTCTCGGGCTCGCCCACTCGCTCTCTCTCCCGGCGCCCGAAGTGCCGAAGAAGCAACTTTCATTGGCTTCCTTTTCAGAAGCCCTTCGGGGGTGCCCGGAGGAGCCGCAGCTGCGGGCGCTCCTTCCCACCCCACCCGAGCCCGGCGCCGGGGCGCAGCGTGTCCGAGGAGCACGCAAGGGAGTGTGTTGCTTGCGAGCGCCCAAAAAGCCAGGAGCGAGGGGAGGGGAAAATATATTTGCAGTGTTATATTTGTTTTAAATGTCTCAATGGTTTTGCGGCTCCCAGATTTTTTTTTTTTTCATCAGAAACGGGTCCAAGTGGCTCTTTATGTCTTAAAGGTTGCAGACCCCTGATTTAGAAGATACATGCCTTTAAATGCACTTGTTTTACATAGGCGATTTTTCATCAACTCTGGCTGCATATTCTTATCGTGTATTCTGCAGTAGTTGCTGAAACATCTTGTCAATACAGTACTGGAGAAAACATAGTATTTGACTCTCATCAAGGTGGATGGCACTTTCTTCTGGGCAAGACACACATTTGAAATTTAGCCTTAAAAGGAATAAGTGTGATTTAACAGTGAGAGAGGGAGGATGAAAGAGAGAGAGAGCGTGAAGGAGAGAGAGGGAGGGGAAGGATAGCCATGGGGAAAAGTGGATAGAGAAAGAGAGATGGAGGAGGGTCACAGGCAGAGCAAAAGGAGGTAGAGTAAGAGTTTAAAAAATAGGATCCACAGAGAAAAGAGGACACACACACTCACACACACACAAGAGGGGGGAGAGGGGAGAGAGAGATAGGGGGTGGGGGAGGGGGGCCAATCTGTCTTAAAGTGATCCTTCCATTTGCATGGTAATTGCTCCAGACTGGTTCCCCAAAGTAGAAGCCCTATAGCTGGAGGACAAAGGTCCCAGCTTGGGCTTGGATCAGGGTCAGGCTGGAGCCCATTTCCCTGAGTGCCACATGTTCACCAGGAAATAGATCACACCAATGCCCTCCACCAACAGCCCAGACTGTGCCATCATGACCCCCATAGCTAGGTTCATTGTTCCCCATCTCTCTCCTACTCTCCCCCACCCCCACCCTTGGCAGCATTCTGCCTGCTGTCTCTTGAGCAGAGCTTTGCCACTATTGAGCCTTTATTTGAAAAACGATGAACAGGAGCAGAGGAGCAGAAGTATAGAAAAGGGGCTGATTGCCTTGTGGTACATAAGAGGCCAGCATCAAATAAATAAATAAATAAATAAATAAATAAATAAATAAATAAATAAATAAATAAACGACCACTGCATCTACTGGATGAGCGATTCAGACATGACCTTGGATCCCGGCTCTTTCTCCTCCTTCACTAGATGTGAAGGCGCAGCAATTGAGAGCACAGTGTAGGACGGCCCCTAATGAGGGATAATGAATTGCTTGGGTACATTTGGATCAGCGTCTCATTTCTTTACAGATGGATTTGCTGAGGGAGGCCCTGAAAGCTGTTATCTTGTGTATTTCTTTGGCAGGAGTCTCTCCATAATGGGCATGTGTTGTTTTGCTACTTAACTTGATTGACTTTCAGGGAAAATGCCATTTCATTGATCCAACAATTTCAGCCTCAAGAGCAAAGCTGCTAATGGCCAATCTCCGCGAATGCTCTTTTCACCTCTATCTTCTTTACAACGTCTATTTCCCAAGTACCTGCTCTAAAGGCAGTGGGATAATTCATTATTTCAAACAGAAGCACATCTAGCTAGTTATTATGTCATCATTAAAACTCAATATACAGCAACCATTCTGTTATTTTTTTTTTTAAAAAAGCCTTCCTCATTGGTCTTTTTTAATGGTCTTTTTCTGAAATACTCTACTTAGCTAGCCTGAAGCCCTGAACGATGACTGACAAACATAAAATGCATTGATGGGAACAGTTATGCTGTACATACATCCCTGGATAAGATCGTTTCCCCTTAATGTTAGATTTTCTGCCACAAAAATGATACATCTTATTTTTTATTGTTGTTTTATTTATTTATTACATGGTTCTAATATACAGTACTTTGTGGGTATTAACAGTGTAATATCAAAAATATTATTTTTTTATAATTTTGTCATTTTTATCAAAAATATCATTTTGGGATGAAAACTGATGTAGAAGTATTCAAACAAATGAATAGATAAATGACTAAAATCCACTATGTAACTTTCAACTCTTTCCTCAGCAGTAAATAAAGAGACCTCACAGCAATTCCCCTAGGAACTGTGGCAGGAAATGATTTTTTACTAGCAAGGAATGGACTGAAAGTCACAAAATTTCATCTAATAAATCTGCTTTCCTACCAAGTGCAAACCTGCCATAAAATAATTCTGGTTATTGAACCACCCAGACATTGTGATATCTCCTTTCCAGATATCAAGCAGTGTTTCTCACATCATCTTGGAGCCATAGGTGGTTTGTGGTCTGAGTAGGGGACTTAAAATCACATTTTAAGTCCCCGACTCGCACGCCCTTTCCCCCGCTTATAATTGTACAATTATAATGCCATTGTAAAAAACGATAGTAAGGCCGCACCTGGAGTATTGTGTACAATTCTGGTCACCATGTCTCAAAAAAGGCATAGTGGAACTGGAAAAGGTGTAAAAAAGAGCAACTAAAATTATTAGAGGGCTGGGGGAGCTCCCTTATGAGGAATGGTTAAAACATTTGGGACTCTTTAGTCTGGAAAAAAGGTGCCTGGGGGGGAATATGACTGAGACGTACAAAATAATGCAGGACATGAGTAAAATGGATAGAGGGACATTCTTCTACCTCTCACAACATACCAGAACTAAGGGACATCCACTCAAATTGAGGTTTGGGAGAGTGAGAAGAGACAAAAGAAAATATTTTTCACCCAGCGCATTGTTAGTCTGTGGAACTCCCTGCCACAGGAGGTGGTGATGGCCTCTGGCCTGGATGCCTTCAAAAGGGGACTGGACAGATTCCTGGAGGAAAAGTCCACCACAGGTTACAAACCATGATGGAGATGTGTAATCTCCAGGCTTAAAACCGGGGTACTTCAAGGACCAGATGCAGGGGAGTGGTATCAGGAGGCAGATATCTAGTCTCGTGTGCTCCCAGATGCATTTGGTGGGGCCACTGTGAGATACAGGAAACTGGACTCGATGGGCCTTTGGCCAGATCCAGCATGGCTCTTCTTATGTTCTTAGCTACCTCTAATTGGAGCTGTTCCTGCCCATTTGATATTAATATCAGGTTGCAAAGGAGTGACATTTATAATGTAAATGATAATTGCATGCAGAGAGTTAAGTTGGCATTAGAGCTAGAAACCCAACCAAACTAGATTCCATGCACTGGAGCCCTATGCACGATGTGTGTGTTAGGAGTTTAATCATTCTGATCTGAACCCACAGATTGTTTTTGCAACCCAGAACTAAATGGAGTTCACAGTTCTTCTGTACAGAAATGGATTCCTGGTAGTCTACTGGAAATTAGTCAGAAATCCAGGAGTCTATTCAGATTGAGCTCCTTCCTGTGCACAGCGATGCCTTTAGAGCAGTGATGGCGAACCTATGGCACTTGGAGCCTTTTCTGTGGGCACCCAACATCGTCCCTTCATAGCCACCTGTCTACAGGTTAAATTACTGTATTGGTACTTTGCAAAAATATTAGTGGGTTTTGAAATGCAGTTTGGGCACTCGGTCTCTAAAAGGTTCGCCATCACTGCTTTAGACTGTTTTGGAAGGCCTGGTAGAGGTAGAAGTCAGCATTCTATTTTAAGGTCAGTACATGGCCCTAGATTACCAGATCTGCTTCTGGATTGCAAGAACAGCGAGCGACCTCCCACCCACCCACAGAACAATAACAGAAACAGCAGCAGAAAGACAGCGGTGTAGCAAGGTTTTGGGGCGCTGGGGGCCAAAGGTTTGGGTTTTTTTGCGCCCTTATGCCCCTCCCCAACTCTATCTCATCCACCCAGCAATCCTGTGGTGTGTGTGTGTGTGTGTGTGTGTGTGTGTGTGTGTGTGTGTGTGTGTG
>JAHTLZ010000010.1:56250616-56308052 GCA_023846285.1 Phrynocephalus versicolor | reverse complement strand
GTGTGTGTGTGTGTGTGTGTGTGTGTGTGTGTGTGTGTGTGTGTGTGCACATGTTAGCGTGCGCACCTTACCTTTCCAGAGTGTGGCAATGAAGAGTTGGAGAAGGAGGAGGAGGGGCGCCACAGCCAGTGCTCTCACACACCTGCCTGCCTGCAGCAGACTCAGAGATGGCAGGCGGGGGGGGCGGTAGGTAATTTGGCACCCCCTAATTACTGTGCCCAGGGTGCCCTACTCCCTTGCCCTCCCCATGCCACGCCCCTGCAGAAAGAAAGAAAAATTAGCCAAGAATACACAGCAAGGTAGCTTCTGCCAAGGTTTTCATTGGCTCCCTTATACGGGGCTTTATTTGGAATGCAATATAATTTTGCAATTTTCTGATTCCCCCCACCCAAATAGGTACATATCTTTCATCTTTTCAGAGAGGTTGGCATGGGGAATACAAGAGGGCGTGGTAAGAGAAGGCGATTGTATTAGGTACAGAGAGCTCCTATGAAATGTTCATTTGCACGGATGCCTGGAGGTTTCTTTTAACAGACGTATCCTCCATCTCTAACTGCAATCCATAGCAAAGAAAATATAACACTATAGATTACAGAGAGACTAGGACTGTAGCCCCCACCATGGGTCAAATCTACTGGAAAGTTCTCCCTCATAAATGTTCCTTTCAGTCACTACGGAATAATCTTCTCATCAGTGGCACAGTGATGAATTTTGAAGTGATACTCCCTCTACGTACATGTCAAAGGAGAACCCTAAGATAACCATGGGCTGCACTGATATCATATCAATATGCTGTAGTAATTTTACATTTCTACTTCCCAGCATGTCTTGTGTAAAGCTAACTTGACCTAACTGCCCATTCAAGAACAAATCAACACAGAATACTTGCGTTAATAATAAAGGCAGCTCACTACATGGTAACATTGCTGGGAGGATCTGACTCCTGTCCAAGTACTGTGAGGGAAAGCTGGGGGGGGGGGAGAGGAGAGGAGCCTAAGGGGATGAGGAATAGCACTATCCCCAGTAACTAAAATGTCCTGGTGCAACAAAAATCGGTATCCCTGGTTCTACCTCACCTTAATCCACCACTCAATTTGTTGTTGTTGTTGTTGTTGTTGTTGATGATGATGATGATGATGATGATGATGATGATTGCAGAGGGCTGCCAGATGTAAAGTGACTTTTTGTCTGTTTTTTTTTTTTTTTGGTCAGGGCTGTTCCTTGCTGAGAGGCCTCTTGGGGCTCTGTCCTTCTTGCAGGTGAGCTGTCAGAGTGACAAAAACTGAGCTCACCACCTCACTCTGTGCAAACGGCAGCTAAAAGCTGTAGATTTCCACGTCCAGATTATTACCATTCCAAGCATTGCCATTGGCTGGCTTCCGTCACATTCTTTCCCTGTGGATAACCCTTGCACGACTCCCTCTGCGAAAAAGAATGGAGAGCGCGAATGGCAGCCAAGGAGAAAATTCGCTCCGATGTGCTCATTATTCTTTCTCCTTGTTACCTTCCCCATCTGATGACATCTCTCCCTGCATTTATTAAAGTATTCCGTAATACGCACCTGGGTTCCATTTCGAAAGGCTGCCCTCCATTGATAAACAGCAAGCGCATCAAGCTGCGTCTCTGGAGAATGATAAAGACTGGCAAATTGTCACATTTGGAGAAGGTAGAATGAAAGCACCACTGAGCACTTGCAAACAATCGAAAGATTATTCCTTCCTCTTGCTACTGCCAGAACTGGCAGCATCCAGGAGAGCTTAAGTGGTAGCACATGCCTGTGAGCCAGGATCTTCCCCAGATGGAGAGATGTTTCCTTTGGTTCACTGACATTTAATAGGAGACTTGCTTTCAAGCAACCCCTTGCAAACTGCGGCAGGTGCACATCAGTTTTACTGCCTTACATGGACATCGAGGAGAAAGATGCTATTTTTGAACACAGCATGGCTGCCCTAAATGGATTAGCTTGGGAAGAGTAACCCTTAAATAGGTTTGTGAGGGAAACTTCTCAGAAGGGAAGAGAGGGTCCCCTGCACGCCCTGATGAGTGGCTGGAGAAACAATGGCAAAAAGGGGAGCACCAGGAACAACCAACATTGTCACATGTGGACAGGGTCATGTTGCGGAAGGGATATTATGACGCCCTCAAAATAATTGAGCAGCAGAAGGAAAGGGAGAAGGAAGAAAACCTGGGTCCAACAGGAAGTAAAGAGAAGGACAAGGTGGGAAATCCCGACCAATCAGCTCCTGTGGAAGTGGGGTTCAGGGCTTGTAAAAAGGGCAGCAAACGGGTGCTCCCGGATGGATGGGAGTGGGTGTGGATGGAGGATCCCTGGACAGGGAAATGGGAGCAAATGATGATGCCCCATAAGGAGGCTGAAAGCTACCGAAGCTGGGTTCACAAACAGGGGTGCCCCTATTGGGGAGAAAAGGAGTACCGGGAATACAACAGAAAACGCAAAGAGATCCACAAAGAGATTGAGCTGGAAGAATGGCTGGCAAAGATCCAGATGGAAGCCGAGACCGGGAAGCTGGACCCCCGGGAGGACTTGACGCAGAGACCCGACTATCCTTTACGTACACCCCAGCAGAGACGTCCTGGTCCCAGGTCCACTTCGGAGGTTGGGGTGCAAGTGGGAAAACCCAAACCCTCAGTGAAAGAGATTGGGATACAAGTGGAGGGGCTGAGGCTCTCCGAGATGGAGGAGGGGATCAGTGGTGGAGCCAGCTATCCTCAGGTGGCGATGGGGAACTTGATCACATTCTAGAAACACCAATCTATGGAGGAAAAAATAATCCGTTTATGTCTGATATTAAGAATGTTGAAACTGTAGTTAGAAGAAAAACCTTGTTTATTGTTGAAGAACCGAATAAAAGTTCTTTTTGTTCATTCCGAGAGATGCCTTCTTTAAAGCTGGAAGGGCAGGAAGCCCAGGCAAAAACGGAACCCTCACAAAGGTCCTCATCAAATTAGAAGCATTTCTACACAAGTACAGCATCACCTCCCTTTCGCATTGAGGGAACGTGTTGCTACGATGTCATAATGCTAAAATTTAATCAAGAGGAGAATACAAGTTCCTGGGCAGTTCATCTTTACGATGCATTGAAAGCAAATTAATTAATGTTGGGTTTTTGCTCAGGAGCCATTTCTTGAAACTGAACCACGTTTACCCCTTTAGGGTTTGTTGTGGTATATCCTTCCCAGAAACACGAAGAGGAAATGGGATGTGTTGTGTGTGACTCCTACATTAGTAAATGTAGTATCAGGTACAAACAAGAAGTGTAATGTATACAAAAGCACTACCAGACACATAAAACTGTAGGTAAACATAACAACTGCTGTCTGATTTTTTGTCTTGCTGTTATTACAGCAGGGAAATGGCTAGTCAGCCATTCAATACTTATTTGTGGTTGTATGTCAAAGACCTTCCAACTAGAAATGCAATTTGTGTAGTTATTGCTGTTATGGGCGGGCGGGCGGGCGGGGGGCTCATGAGTGATTAAGGTGTCTTACATTCATCACTAAACATAATAAAAAGAGCAAGTAAAAGCAAATTCAGCCATTTTGAAATCAAATAAAATGAATCATGTCCATGTAAGTCTTCCAAATCAGTTAAATTCACATTTTAAATGATTCCAACAGACAAAAATGTCATCTTAAACCAAGTCAGCTGCTAGTAGGGCATCGTCAAGCCCACTTAAAAGCAGTGAGAATGAAAAAGGTTTGTAACCATGAGGAAAGTGTGTGGCATAATCTGGGAGCCACAGAGGAAGAAGTCCTCTCCTAGCATGTCTTTCAGACACAAGTGGGCCTTGTCAGCCGCTGATCTTCTCAAGATGATATCTCCTGAAGGACAGACAGTCGCTTAGATAGCAAATCAAACTGGTTAAAAACCTTGAGCCAAGGTCAGCAAGGAATTTTCAATGGAATTTTCAAGGAATGTCTTTCATTGTAAGTATTGTAGGATGCTGATACCATGCATTCATGATCAGTCCAGTTCAGTGATGGTGAACCTTTTAGAGATCAAGTGCCCAAACTGCGTTTCAAAACCCACTACTTTTTTGCAAAGTGCCAATACAGCAATTTAACCTGAATACAGGTGGCTGTGAAGGGGCGATGTCGGGCGTCCACAGAAAGGGCTCTGAGTGCCACCTTTGGCACCCGTGCCATGGGTTTGCCAACACTGCAAGATGCTGCGTATTATGGTACATATTGTGCCACCTGAACATCCTGGACCTTCTTAAAATGTTGACCTATGTAGACTGCATTGCAGCAGTCAAGACAAAATACAACTAAGGCATGGATGATTATTGTGAAGTCAGGTTGACTCAGAAATCTGCCAAGATGTTCAGTCATCCAGGTGAGGATATCTGGAAGCTGAGTCATGGCAACTGGGCTTCTTTTCTTGTGAAATTGAAAAGAGAATCACCGCTAACATTCCTCAGATGGACGAAGCAGCCTGGATGAGTAGCAAAACATTTCAATCTCACAAGTAAAGAAGGTCAGTTGCCATGACTCAACTTCCGGTTGACTCAGGAGGAGCTGTAGCTTGTGTATGAAGTTGAGTCACACAAAGGCACTTCTTGACACTGCTGCTTGCTAGGAGTCTAGGGGGATTACAGAATTAAGAAATACCCTTAGACTGTGAACCCGATAAGCTGGGACAGCACAACTCCTTCTAGAATGGTTTGCATCTCTGTTGTATTGTCAGGATTTAATTTCCATTTTCTCAACCTCATCCATCCCATTATTGAACACAGGCGTCATTCAGTGGTTCTGACTATTCTCTTGATATTAGGTAGTGTTCAGTTGTTTGAATGCTCGTGTGTTGATCTGAGTATTGATTAACTGGTGAGAATGAACAGGGGATGAGATATGAAAGGAGTGCCGAGGGACTTAGGCAGCTGGTTAGAAAGTGGATGTGGAGGTAGTTGGGTAGCTTGTGTAGTAAAGAGTAACTTATATAGTGTTGTGTGGAGAAATGGGACAAGGGATCAAAGTGAACTATAAAATGGATGACTCACAACTAGATTTTCTTCAGACTGATGAAACTGTTTGCATGAGCAGTTAAATGTTTCAATCTCTCAAGAAAAAGAAGTCAACTTGCCATGACTCAACTTCCAGATAAACCCACCTGGATGACTGAGAATCTTCACAGACAAGTTGAAAGCTATTTTTGTTACATGGCAGTCAGAAAACTCATTACATCCACATGCCAGCAGGCTACACTCAAGACTTAAGCAGTTGTTTAATTAAGGTGGCTCTTTCCTTATATGAATATTGTATTAAATAAACACATACTAATGGAGTTTAATGTTTGGTTGTTTTTTCAAAAACAGCTGGGTCGAGGTGGTTCTGCATGGAAGCCACAATCAGTAGATATGACTTGAAATATTTGGGAAGGTCTTAGGGAGTGACTGTGTCTGGTAAAACATCAGAAGAAGCACCACAGGTGAGTTGTATGTACTGTACATGGTCGTGTAAAGTGTGAGTGACAAATGGGGAGTGTGAATATCGTGAAGTGCTCTAGTGAGTAGGGCAACCTCCCCAGATTGTCACCTGCATTTACAGAGATTTTTATGGGAGTTCCCATATGAATCCTCCCAGGTCCATCTTGCACAGACGGTACAGGATTGTGGCTTTGCTCTAATAACATTGTTTATCAAAAGTTATGTATGCTAGACTGAAACATTGCTTCTCCTTTTTTCACTCTTTCCATTTATGAGCGAGTGCTATTTACAGAGCCAGATCTGGGTCCAACAGGAATGGGATTGCTATGAATTCACTCACTGCCTGGGATCATATAAAACAGCAGCAGCTCTCTAAGGTACCTTTAATAAAGCCTATATTCTTAAGTAAAGTTTTTGTAGTGTTTTGCTAAGGAAATGTACTGGGAATGGCTGTCTCGTGATACAGCATTGGTTCCCAATCCTGGAGTACCGGATGGTCACAGAATGAAACTCCATGGAGCCACGTAATGTAGATTTTGGCCAAGGTTTCTGAGGGTTTGATGTAATTCTATTTATATACACGAGGTTAAACTATCTGCTATAATATATGTATAGGTTCTCCCCTTTGGGAAGAGGGAATAGAAGTGAGAGACTATTAAGCAAACATTTAAATGGATGTGTTAATAGTGTCATTTTGAGAAGTCAAACATGCTCCCTATTAAATGTTAAAACCAACTAGTTAAGAATTAATTTCCCACTTTCTAATGTTTAACTTTTTTAATGTTTAATCTGGATGTCCAGTCCTTTTTCTTCAGGAAAAATGTTTGCTCTTGGCTCTTTTTCTCTTGCAATGAAGGGGTGGCTGTAAAAGATGTCTCTATAATGGCCTTCAGCACACAACAGTAGCCAGTTGCATAGGCTTTAGCCTATCTGAATTAGGAACTAATTTTGGGGGAATAAAATACATGCTTTCTTTTTTACTTACCATGAGCATCCTGAGCATTTACTTTAAAACTCTTAAGCTTTCTTACATTTCCTACAAACACAAGGTAGACTTTTTGCATTCTCCAGAATGTTGCCTTAGCTCTCAATGACACACCATCAGAGTCTAAAAATGAGTTTTTGAAAACTTGGAAGCTTGCTTTGTTTACAGTGAGCATTGGCATTACGTATTGTGTAAGGCAGGCATGTCCAAAGTCAGGCCCGGGGGCCAAATGCGGACCATTATCAAATTTTGAGCAGTCCGTGGCCCCTTCCCCCTACCAGCTCAGCCTGTCACGCATCCCCAGCAGATGGCCCCTCCCCATACTAGATGGGGACATCAGCTTGCAGTTTTATGGTTTGCCTGCCCTCCCTGCCTCTGTCCATCCCCCCAGCCACCGGCCTAGCCTACCCAACCCTGGCTCCATTGTCGCAGCGTCCTCCCTGGCTCCTTGCATGTTCTAGAGATTTGTCCAAAGGTCGGCCCACACACATTTTCACCTCATCAAATCTGGCCCTCCTTGCAAAAAGTTTGGACACCCCTGGTGTAAGGACTATGCAAAAAAAATGAAACCAGGCATGCTCACTGGTAATGACATATAACCAGATATAGTTTGCTCAATTGTTTTAGTAAAAGTATCCTTCCCACCATCTCTGCAACTTGCACTTGACTTGTGTGATACTGAATACTGCACACAGTCAGGGGCTATCTGCTATCCTAGGATTAATTTGTGGGCAGTACAGTGTTTGCAAATTAAGGCTTGGAATGGGTTTTTCTGTCAGAATCTTCTTGCCATCTAATACTGTTGATGTTGCTTTTTTGTTAACAAAGCCATGTTGCAGAGAGAGGCATCAGTAGATGTAACCATTATTAAGAGGCTGGAGATGCAAGTTATCCTGCTGCTTAACCCACAGAGATGAAAGCTGTTCCAGAAGACAGGGTTGTGCGAGGCTAGTGGAAAGCAGATCTCCTCTGAGCCGAGGTTGGGAACAAGTAGTAATATTTACTAAATAATGACACCATCAGATCCAGCTAATTATCTTGTGATGTGAAGCAACAATCATAAGATTGGGCTGACAGTTTATCTTACTCTCTGCAGGAAGCATATTTCTGTTGTGAATGGAAACCATGGAATTGCTGCTAAATGGTCATTGATCACTTTAAACAAATGGAAGACCAGGGCAGTTATCTTCTGGCTATTATTCGTCTTTACAGCAGAAGTCGTCAATATTTTGCCTGTGGCGTGCGTCTAATTTTATTGCAGTTTTCTTTCGTTTATGACCAGCACTGAGGACGATATATATCTTGTCTATTGGATTAGCAGAATGTTACCTTGTAAGAGCCTTTGCTTCCTTTTGTCCTGGTGTGTGGTGTTCCAGAAGAAGGGGTCAGGGAGAAAATTTATTTTTGGTTTTTAAAAAAGTACTCATTTGTTTGACTGCGAATGCAAAATCTGAGAGACGAGTCGACAGTAGGAGGAGTACATTGACTTTTCTGTGCTCTTTAACTTACACGTGCTTGAGTCCGGGTCTGAGTTCAATAAGTGGCATCCTCCAATTCTGGAAGATCATCCCAGTTCTCCTCTGAGCACTGGCAGGAAGGGACGGGTGGCTAGCTCTCCCTAAATGATGAGGGAGGAACCTCTGGACTTGACCCACGAGTGGCCCATGCTTCTGCAGATAGTAGAACTTGCCTGAACATATGCATGTGCTGTAGTGACCCAGTGTGGTGCAGGCGTGATGGTGTAGGACTCAGGGTCTGTCTCTCTCTGAGCCATGAAAATTTACCAGGGAAGTGGAACTGGTAAAACTGCCCTTCCCTGTTAGGGATGCTATAAGTTGGCTTAAGAACTAGGGGACATACTCTCAAATTGTGGGCTGGGAGAGTAAGAACAGACAAAAGAAAATATTTTTTCACGCAGCGCATTGTTAGTCTGTGGAACTCCCTGCCACAGGATGTGGTGATGGCATCTGGCCTGGATGCCTTCAAAAGGGGATTGGACAGATTCCTGGAGGAAAAGTTCACCACCGATTACAAACCATGATGGAGATGTGCAATCTCCAGGCTTAAAACCAGGGTACTTCAAGGGCCAGATGCAGGGGAGTGGTATCAGGAGGCAGATATCTAGTCTCATGCGCTCCCAAACGCATCTGGTGGGGCCACTGTGAGATACAGGAAGCTAGACTAGATGGGCCGTTGGCCTGATCCAGCATGGCTCTTCTTATGTTCTTAATTGTGACAGCACTTAACAATAAACATTTATGGTACTCCGACGTCATTCTCTACAAGATGGAGAACACCCACTCTATACCGTGCCCTCTATAGAGATTGCATTCCTGTTTCCCCCAAAGATATCCCAGGGCCATTTAGTTATGCCACATAGTGACTGGGCAAGCTAAAACCAGTTCCCTCTCCACCTCAATAAAAGATATAATTTCACTAATCAGCATATTTCAGAATTTGGTCCCATTGTACCCCCAATGAACACATGGCAGTCATTTTCAGGGTTTCCCAGGTAGCGACTCCTCAGAGGTAGTTTGTCACTCCCTTCTTCTGAAAGTGTCTTGGGACTGAGCAGGTGGCTCAGGGCTACACAGGCTGCCTCTACTTGCAAGGAGGCACAGTAGGGAACTCAGCTTCTAACCTCTGGCAAGCCAGCCGGCTATCTCCAACCCTTATTAGCTCTCTAATGACCAGGCCACTGATTTGGTGGTAACTACAGCCAATATAGTAGGCCGCTTCCAAAGAGTGTTGATGCCAGGCTTCTGCTTTTCCCAGGCATGCAGCCCTGGAAAAATGACAGGCTTGGATGTTTCTGAAACTGCCAGAAAAACTACACTGAATATCAGGAAGTGTGTCTTGTGAAGACGGTCTTGGTGCAGCATCATTCTCAGGGAAAGCAGAGGAGGCCCAGTGGGGTCAAGTACGTTTGTTAAATATGTCTCAACGTGAAAGAGAGTGGAAAGTGCAAGGATTAGAGCAGAATCCAGAGTGGGTTGGGTGTTGCCTTATAGCCTTTGATGAATGAGTTTAGGAATTTGAGACCTGTGGTTAAATGCCGAAACACATCCCTCCTCCGTACACAATAAAACTGATGCCACCAACAGCTAATTGAGGTAACCGTTAGGCTTTAAAGCACACACCTATTTTCCAATATACTTTTCGTCTTGAACACTCAAACCAGTATGTCATCATGACAGATTCCATACATCCATGGCTGAGGAGGTGATCAGAGGGGTATTTGTTCTGAGGTTTGGTCCGCTCTGGGGAATTGGTGTGGTTTGCTCCTTTTCCTGGAGATCCCATGATATAGGAGCCATTGTGAACCAATCCATCTCTGAACTTTGCTTACCCAGCCCTTTCTGAACCCTTTTAGGGGCTATTTCTCTCTCTCTCTCCCCCACCCCCACCCCTTGCAGGTAGAATGGCTCTTGTTTTGTTTCAGTTCCAGTATGTGATTGCTGGGATTGAAACCAAAGTGTATGGCTGAATCTGTGCCTTTGCTTTAATAACAGCTTCAGACAAGAATTGACAAAGAGGGAGACTTTAAACTGACTTTAAGAGGAAAAAAAAATCCAAGAAGGGTCACTTGAAGGGCAGCATGGATGTAAAAGTGACATACTACCCCTCCAAGTGACCCTGTTTAGCATTGTCCAGGGGAAAATAATGTGGCTGTCAGGATTGGGTGCTGCATGACTCACCCAAATGTGGGTTTGCAGAGTCAGGCCCCTCTCAGGCTGAGGCAATCAGAGTGTGCAGCCGGGGAGCCTGCTAATGGCATAAAGCTAGCAGCTAGCACTCCCTGTGCCTTGCCTCTGGACTCCTGAAGCTTTGGCCTGCTTATCTTGGATCTCTGTGGGACTCTGTATGTCTTTCTTGCTGGCATCCCTCTCCCTGTTGGATCTTGGACTGACTATTATCTCTGTGAATCTGGAACCTGGACTATTGTTTCTGTCTCTTCGTGTACCTTGAACTCAGACTGGCTGACCACAGCCTTGGTCTCAACCCTCATCTGGCTTTTGGGAATACCCTGGTCCTGGCCCCTTGTTGTTAACCTGAAAGCTACGCCCCGGGATACCTTGCCGCTGTTACGCGGAGCCGAGAGATGAAAAACGCACGCCAAAGTTGAAAAGAACAGAGAAAGGCTTTATTTTGCTGCAGCGAGGTGCCCAGCCGAATTCAGTCGGAAAACTGGGGCGCAGAGACAAAGAAACTTAAAAGATTTTATAGGAAAAAGGCTCACTCACAACCCCTCCCTTATTGGAATCGATAGGATGCAGCTGTGAGCCGTAAATCGCCTTAGAAACAACAAAGAAACTTCAAAAGATACATAGTTATCACATTGTTACAAATCAATTGTCAAAGGAAGTATCTGGGGGGAAGGCATCAATCTTGCGCTCTGGCGCCACCTGTCTTGTAGTACTCGGGACTCTTCGCCTCGCCGGACGGGAGTGCCTGACAGCGCTCACGATCTATCGATATTTCGAAGGCTCCTGGCTTATCTCAAGCGCAGAGACCCCCGCTTGTGGACTCCTAAGATAGATAAGTGTTTATCCAAACCTTTATTTATGGTTTTATGGCTCTTCTAAAAACAGGACGAGCATTCTTCTACAGAGTGCTGGGGTTTCAGATGGCAGGCTTGGTGGGGGAGAGAAAGAGAAGCGGAAAACAGGAAACGGGGCTGGAGAGCAGAACCGCCGCCATTTTATTCTTTAATGACAGACCATAGGCTTTATTTAGCTTTATTAAAATGTAATTCCTATCAAACCTAGCTGCCCCGGGCCATTACCCTGTCTAGGCACACTGAGTCACAGTCCCCAAGGTAATAATTCCCATGTAACATTTTTTGCTGATCAATTGTCCTGTTATTTCTTGCAGCATAAATCCATTACAGGATGTGAAAGGTCCCATTATCAAAACTGCCATGAACTAGCAGTGGCATCTATTGTCAATAAGTTGTGTTTTGGAAGTGCAAGATTAATTTTAATGGAATTAGAAGCATGACCACAGGATCATTGCCCTGTATCAAGGCTTATGTTTCTGTATGTCAAGTTAGTAATTAGTAATTGCTAAAACCACTAAACAACCCCTCCCCATTTTAAAAATATGACCAATCTCCTTCTATTTGCAAGTGCTTAGAAAATCGGGAAATCTATGCAGCACCAACATGGAAAGTTAAATGTTGAGCATTCATTTGGCTTTAAGATATTGGCATCGTTTAATGATCTGGTGATACTTTAAATTGAAAGGTGGTACACGACAACTTTTTAAAATGCTCATGGCTGGGGATGTACACTAAAACACTACAAATGGTGTGTGCATAGAATGTTGTACTTGTCCAAGATCCCTCAACCAGGATCCAGTTGGTTCCACAGGCTACCCAATGGAGTTTGGTTGTGTTGCACAATGCATACAACTTGTTTCCATTATATCATTTGTTGTGCAACAGTACAAAGCAACATAATTCTGATAGATATGTACAAAATACACCCATGTGACTTGAGGCTTTTAGTTTAAATAGATAACAAAGAACTTTCTTTCCAACTGCTCTTATCCCTCCCCCTCTTTTTTTGTCTTGTGAGCCCAGGTACAGGGGGGATCTTCTCCTGTCTCAAGTCCTCCAGAAGTACACCTTCTGCTTCTCATTGCTTTTCATTAACCATCATATTGAATGTGCATACAGTAATACCTCGGATAAAGAATGCCTCGGATAACAAATTTTTCAGATAACAAATGGAAATTTCCAGGTATAGGGCTGCCTCAGATAGTGAATGTTCCCTATGGGCTGCCTCGGATAACAAATGTTTCATAATGCCTTGCAAAAATGTGTACACTGAATGCATTGCAGGATGCATACTTTATGGAGGGGTGGAAGGAGTTAGAGCATTTTTTTCATGGTGTTTTGGAGCCATTCTGGATATGTTTTGCTGAGGGATTTGGACCTTTCAAACTTGGTAAGATAGGGAGCTAGGTTTTATTAATCTTTGTACTACTTTTCTTTGCAGTTTTGGCTGGAAGAGGCTGGGATAGTCTTGCTGGTTTCATTTCTCCGTGTTTGCAGTCGTTTTTCATTGCTCTGCAGGCAAAAATAGGCTGGATTTTTCTTCCTGCTTATGTTTGTTTGTTTGCATTTCCCCCCATGGTACTTTGGGAGGGAACAGGCTGGGGTAGTCTTCCTTGTTTCTTTTGTCCATGTTTGCATTGCATTGCAGGGGGATGTTCTGGAGGGTATTCCAGCAGTGCAAGCCTTTAAGGTGCATTTTATAAAGAGATCTGGAAACCGCCCCCAGCTTTTTTTGCCTTTATTCGGACCTCCGGAACAGATTAATCGGTTTCCCATTCATTTCAATGGGAAACCATGTTTCGGATAACAAATTTTTTGGATAACAAATTGCCTCTGAGAACGAATTAAATTCGTTATCAGAGTCACCACTGTATTTGGTTCTACTCTCAAAAGACATGGTGAAACAATTTTGTGACCGCAGCAGTTTTAAGTTTTCAGTTCAGTTCAGGGCAGGAAGATGATGTGAGTGATGTTTATGACAGTGCTAAGCATACCTATATTTCTACTTAAAAGGAGTGCCACGTAGGCAAAAATATGACATCCCTTCAATATTACTTTTCTAATACATAAATACTCTTCACATACACTTTTCATTGTGCATATGTGCACTGAATGTTGGTTGAGAAGCTGCCTAACACACTGAGATCAAAAGAGATGCACCTGGACCACGCCTAGATGGCACTCTGGTAAATACTGGTGTTGGGGAGGAGGACAAGAGAGTAACTGCTTTCCATATATTCCTGTGAAACCTGTACAAGTTGCCAGTTCTTCACCTTTCAAACTCGGAAGTAGTTTCTACATAGGCAAGTTGTTCCTAGAAATTCAGCCTCCAAGTCCAAATGATTCTCTCAAATGCATTAAAGGCAAATGATCCTCTTGCCTCTGCACCCCATAACTGTGCCCTTTTCAGGTGCACACTGTTCACATCTCTGTGGGGCTCTATTGGTTACCATGCTGAGAATGGACACTGCACATTTTGTAGTTGGCTCTTTTTTTCTGATTGTGAGGGGGAATCACAGAGGTAGAGTTAAACAGGAAACTTAAGGTAAACAAAGCAATTCCTACATCTTCCTTATAGTTCAAGGGCCAGATCAAAGTAGGAATTTTCAGAACTTCTCATTTATAGCAACTTTTCCTCTAAAATTGTAATTCCCCCAGCTTCCAAGATTTTAGCAAGCCTTCTGAACTGATAGCAGAAAATGTTTGGTATTTGCTCAAAATATATGCTCGCTCTCATATATCCCCTAGCCTAGGATATTGAATTCAACAGCTAGTACAGTACTGCCTTTTGGTGATTTTCTCCTATTTGGGGTGGTTACATTAACAGCACCATGGCAAACACAGAGCACCACCATTAATGAATTAAAATCTAACTATATCCTCGTTTTTGATGAAAGCTAATTAATACTGTATAGATGTCTAAAGTTCATTGCTACCAAGGAGTTATGGTGGCATGAAAAGACTTCTTCTGATAATGAAGAACAAATTAGTCTTGCTAAGTATGCAATATCCAGGCAAGAATACACAGAAAACACGGCTTTATTGACTGCATTTGCCAACACACTGAAGAATGCAAAGGTTTTTTTTTCCATAAGCAAACGGGCCATGGTCCCAAAGTGTATTAAAGCATACACTGAATTGAAACACGATGAAAATTATGGCAGACAGACCTATTCCAAGGCAACACAAACAGCATGCATAATACAGCTTTCACACAGAACAATTTTGATACATTATATTGCTTTAAGGATTAACTAACATGGAAAATGTACAAAAAGGAGAAATAGGCTTTTGCATTTAATGAAAAATACATTTTTCTCTACAAAGGAATTTCTAATACAAGAAAAATAAATATTGCAACATAAGCCAAAAATAATTTAAAATTGCTCTTTTCAATATATTTTTAATATTTCTCTTTTATATTAACAAATGGCACATAACTTTCTTTGAAACAAAGAAAACAGAAGGACTTTCGCCTTCTGTGACATTCATATCATTTCCTGTAACTGATACGGAGTGGGTTTGTTTTGCGTCTGTGTGGAATGGAGCAAAGTGTACAGGAGTATCCTTAAAGAACAACCAAATTAGCACACCTTCTGGGCAACAGGAAATGGAAAGATCCCGTTTGCAGAAGTCCATCAGAAAAAGAAATAGCAAGACCAAATGCTTTTTGTTTTCTCTCTCCAGAAATAGTCAGTTCTCAACTGGGCTTTGAAGAAAAGCCCTTACCAAATATTTTACTTCATTTTTAATAATAAATCAAATGATCTACAAAGTTTCCAGGATTTGACACAAAACAGCTATTCTAGAAAATCAAGTATGTGAGTATGAGAATAATCCAAATTGTCTCTAGGAAACAGTATTTAATACTGATATGTTTTAAACGGATTGCTACTAATGAACTGAAATGGAGAATAATTACTCCTATATGGACACAAAGCATAATGCCACTTTACCAAAGGAAACAGGGGTCACCCGTTATAGTGCAAATGTCAATGCTTTGAAGTCCACCCATCATCTGAAAAACATTTATTTAGGAAAACAGATAATTTTAGACCTTTCTCCTTTTGCATTGTAAAATACATTTACAGTGCATCAAAAATATTTTCAGTATATTGCTTCTTCTTTGCCATTATGCCTGTGACAAATTGATAGGAGGGGAAAAGCATTTTCTTCTCAAAATAATTTGATTAATATACAGACAGTGGTCAGTTGAGCATAAGTAAAACATCCAAGCCCCTAGCGATATCAGCAGAAACAATTTTTTTTGTAAATGATTGGAAATTATTTAGAACTGGGTCTCAAGTCAGAAAACATTTCCTTGTGTGCAGTAATTCCTTTTACAACTCACAACATCCTGGGTGCAGCTAGGAAACAATTGCCAGTTACATAGATTCCCCTATAACCCAGGAGGCTAACTGGCTCTCAAGTATCCCATGGCCTCCAATGGAAGGTCTTACGCTACCTACATTGTGAATACTGTTGGTGTGTCAAAGCAAATTCATAAGTCTAGGCAAAGATATTCCTTAGCTATTCCGCAAAAATGTTAAAAAAATTTTTACCAAAGAAAGGAAGTAAAAAGAGTTATCTGTCCTGATGAAACATGGCAATTCTGTTTTCCGAGACAGGGCTGGATCCAGCTGAGGTTTTAACAAATGGAAGATAAGTTTTGTTCTCTTTCTGAACTCAGTTCCCCTTCCGGTAATCTGTATCATGGGATGTAGGCAGATGCAGATGGAATTAGCCCTTCAGTTTGTGGAAAGCCTCCTCTGGATCCAAGCCATGCCTGTAAACGGAAGAGGATCCCCACCAGTTCCAACCTAGGCCCAGTTCGAGAGTTCCGTTTGGGTAATCTTGCAACTCTAATCTCCAAGCAATTTAAATGGAGTTCTTTTCTTCCATTTCCCCCCTCCTCTAGACTATTAAGTCAAAAGCATCCCCCAGCTTTTTATCCATCAACTAGAAAATCCATGATCCAGAACTTAATTGATTTCTGTCAAACTCCAGTCTTTACAACTTCATGAAACATTCCAAGTACATCACTTGATCGTACAGAACACAGAGCCTTTTATGAAACTTTGCATACAGAAACCTGTTATTGCACTGCGGTATCAGAGCAAAGTCAAGTATTTCTTACTTTTTTTTTTTTTTTTGGAAAAATGCATTTTTGGTTTTAATCATTTCTTGTTCACACTAGTACCGGAACACATTATAGGTGTTTTATAGAACCATCTAATTAAAGGATAGGTAATGCTTTAGTTTGGTTGTTCTTTAAAGTTTCCTGTTTTTCTGTCCTGAACTGCATGAGCAGGCAAATAATGCAGCAGCAGATGCACAAAGCTGTGTACAGTGAGATTTCTGGTTTTTTTCCTGTGTTTTGTAAATAGCTATAGCTAAACTGAAGCACACGGAAGCAAGATCCATTAAAAGGCAGCATATTGATTACCTGTATGACGTAACTAGGATATTGTAGCTAAAGCTTCGCAAGCTTGATAAGATAAAACTAAGTCCTATTTACTGTATTTAACATATCTGAACACACCAAGCCTTTTGATTAAGGAGCAGAATTTACGTGGCAACCCTTGAGGGTCAGTAGAACATCAAATTGATCCAGTTAAGTAAATATTGTTAAAAAAAATCTTTTTGTGAATAAAGCTCCTCAGATCAGTGAAACACCAGTGTCTGTTTAGCTCCCAATTTTGGTTTCTTTTCAGAAACGAGATTCTCCAAATTGTAACTCAGCGGGAGTGTTAAATACTTTGGAAGGCTTGTGAATGAACGGACTCTTTAAAAATAAAAGAAAATAAAAATAGAACCCAAGCCCAGCCAATGTGTGGCATAATCAGAGAACATAAAAACCAACATTGCTTGGACTGAAATGAGCAAAGATCATCAGAAATCAAAATGGTGGGAGGTGGTCCAAACAATAAAGCATCATCTTTAGCAAGCTTGCAACCTAATGCCTCAGCTGTGTCATGAACACCCAGTTCGTCATTTTCTAGCTAAACAGTTTTCATTCTTTGAGCTTTGTTTTTCTTTCTTTCCAAATAACGAGTTTCCGGTTTCTGGCTGTGCTATTTTATTCTCAAAATATTCTTTGGCATCCATAAAACGATTTCATTGATTCATTTGAACAACTGCAAGGTCTTAAGTCTCCCCCAGTTTAAAAGAAACAGGTTAACAAACAGAAGTGTCCCAGTACATTTATACGCACATATATATTTAAAGCAACATACCAATAACAAAATGTTTTTAGTAAAGTCACTTTTCTTTTTGTGTTTATTCCCTGAGCTCACACTGGGGTCACTCTTCTAAAGCATGTAGCAAACGTTTAACTGTGAACTTCAAAGCCAACATTGGGAGCAATGGTGAAATTAAGGGTAAACATGGAAATCTTCATGATAATGTGAACAACATTTAAGGCTTATCAGAGACAATTTGTGCACGTTACTTAGAGTGACAATTTCTGAGAATCACCAGCCTAGAATGAGGTGACAGCTCGGTAACAGACTTGCAGTTATGAAACAGAAGGATGAAAAGAGGGGGAGCCACCAAGTTAATTTCAGAATTTTGAGAAAGAAACAAATAAGAGCAGGCAGATGTTTCAATTGCCTTTGTATGTTGTGTTGATAAGCAAACAACTCTTTCCGTACAACAGAAGCTTACATGTTTAGCTCTCTGAACACGTGAGCCGTAATTTTCCTATTCACCCTGAAAACATAGACTTGAGTTCCTTTGCATGTTGGGAACAGAAGCTGTATTATTATTATTATTATTATTATTATTATTACTACTACTACTACTACTGTTACTACTACTTCTTTACAAAAAATGGAATAATTTCCTGCTGTGATTTATGGAATTATTCCTCTCCTAATGTCTATTTTGGCCCAAATATTTTGGCAAAAGGCTACTTTATTCGACCTGAGGAAATTTTATGGGAATTGCTTCTGATAATCAGTGTTTTAAATTTCACCAATAAATAAATAATTACCCAGAGTTGCTCAATAAGACATAATTACAGAGAGCAGAGCAGCTTGAGTAGAGATACGTAATTCTTTGATTGACAGAGTGCCTCAGATGAATGTTTACTATGCTGCTCAGCTGACAGCTGGGGAGAGATGGCTAAACTGTGGTTCTCAGTCCCTTGGATGGACTTAGATGGAGCTGGAGAGGTGAGAAAGGAAAACCAAGGATCCAACAGACCATAAATACACTGCTATATTCCTCCACCCATTAAGTGCTTTCTTCAAATAAGCTTCTTGTGCTTCTTCAAAAAAGTAATCGCTTATTTTACTTCATAGTCAAACACACACACACAACCCCTGCACATGTGTGTACATACTCATGTATGCACACCCACAAGCACACCCACACATGCATACATATCTTTTTCCTATTAAATTCGGTGTAGATACTTGGCTACTGTAGTATTCCCATTTTGTATACCCTGCTAAACAGGGGCAATAACACCAGGCAGACCATGAAATCTATTGTCTTGATTTAAATAATGCCCATAAACCTGCTGTTCCTGCCTGAACAACAGATACTGGCAATTTCAGGTCTCCTCATTATAATTCTAAGATGCCCTGCTTATGATCAATGAGTCTAAATGTCTAATGATGCACATGCTTGCCTTTTGTTTAACCAGCATATGTAAAGTTTGACTAAGAAGGGCTAACTACAGTTACAAGTCTAGGTCAGTGAAGCTCGGAGCTCTTTCTCAATCATATAGAGAAGAGAAAAACAACAACAGTGTTCATGTTTTAACTATATATACAAATTAAGAACAAAACAAACAAACAGACAAACCAAAACCCTTTGACATGATACCAGGCGGAAACCGGACATGGCAGTTGTAACTAGATTTTACATGTCACAAAGCTATCACAATTGGTCTGTCTGGTGTATTAGGATGCCAAAATACTCATTCTGAAAGTATCCTCATTTCCTGAATCTAACTGGCTACGGTGCCCTCTGCCACTACCAGATTCTGTGTCAGAGTCACTCATTTCTCCATCTGAGAAGTAACCATCAGTCTCATTGTCGAAAGGATGTAAGATAACCTTTGATCTGTCACTTCCGGGAGGTCCATTCACCACCTCGGGCTTCTCCTTCTGCGATCTCCGAGTCCCTCTGCCCTCTCTGGGCAATTTGAACCGCACTCCTGTTTTCGGGCTACCTACCGCATCAGGCACTTTAACCAGGGAGCTGGGATACGATGGCGTGCACTTTACTGATTCCTCACCATCTTTGCTTAGGTTACTAATCAGGCTCTGGGAGGCATGAGAATCATTTGTTTTTGGAAGAGGAGGTGCAGGATGAGAAGAGCCCTTCTTAGCTGTCTTTTTTATTTCACACACCATTTTGCACTCGGGTTGAAGTTTGCCCGAACCTTTGTCTACCTTGCTGTTTCTTAAATCATGGGATAAAGATTTGTTGCTGTGACTGGAGACATTATTTGTGTTAGCCCATTGATGTGAATCTTCTTCTTGGTGTCTCTTAAAGATGGTATTCAAGCCACTTCTTGCAGTTTTTTTCTTGCTTTGTGTTCTCACTTTGCTCTTTGCTTTCTTAGCTGTGTCACTCTGTTTCAGTGGTGACTTCAAGGAATGATCCATCATAAAACTCAGCAAAGTCTCTTCATCTTGTAGAAGTTCCTCAGAAAGGCCTGGGGTGGTGTTTTCATGGTGGCCATTGTTCAAGGACCACTCACTCATGGCCAGGTTCTCTGTGGTGATCTGTACAGACTGAGCCAGCCAGCTGTTGAAGAAGGTCCCATCAATAGGAAAAGATGTAGATAAACCTATAGAAATAATGGGTGGAGAAAAATAGGAAGCACTTCAAAAAACAGACATTCAACAGGTTGAACCTTAGTTTTAAGTGGAGAAATAGTTAAGCAAACAGAGGTTTTGCCTTTTGTCATGTTTTTACTTGTTGTAAACCGCCTGGCGTTCCTCTGGAAGACGGGTGGTATATAAGCATTAAAACAAACAAACAAACAAACAAACTAACTAACTAACTAACTAAAATAGGGTAGATTAAAAATAATGTTTTTAAAAATCAAATCGATTTAAATTTTAAAGGATTTATTTAAAAAATAATTGCCAACCTCAATTTTTAAAATTTATATCTTACTTACTTTATTTAAATTGCGATTTAAATCAATTCCACCTTGAACTAATGAGTTATGTTACCTTAAAATAGGAGAAATAACACCACATTCAAACATGTAAATCAAATGTTTTGTAATAGGTGATTATAGAATCTTCACAGAGTAAGTAGGTTGGGTCTCATAGCCAAATGGTACATGGTTTAATTGATAAATAGTTCTTTGAGACCCAGGTTTCTTTGTCTCACTTCCCTTTCCTTTCACACAATTCATGCTCACTAAGTCAATAGAGAAAACTGTTAGGAGTTGACAGCTGAACATTTTCACTCAACTTTTGTATTTCCTAGAATAACAAAGGTTGCTGAACAACTGTAAAAACACATAATCATGAATTTATCAAAATAGTGCTAAAGACTTCACAAGAATAAGAACAACCTCACAAAAACCTCAGAGTATCAAATGCAACCTCTTTGCATGAGAGATTTCAGAGTGGAGGCAAGAGATCTTTATCTGTCACTAAAAGAACACAAGGGGAGGACCCAGGCAAGTTTCCCCGTGGAAAACATTCCCTAAATTGGGCACTTCAACAGAGAAGAACGTATCTCAAGTTGCAAGCCAGTGCCTTGGGATCAAGCCCTAAGTTCCCAGCTCTACCTTCTGCAAGTGACTATCAAGGACAGGACAAAGAGTTGTTTTCAAACTGTTATCTCTGATAATTGATCTACATATAGCCTGTCCAGAGGGTTATCGTGCATGATAATATGAAAGAGGAAGAGTAATTGTATGAGATCAAGTTCATTCTCATTTATTTTAATCCTTTCCAGGGTGTCTCAGTTATGGAGCTCTCAGGTTTCCATTCCCTCCTTCTGGGTGGGTGGGGGGCATCATGGGACTGGGCAACTTGCCCCAAGTGATAACAGGTTGCCTCTTCTCCTGGCATGCACCGTGGAGGCTCAAACTCCCAATCCTTGTCTTTGGTCTGAGATGCTTTGTGGAAAGAATATAGGCATTTGTTGGGAACCACGGGGGAACTCAATTTCCCTGTCACATTGGTCATCTAATGTAGTAGGAGTTGACAGTTTCCAAAACAGGAAACAGCTCCCACCCACTTCAAAAATCGGATTGGAGGGGAGGATGGGAAGAAAAAGCAGAATTGCTCTCTATCTTGCTTGTTTCATTTATTCATTTATTTATTAATATTGTCCTTGTTCATTTATTAATACGGTTGATGACCAACACAACTTACATTACAAAATTTGCAAATACTAGATATATGTTAGTAGTGGACCAAGTCTAAGATGAAGAAACACATTTCACAATAGTTCAAAAATTATCCAATTAAGAATAATAAATAAATAAGGTTGAAAATGTATGCATTCAATAAAGTTTTTTTAAGAATGCTACTGGCTGCAGCTGAAAACCTTGTACAGGAAGCTGTAGTCTGCAGTTTGAGACCCATAAGCAGCTTCCTAACAGTCTTGAAACATGAGCAGCCCAAAGTGAGGAAGAATAAACCTGATTTGCATTTATTGGTGAAACTGGCCAGAAAAATAACATGCTCTATTATTTAAACCGCAGCTGCACTGCAGCTCTGACATAAGGGCCTTACTATATTTCCCCTCCAAGACTGCAAAGAGGAAGTGCAGGTCACCTTCTCTATGGTCCCTAAAATGTGCAAAGGCGTGTTTGTCAATTACAAACAGAGATGGTTTCAATGTTTCATGCCCATCTCTAGTTACAGACAAACAAAGAACCAAACATCTTTATGGTGCTGGCATTGCAGCAGTGTTGCTTCTTGTGTCAAATCCAGGCCTGATAAAAAAAAATCGTCAAAAAAGATCCTAAAATAAGGTACAGGCAGAACTTGGAATATAAAGTATATTTATCGCTATAGTTTTTCTCCCTAAGATCCCTGGGTAACATTCTACTGGTATCTTAAAACATTTTATCTCTGAAGTAAAACTTACCCAGCTGTCCTAGCACAAGCTCATTTCCTGATTTCCTCTTCTCTTTCTTCTCAGGGCTGTTCTTCCTGTCATCCCTCCCTTTTCTTTTGGGGTCATTTCTCCTTCCCTTTGTTCTCTTCCCAGTTTGCTCTGTTCAGGTTTCAAAAACAGGGAACATTAATAACACTAGAATCACTAACGCAACCAGAGGGCAGATCATGAAAAAGCCTGAAGAACCAAAGTACTGTCAACCCTTTAAGATGGGTTACATTGGCCATGGGCAGAGGCGCAGTATACAGTAGACCCACTTGACTTCCCAGATGTTGTGTGCCCTTTAACTTTCAGATATCTCATTCTGCATTGCCAATAACAAGGGATTGTAGGATAAAGCACTTTCAGTACAGCTCGTGACTCTCACCAGCTCAGAAATCACAGGCTCTCCAAGGTGGGTGTTTACAATGTGCTAGAAGGACAGAAGACCATTTCTTCAGATGAAATCATAACTCTGCTACAGAAACTTTTGATTCTGTTTTGAAATACAGGTCTTGCAACTAGTATCTGGACAAAGATTTTGACCAGGCTGGTGGTGGAACAGGAAGCTTTAGTCTCCACCTCTCTTCCAAGCAGCCAAAGATGGCTCCTTGCACACCATGAAGATGCTGACATGTTGAGGAGCACCAACAGAGTAGAGCAACCCCTGTTGCCCCCCCCCCTCAACAGGCCATCTTGCAACACGACCAGGGCTGTTTCAGTCCCATGACACGGCCTAAACCCAGATTGGAATGAATCTAGGATATGATCTTCCTCCAGGAACGACTGGAGCTGCACGGCAGCAACCCACTCCACCACCTTACCCAGGAAGGGACCATTGGCTATTGGATGATAGTGGTTCATATCGTCTGCAGCCACGACAGGTTTTTTAAGGACAAGCTTTACCAATTTCTCCTTCAGGTGATCGGGAAAACCCCATCCCTGAAGAAGGTGGAAGCAATAATTGTTGCCCGCTCTGGCATGCTTCCCCCTGCAGTCTTAATTAACCATGAAGGGCAGGAGTCGAATGGAGAAGCTGCTGGGCGGCAATGAGCCCGCGCCCTGGAGGCCTCAGTGGGTGTCCCAGGCCGAAACAAAATGAGGAGACCAAGGGGGTGCAGCACTGGAAATACACAGGGGTAGACCAGTGGAACTGGAGTCTAAACCGGAGTAGATGGCCTCAACTTTAGCTTTAAAATGTACTGTGAACAACTCACTGGTGAAATCACCAGAAGGAGGCCCCAGCTGACCAGGTGTGTGTGTGTGTGTACATGCCCTTGCACATCAAAAAGTTGCACACTATTGCTTTATGTTGCAGATTCCGCTAAAAGAATACTTGGTCCTACGATTCTGCTGCAACCTGCTTTGGGGAAACATGTTTTTGAAAGTAACAGAGTATTTGCTTTAAGGAACATGTTTCCCAGACCAAGGTGCAATAGGGGTGGATTTATTACACTCCTAGCTCATCCTGAAATCTAAATGGTTCCTCCAGGCAAGTTACCATATTAAATAACTAAACAATTAAAATCAAATGTTAAATGGTTACAAATTTGTAACAAATGCTTAGCAACTATAGTACAGTGGATCCTCGTATAACAAGTGGTTTGTTTAACAGAAAATCCGCTTAAAGGAAAAAATTCTAGAGATAGGGGGAAATCGCTTAACAGAATCGCCTATGGGGCGAATCCGTACAACAGAAAAATGGCTGTGAATGGGGATTAATCCATTTTCAATGCATTCCTATGGGAAATTTGTACAAAGGAAAATTTACTTAGCAGAATTTCATTTGGAACAAATTAATTCCTTTTTACAAGGTACCATTGTACTTTGAAATCCTGGCCTAATAAATCTACAAAGCACCAGAGAACAGCTGAGTCAATAAAACAGGTCAATTTAAAATAAGCTGCCTCAGTCTCCAAACCAACTCTCCCAGGGATTGAAAAGTGCATTGCTGGAAAGTACAGAGGACACATCTGAAGCTTGCAGAATATTCCATGTTCTGAAGAAGGAAGCAGGTGTCCCTCAGCATCACTTCCTGGGAGCAATGTGATGGCTAAAAAGGAAACAGTTGAAAAGCGCCATTGCCAAACACCAACCCCACACCTCCTCCTTGGAAAAAAAGACCTTATCAATACTGTATTTAAAACTAAAAAAATCCATTGAATGGACAAGGAAAAGATGTTGAGGTCCCCAAGATTATACAGATGTAGGAGTGGGTAATACCTTTAATTGGCTTGTTTAAAAAAATCAATCAAATTGAGAGTTTTCGTGGATGAAATCCAATTCCACAGACTAAGCGCGTCTCCTTCACAAATAATGCAGAAAAACTGTAGATTCCATTGAAGGGAGTAGCAGGTGTTGCTAATTTAAAACTGAGACCATTGTTCTCATAATAGGTGCTCTGTAAAAATGTATTCAATGTATTGTAGAGAACAGTTAAATGACCTATATGATTTGTATCTCCTGGATACAGGAGATATGTTTCTTGGAGAAACATCTGCTGGATATACAGTAGTTATAATACTCATTTCATGTGACGATGTACTTTGTTAAGGTCCTGCTGTTCCTAAGAGCAAAGAAACTTCTCCAAGATTTTATGTTCTTCTCAGGAAAACTGAGCATTCTCACTCAAATCTTTCCCAAAGCCCTTTTATGACAAGGTTAAGTATGTGCCATGGAAACTCTCCTGTCTAGGACTATATGATGATGCCAGAGTGGTACTTGGAAAAAAAGAAATGTATGTGATTTTGCCCACAGTGGGCAGATTACAGTAGGAACATCAACGGTATTATGGGAATATTATGGTTTGTGTCACCTACTCCCAAGAGGCCTTGACATCTCCAGATGTTACAAGAGTGGTGGTCAGCTTTTAATATACAGTGGTACCTTGTATAAAGGAATTAATTAGTTCCAAATGAAATTATGTTAAGCAAATTTTCCTTTATACCAATTTCCCATAAGAACGCATTGAAAACAGAGCAATCCTGAATCGTGACCTTTTTTATGTTGTACAGATTCGCCCCATAGGCGATTCTGTTAAGCAATTTTCCCCTATCTCTGGAATTGTTTATGTTGTACAGATTTTATGTTATACAAACCATTTGTTATACGAGGGTCCACTGTATTTCTTCCTTTTACTTTTTCCCATTAAAACAAGTGAATTGTCTCAAGGTAGCGCTATGTGGTTACAGTTGCCCACCAGAAAACACAGTCATTGACCCATGGTACCCGGGCTATGCTCTTCTGAAAATCCTGCTGAGCCCTCCAAAACTGGCTGCTGTTGAAAAAAGAATACTGTACTGGCTTAAATCAACTGGAATGTTCTCAGCAGCTATCTTAAAAACCTCTATTATCAATCTATAGAGAACTTGTATTCCAAGATGCCAATCGAAGATTTTTCTGAGTAATACTGAACTGATTTCCAGGAGAATGAGAAGCAAAACTGATGTTTGCTTAGTTCCTGCCAGCTAATTGGAGAACTCAAGACAGATTTTTCACTTGACTTAACAAATAAAATGTACGGCTCTGCTTATATGGAGCAGGGCTTCCAAACAGAAATATGAAAGTTAGACTTTTTGAAAAAGAAGCCTGGTCAAAATAAATAAATAAATAAATAAATAAATAAAATTAAAAAAGAAAGCTGCATTTCAAAGCCTAACAACTAGGAGGCTCCTTTCCTGTTGGCAGAAGATAGGTGGAAAAGTCTGACTTTGACACTGTCAGTCCCTTTCCATGTTAAGAGACTGACTGACTATAGATTATTCTTCAGACACAAAATGAACCACCAAGCCAAACTTTATAAGATGATCCTTCCAAATATGAAGTGTGCCACACACATTCCACACACATTTTGCATACTGACTGATATGGCATGCAGTAATTATTAACCTATGCAAAGCTATTGATGAAAGGGGAAATATGTTTTCCCTCTACACAGAGGTGAAAGGCAACGGCGGACCAAGGTATCTTGGGTGACTCTAAACAATGCTATGTAACACCATTACTGCTGTTGCTGATACTAATGGATTTTATGCAAGGCATTGAGCCTTGTATGCTATTGCATTCAACTGGAGGTGAGGCTGCCATCCCAGTTTCTAAAAGCTGCCAGTGCTTTGCAGGCTGGCACCTAGCTTGGCACAGCTCTAATTCACAGGATAACCCCTTGCCGCTGAAATGATTTCTTTGCTTCAGTCATCTCGTTGTTAAAAGAGCAAACCTCCTTTGTTCCTTGTATCCCAGGTCTCAGGAAATAACAGTGAGCAATGTTCGGTCCACACTGGGCTACTTCCTCCCATCCTCCAGCACCTGTCAGGAGGGGTTATCTATAAGAGTTTGCTGGGAGTTAATCATTCATTTGTTCCTGCTCTGGACACCTGAGCTGCTTGATGCAAAACCTGCAACTACTGATTTCTGGATCTAGGCTCGGCAAGTATGAGCACCCAAACATGATGACACAAAGGGACTTAGATCCCCTAAATCATTGGAGGGCTCACCTCGTTGAGATAATGGAGTTTTGTACTTGAACTTCTCCTCTACTCAGTTTTTGGCAAAGGGTATCCACAAGGGAGAGGGTGAAACAAATCACAAGTGTGGAGCTGGGAGAGGAGGTTTATTAACATGTTCCTGCACCTAAGCCATTTCCCTATTGCCCTTGCTTGGGAGATGGACAGACACGGGATCTGTATCAATAAATCCTTCCTTTTGAGCAAATACTGGCATTTGGTGAGGAAAAGGCAAATTTCACTAGGACAATGGCCACAGAACAAAGGACAGACAGACACAGACAGGTACCTTTTCTGACCTGTGGAGAAGGGTCACAAAACTGCTTCTTTCCCCTTAGAAGGCTCCGTTTTTGTTCTCTTATCAATGTTTATTAGCAAGACATTTGGAGCGCTTACAGAAACAATAGCTCGGATAGGGTGCAAGTGCCCTTTACTCTTTTGGCCCTGCCGCTAAGAAAAAAGTCAGGGGAAATAGTAGGTCACTTCCTTTTCAGATATGCCACATCGGCCAGGAGTCGGAACACACCCTTCAAAGGAAGGTTCCCACACTTCAGAATGTGAACAATGCTAGTCTTTTACAGCTTTGCAAAATGACTGGCAGAATGTCTGTAAAAAGATATCTGTACCGTGGGGTGACTTCTGTCTGAGCCCTCTCTAGTGCCTCCTCAGTGGTTGAAGGATCTAAGGGAGAGCTTGTTGTGTAGCAGAAAGGCAAGATAAGATGTAAATCTTGTTGCAGCTGGGTAATCCCCCCCCCATGCAGCAGAGAAATTGGCTGGTAGAAGGATGACTGGCTAGGGGCAGTGGCAGGCCCCATTGCAGCTCATTTTAGGCATCCTGTGAATTCCCCTCATTTTAATGCTGCTCCCATGACAAGCCATTAATAACTGCCAGTCCTAGCCTTCCTTGAGTACACAACCCCCGTTGTGCTATATAGGACAAGCTAGAAAGATTTCCATAATTTTGTATTTCACAAGCCAAACTTCCATTGTGACCACAAGTGACAGCGAGCGTGGCCATTTCAAGCACTTTTCCAAGAAAGCAGATTTGTTTTGGAAGTAACCAGTTCCAGGGCTACAGATCAAAAGAGCAAAATGTAACTCTCATGCATTTCTTTGGGTTATTTAACAGTCTCTGTGACCACTGGGATTACAGAATGATGTGCAAATATGAAAACTCCCGGGGCAAGAGCTGTTATTGTTCCAAATACACTGTAAATGTCAAGTGAATGTGAAAATAATTTTCATATGCCTATCTAAGGAATGCCAAAATGGGATGATGTGTATCTTGCACAGAATCCTTATCAGTCTCTGCAGAAACACTACGGAAAGAACACCAAAATTAAACCCATCCGATCTAATCCCCACTCCACCTGAAGACCATATTCTTAAAAATAAAGAAGACAAGACCAGAATTGGGCCCATGTGCTGCTACTATAATTATTTAATTATCTGAAATCACATTTTATTTAAGGGGGTGGGGTGAAAGATTTGCAGATTGCAGAGTTACAATTGGTTGCAGTGAATATATGTCTTATGATTGTGTTCAGAGAAGCAATTTTTCTCTTGAATCACAGGACTGGTATTTGTGGCTTGATCCGATTACCACGTCTGTCATTGGTAAAGCTCCCCTTAACTCGACAGGAAGGCAAAAAGAACTTCTTTTGTGTCATGTCTCCTCTCCCTCCACCCCCATCCCCCCACCCTCCCCTTTTTCTAGCACCCTCTCTCATGTTGAAGTATACGTCACCTGAGGCTACCAGTCAAAGCTCAACTTCAAGCGAAACAGAACCGACAACTCAGCTTCCAGTCCGCTCGGCTGCTATAAAAACTAACTTGGCAAATGTGAGCCATTTGGAGAGGGGGACCAACAGAAGGCACCTGCACCAAAAACATCCCAGCTCATTATGAAACCAGCATGGAGGCTGTCAAGCGAATTAAATACATGGCTGCAATATGATTCTTGATGGCCTACTTGGGTGGAAACAGCCCAGTTGCAAGCAGCAGCAGCAGCAGCAGGCATACTTACAATACCAATATGTAGAATGCTGTTTGTTGCAAAGTGCCCTGTGCATAGCACAGGATGAAATCCTATGGCACAGCCTAGTACAGGGATGGCGAAACTTTTTGCCACCGAGTGCCCAAACTTGGTGGCGGCGGCAGTTGAGATCGGCGGCAGCGGGGGGGGAGGGTGCGAAGGTAGCAAGGGTGACAGAGGGGGTGGGGTCAGGGTCATTGTCATCGGCGGTGGGACGGGCAGGGATGGCAGCAGTAATGGCGGCAGAGGCAGGGTCGGGGCGGCAGCAGCAGGGGCGGCAAGGGCGATGCCAATGGGGATGGGGCGGTGGGGGGTTGGGATCGGCGGCAGCGGGGGTCAGGGGTGGGGCGAGGTCGAGGACAGCAAGGGCGACAAGGTCAGGGTTAGTGGCAGTGGTGGGAGGGGCAGGGATGGGGTTGGTCTTGGCAGCGGGGTTGGCGGAGGCGGGGTCAAGGGTGGCAGGGGATGGCGGCAAGGGTGGCAATGGCAACGGCAGGGTCAGCCTGGCACCCAACGTGCTCCCTGCCCCCCACTTCCCCCTCCGCAAATTCCCAGCAGAGGGGGAAGTGGGGGGGCAAGGAGCATGTCACATGCCAGGCGAAACTCTTTCCGTGCCACCTTTGGCACGCGTGCCATAGGTTCGCCATCCCTGGCCTAGTAGGTCACACTACAGCCGGTCCACTGAATCCATGGGGATGTGATGGGTCAGTGCCTTGTAAGTACCACTGATCCAGTGGCCCTACCCTGGCTGTGATTGACAACACTCAAATAAGCAAAAACTACACTTAGCTCGTTTGGCTTGCCATTCTAAGCAACAGAGTATCGACCACGATTTTGCTGGACATCACAGGTCTGCTATAATAACCCTAAAAGCAACAACAGCTCCTTTCATTTTATAAATGTGACTACATGCTGCAACTGATCTATGTCGCATGAGATCCCAAACCCCTACCTACTTTAGAAACTGGAAGATGGGGGGGTGAGGCACCAGGGGATGGAATCACAGATCAGATAGGAAGGAGTTCTTTGCCTCATTGTGGGCACTCTGAAGAATAGGAGAATGACTAAAAGAGTGCTGTCGACCACGACCACCCCTGGGACCTTGACACATGGCACAGAAAGACCTGTACTGTTTGTAAGTCAAAAAGCAATTGCAGAAATATTTCACTTGCATCTCAGGAATGTGGATATATTTTACTGCCATATTCCCAACATTTATACTGCAATTCTTACCAAAGCTCCCAAGACCACGGGCACGTAATATAGAGTAGGACCCTGGTATCCGATGGGGATTGGTTCCAGGCCTTCCCGTGGATAATGATAACCGTGGATAAGAGAGAATGCCTGCCCACCCACCTCCAAACTGCTGTTTCCTGACAGTAGCTTGCTTTATGACTGCTGTTTTTGACAGTAGCTTGCTTTACAGCTGCTGTTTGTGACAATAGCTTGCTTTGTGGCTGCTGAATTATTTAATTTTTTCCCCTCTGCCAACCGTGGATAACTGAATCAGTGGATACGGGGGTCCTACTGTATTCCATGGTAGTGTATATGTCTAGGTAGAACATTTTAAAAAAAACTGTTCATCTGAAGATTAAGGATGGAGAGCATCCAGAGATAAGCAACAAAGTGAAAGTAGAGAAAAAAGTAAAGCCAAAGTAAGTCAGGTAACTTGCACTACATAACACATAAAAACAAAACAATAAATGGAACTGTTCTATACAATAATCATGCATTGGCATTAAACAACTGTAACTCTAGCCCTGCTGCCTGTCCAAAAATAAAGGCAGGTGCCCTTGTTGTTGTTTCATGCCATCAAAGCATCTCTGACTTATAGCAACTCTACAGATGACCTTCAAAATCTCCTGTCCCCAACAGCCCTCCTCAACTCCTGCAAACTTAAGGCTGTCCTTTTGGGAGTCAACCCATTTCATATTTGGTCTTCATCTTTTCCTGCTGTCTTCAGCCTTTCCCATCATTATTATTTCTTCCAGAACATTTTGCCTTCTCATGATGTGCACAAATCGGCAATATAACCATGTGGATGATCTTGGCCTTGTTCTCCAGGGGCACAGCCTTTCTTGATGATCTCCTTCTATTTCCTTCATTGCTGCCCTTCTGAGTCTCAACCATCTTGTTTTTTTGGCTATTGTCTCCATTTGGATTTATGGTTCAACCAAGGTAGGCAAAATCCTTCTCTATTTCAAAATCTTTACTGTCAGCACTAATAAGGTTGCATAGTTCTTCTGTAACAATGATTTCTGTCTCAGTGTTCCACTGTTGTCCTGCCTTGGCACTTTTTTCTTTTACTTTCAATAAAAGTCATTTCAAGTCATTGCTACTTTCTGCCAATAGGATGGTGTCATTTGCATGCCTTAAACTTCTTAAATTATTCTACCAAGTTTTATTCCTCCTTCATCTGAATCTAGTTTGACTTTCCATGTAATATATTTTGTGTACAGACTGAACAGATAAGGAGATAAAATGTACCCTTTACAACTCGTTTACTTATAGGGAACAATTCCATCTTTCCAAATTCTTTCTTAACAGAATTACAGATTACACATCAGGACAATAAAGTGCTGAGATATGTTCTTTTGTTCAGAACGACCCACGCCACAAGAATCCAATCTAAGTTTTAAAGAATTTAGCCTTGAAGTGGCTCAAATAGCAAGACTGGATGCAGGTTACCTAAAAGCTGAAGCATGGGTCAGTTTTCTTTCTTTCTTTCTTTCTTTCTTTCTTTCTTTCTTTCTTTCTTTCTTTCTTTCTTTCTTTCTTTCTTTCTTTCTTTCTTTCTTTCTTTCTTTCTTTCTTTCTTTCTACCTATCGATGTACTGCAAGTGGCTAAAGGGACATCTTAATCCACAAGGTCTGTTTCCTTTGATATTATATGACAACTTTCAATTCAACTGGGCTAAACTGTCCGAGTAACTGACCTTTCCCCTTCAGTGCTTTTATCTTATAGAACAGATTATATTATGCAAAATAATAGTAATAATTATGAATAAATAAGAAAGAAAGAAAGAAAGAAAGAAAGAAAGCTTAAACAAAGAACTGAGGATACAGAATGCCAAACAAACCTCTCCAGCATACAAAATGTTATGGTGGGAGCTTACATCAAAAACACCACACAGGTGGGAAATTACTGAACATTTTTGGAAGAAAGAGGGTTAAAAAGAGCATATTTCTTGGCAAGGTGCTCAGCCATTCCTTCTGCTACACTTGAAGGGAAATACAAGAATATTCCTTTTGAGGAAAGGCTATGTACTTGTCTCTTAAGGGAGGTTCAAGCCACAGAGCACATGCTTTTCATTTGCACGCATTATAATGTGTCATGTAAGAAGATCATCATCCCACTGGCTATTTAGAAAAAAACATATTTTGAGTTTCATCTCTCTGATAAAGATCCCAATAACACTAACCAAGTAGCCAGGTTCTGTATGGCAACACTTGGGCCTCAGAAATTCTACTGTAATTAGATATTAGATTTTAAACTATTTTTATCCTAAGGCTAAATGTTTTTTTTATGAACTATTTGAAATTGTGGAGATTTGTCAAGCTTTATTTGTGTGATTGATTTAAGGACCATAAAAATAATCTGACTAAGTGACAGAATCCGTAGGTTCTCATGATCCACATAGTTAAAGGCTTTGTTGAAGTCTATAGATCATAGACTGATCTTCTGAAATTCTTTGGTGATGTCTAGTAGTTGGTAGAGTGGCATTTGCATGGCTTGAATCTAGTTATAACGGTGGGGGGGGGAGAGAAAGAACCACTGTGAAGTGGTCCTTCTGAAAAACTGAGAAACAAAACACAAGCAGAATATTTGGAAAAAGAGAGCAGGGCATATGATCAAATTAAATCTACTGTGTTGAATTGCAAGAGGAATGATTTGCCTGAATGAAAAAAAACAAACCCTAAAACCCATCTCGTCTTGCTGCCTGTTCCAAATGTAGCCAGCCAGATGTCCCGTGGTCTTCACATGCAAAGCTTAATAGGCTGCCCTTTCTCAGTTGCTTCCCCTCAGCACCTGATGCTCAAAGGGACACTGACTCTGTTCTATTTACATACACTGACTTTCTTTCATGACTTAAACACTGACAGGCTGATCCTGCAACAACCTGTCAGTCCCTTTCAAAGGCCAAGCTACTGGTCATCACCCTTCTTGTAGGAGAGTATTCATGAATTCATTGTAGAAATTAAAGAAAGTACAAGGTCGGACTTCATCTGCTGAGTTTTGGAACAGATGGTCTCTTACTAACTCTGACAGATTGTAATCTTTATTTTAAAAGGTTAAAGTATGCATTTATAGCTGTTTCCTGCCATTTATATAACATTTGTGTATTTACTGAACATTGTGCAGTCTTTTAATACATTTCTCTGCGAGAGGAGGGTCTCTGTGATATCGCAGCAAACATTTTTTTGTTGTAGTTTAAGCCACTGTGTGGGAACGAATGTCCTGTGAATGCCATTTGTGTGCATGCATGTGGTCTCTTTGTCTCCTCCTTTCTCCTGGTAACCTCTGGGACTTGCCAAGGTCTGGGCTTCTCTTTGCACAGTGAAGTCATTTGCACGGTTCAATGGGTGTCTATTGAACTCCGCCATTATTTTTAATTATTATAACTATTAACAATATCTAGAATATCTATAGAATTGTATATGGCATGGGGATTCAAGGCATTTGGATGCTGTTTAAAACAGGTTTTAATGGTTGGTTCTTCTGTGATGATTACAATCTTTACAGGAATGTATTTGCATATTCAAATAGTAATACTAATTTAAAACTATCTTGCTGCCAATTCCCACACCTAACAATTACTTGAGACTGCTCCACTCTTTTACCACTATAGGCTTGGGGGAAATCCAAAGTCTGCCTCAGCTTGTTTGTTTATTAGTTGCATTTCTATCCTATCCTTTCTCTACTGAGCTCAAGATGGCATATATACTTTGCCTTTAATGCAAGTTTTGTATAGCTGCTGAACGTATTGTGAAATAGGAACTCTAAACTGGTTAGCACACAGTAACTGATTATGCTAGTGGGAACAAGTACCACTCCAGAAAGTTTGTGTGGCTGCTTCTGCCAGCTCTATACTGTCTTCACCTCTTCTGGAATGAGACATTCAAAAGTAGTCCTAATTAAATGTCTTTCTGTCCACATCCTTCCCACTCATGCAACAAAGCTCATGAATTAAATAAAAAGCTGATGAGATGTGTTCCAATAGCCGTAACATTTCTCTAAACACACACACACACACCACCACCACCACCTCTGTTGCTTTTCCTATCAGAAATTCTGTTTTGTATTCCATTCCACATGTAGATACACCCTCCTGCAGACAGGGATAACCTCTAGACCACAAATTTAGCAATCACAAAGGTCCCATGCCAGAAGTGTCACTGTTTGTTTTGCGCAACAGACTAAAATCTTGTGGCTGAGCTGAACAAAATTATAGATATCTGCAGCATGTTGATGTCTGCAGTGTGACGAAATGACATTCTTGATATGCCTGTTCGATTAATAACAGCAAACTATTTCTAAGTCATTTCAAAGCTAAAACCATTCTGGCTTAATGTGTCTGAATACTGATTTTAGATTTACAGAAATATGAAAAAGCTGTGTTTTTTTTCACTGCTCTCTAAAACATAACCAGCCCACAACCATTTGCTTTACTCAGTTGGGTAAATTTAGAATCGTCTTTATTAAAGTCTAAACTTTAAGATGACCTCACAAATGCTGCTTTATGTTGTTTGTGATGACATTTTCTTAAAAGTTTTGTCTATCTCTGAGGATGGCACCATAAACAGGGTCCCCAGCTTTTCCTTTCTCTCTACTAAGAAAGGGTTGATCTTCACTGACTCGTCTGAAAGTACAGTAACCCCCTGCCTATCGCGGGGGTTAGGGACCCACCAGACCCGCGATACATGAACATCTGTGATATGCGGAAGCGGGTCAGGTGGGGGCGGGGGTGATCAGAGGGGCCTGGGGGGGCGGCAGGGAGCAATCTGATCACTCCCCCCCCGCACGGCTCCAAGGCCTGCCGGAGGGGCCTGGGGAGCGCCCCCCCAGGTACTGCGATCCCGCGATATAGTGGGACGGCAGTACCTGAACCACAAAATGGCAGGGGGTGACTGTACATATTTTTTCCAGCATGTATATCTTTTAGATCCTTAAATTTCAACTTCAAATTTTCTGCAGAGGAGAATCTGGTCCAGACAGTCCTAAAGAAACCTGAACCACATGATGACGTCTAAGGATGGTCCAAACCCACAAACATAACTGACTGGAAACTCTGCCCAGCTGCCAGCTGCTCCTTCTGGAGAAAATAGTACATAGCTTTGAGTTATAATTTTGTGCTCTTGATTCAAAAACCAAAGTACATTTACAAGATGTGGACTCAACAACTGTCTGCTTTTAGCTGTTGTTGCTTAGGACATCTATTGTATCAATGCATTTTTTTATTTTTAAAAATCAGATTCATTTAATGCAAGTCACTCTTACTAGTAAGTACAGCAACATAATTTACATATAAAACTGAATGCACTAGAGAGTAAAATGATGGCTTGGCAGCAGTTAAACTTCTGATCCCTGACAAAGCTAGGGGCACCTGCAAAAAGGTAACACAACAGCTAGTAATGGCAATGAACTAGATGTCACTATTCCAATACAGTGGTACCTTGTATAAAGGAATTAATTTGTTCCAAATGAAATTATGTTAAGCAAATTTTCCTTTATACAAATTTCCATAGGAATGCATTGAAAACGGAGTGATCCCATTTTTATGTTGTACGGATTCTGCCCATCGGCGATTATGTTAAGCAAATTTCCCCTATCTCTGGAATTTTTTATGTTGTACAAATTTTATGTTATACAAGCTGTTTGTTATACAAGGGTCCACTGTACTCCTAACATACAATGGGGCAACATTGTCCAACAACCATTCAACCTCTCAATTACCTATCAGTGTCTTGCATTAGAAGCATTATTTCAGTTGTAAGCAAAAAAAAGTAAAAGGGCCAATCAACTAATCACAACCTGGAATAAAAATAAGCTGTGTACCTGTAGCTATGATTCCCACAAGTCAGCATCTGTGAAGGGACACACATGGGCATTGCATTGCAGCAGCAGTACAGAATATTTTCAAAACCTTCTAGATTTGAGTAGCCACCCTTTTTGGAGTAAGCTTCTCACCATCACCCCTGCCACCATGCATGTCCTCTCGACATATTCTCCCAATTCTTCTCAAGCCTGTATCTGCTGCTACAGGATGGAAAGTTGGTGTGAATTGTCAGATGGCCACTCAGAGAACTATTGTTACAGGAACACAGCCTGTTCTTCTTTGTGGCCTCTGTGGCTCAACACATATGGGAGCTTGGCAAGTTGTACTGAATAGTATTAACTATAATTTAAAGTGATGAACTACACATAAATATCAAGTTTTATGAAAATGGTATGTTCTGTCAAGCTACTGCCTGTCTAACACCTGAAGGTCAAGTCCTTTCTAAAAGTAAGGAAAGTTAAACTGAGGTCTCGAGGCAGAAAGATTTAACACTATCTTCAGTAAAAATAATAATATTGAGATGTAGTATCACCTCATCTTAAACACACACACCAGGTAAGAGATGCCATGCCTCTGGATCTCAGAGCCAAAGTAATTACAAGCAAGTAAGCCACCTTGAGGTTATAAGTAAATATACATCAGCTGTTGCTAAAGATACTAAAGGCACTCAAGGTCTTCTTGTGTCAACGGAAAAAGCCTAAAGAAAAGGCTGCAAGGAGGAATTAGGGTTCTTTGGAGGAATAAATTATCTTTCAGTCTTTCCAGGAAGTGATGGATGAGGAGATACACGACCAAAAGAGCTTCTGAGTGCTGAGTGGCAGAAATGCCGAAAGAGCTGACAAATATACTTTCATTCACCTACACCCCATCCCTCGGGTGGAAGAGGAGTCAAAATACATCCAGTGTGAATGTCCAGAGAGAAGGTAAGCTTTTTTCTTAGGCTTCTCATTGTTTAGGGGGAAATAACGGAGGAACCATTGTAAGCATTGTATATACAGTATAGGTGCACATTAGAAATGGTTGCAGTTGCTGTAGCTACTACAGTTGTGTACCTCACGAATACCCCCCGTGCTGCTAAAAGGCTCCAAAGACAGGGCCTTGGATTGGTATGACTGGTTGCTTAAAATTACACTGAAGGTCTTTGGGCAGAAAGGAGCTATAGAGGTCTGGAGGTCCGTGTTGTGGAAGTTCGATAGGTGTGAAACAACTGCTCTGCTGCTGCTACTATTGCAAAAATAAAGTATGATAAACAACATGGCTATTATTTGCACCTCCTTTGTGTGTAGGAACTGATATTCTTAAGTGGACCCCATCCTTTATGGAACTGCAAGATTTGGAGAGTAGAACCTATTGCTCTGCTTTCTTGGTGGAACTGAGAGATGGAAGGAACGATGAGGACATGAACCCTGGATTCCAAAAACATTGTGCGCATGTGTAGGTATTTCCAAATGTGTGAGTTGAAAAGAATTTCTAGGATCATAGAGTACAGAAGTCTGGAGGTTGGGGTTGGTTACAGATAATGTAAGGTCCAGAAAGACTTGAGACTCTACCCTTTCCATTTTAGACATTCACTCCCTCAGGCCTGAAAGAAAACCAGGCCATACAAATAATTGGTAACAAAAGGAATGCTTTGCTCAACACCACTAAGAAAAGACATGCAATTTGCGCTGCTCAAATTATACATATAAGGAGAGAAATAAAATGATGATCTCCTTCCTCCTTTGGTTTCCCCTTTCTTGACTTTGATCTCAATGTGCATCCAATGGCAGGGCACACTCTTACGTTAAACTTCCTTCTTATCAAGATCAAGGAACACTACATATTCCTATGAGAAATAAGCAATGTAATAATACCAGGATATTCATGTTTGTACAGCTGTAGATATGCAGTACAACTTTCTGAGAGGAATGTTGGAAGCAGAATGGCCTAGGTGTCTGTGTTTCTGTTCGGTTCAAGCCTCAAACCCTTCAATCCTACCACCCTCAACATCACCAGTACTGACTTCCTTAAAAAGGTGGCTTGGTGCTCCCAGATTTTAATAACTCCCAGCAAAAATCACAAGGCCCTGTTAACTGTATTTGTGGCAGCTGGTACTCTTAAGATCCCAGCAGAAACATGTACCTGGGTAAAGGTCCTTCTCAATAAGTTTCATCTGGAGATGGAAGATCTGTTCCTGGAGTTTGCAGATGGAGTGCTTCATTTTCTCTCGCCGCGTGACCATGTAACAAAGATTTCTAACCTGCAAAAGAGAGCAAAGTTATCGACCAGTTGCTCCAGTGGTGATGAAATGTTTTGACAAACTGGTCTGGAAGCACATTGCATCACTTCTCCCCCAGAGTTCTGATCCCCACCAGTATGCATATCAAGCAAATAAATCTGCAGAGGATGCTGTCGCTACTGTCCTTCATGCTGCTTTTCATGGACTTTAGCTCAGCATTTAATACCATCCTCCCTCACAGACTGGTGGTTCAACTAGGGGATTTGGGATTTCCACATTCTATATGTATGTGGATAAATAGTTTTTGTCCGGATGTAGTCAGAGGATTAGAGTAGGTCAGTATACATCTACGGATTTGAGCCTTAGTACTGGCTTTCCGCAGGGCTGTGTGCTGAGTCTCCTGCTGTATACTCTCTATACTTATGATTGTATTCCTGCCTATCATAGTAACATTATAGTTAAGTTTGTGGATGACACCACGATAGTAAGGCTTATATCGGAAGGAGATGAGTCTGCTTATAGAGGTGAGGTTGAGCGGCTGAGCCAAGGCTCAGTCCCAGGTCTGGTGCTCTTCAACATTTTTATTAATGATTGAACAAGGGAGTGCAGGGAATGCTTGTCAAATCTGCAGATGACACAAAAGCGGGTGGAACAGCTAATACCCTGGAGGACAGAAACAAAATTCAAAATGATCTTGATTGGCTGGTGCAAGGGGCTGAAACCAACAGAATTAAATTTAACAGGGATAAGTGCAAAGTACCACACCTAGAAAGAAGAAACATAATGCACAGTTACAAGATGGGGGACACCTGGCTCAACAATACTACAAGTGAGAAGGATCTTGGAATTCTTGTAGAGCATAAACTGAATATGAGCCAACGGTGTGATGTGGTCACAAAAAAAAGGGAAATGCTATTTTAGGCTGCATTAAGAAAAGTATAATTTCCAAACACTGTGAGGTGCTCGTTTTCCTTTATTCAGCACCAGTTAGGATGTCTAGTTCTGGATACTGTACAGTACTTCAAGAAAGATGCTGACAAATCGGAACAAGTTCAGAGAAGGGTGAGAAGGATGATCAGGGGATTGGAAACCAAGCCCTACGAGAAAAGACTGAAAGAATTGGGCATGTTTAGCCTGGAGAAAGGAAGACTGAGGGGAGGATATGATGGCACTCTTCAAATATTTGAAAGGCTGTCATACAGAAGAGGGACAATATCTGTTTTTGATCATTCTCAAGTACAGGATGTGCAACAATGGGCTCACATTAAAAGAACTCAGCTTTTGGCTGAATATTAGGAAAAACTTCCTAATTTTTAGAGCAGGACAGCAATGGAACCAATTACCCCAAGAAGCGGTGAGTGCTCCAACACTGGAGGCATTCAAAAGAAATTTGGACAACCACCTGGCAGATATCCTTTGATTTATATTCTTGCATGGTGCGGTGCGTTGGACTTGAAGGCCCCTTCCAACTTCACACTTCTATGATTCTATGATACCCAAGAAGTCATGTTCATCGCTGCTATCCTGATCCCTAAAGAGAGGTTACATTGACTCTCAATGCACACATGTACAAAGTGCGTCTTTCTCTTAAGAAATTATATAGAAAATCCCATTGTAAGTAAATTTTATCTCGCTGTCTTTCTCAACCTGTAGCTTAGATGAAAACCAAGATACGTTTACTATATTTGCGCTTCTGTAAAAGGGAAATGTATCTTAGAAGCTCTCTTCAAGTAACGGATCTTACACTTCACATTACTTACTTCACTTACAGTCCAGATATTTCACCTTCCAGCCCTCTCACACTGTGCCACCTTTCAAGGGGGTAATGGTGTGACCTCTTAATATCTACCTTTCATACTAGGGCTGTTCTTCCCAACAAGGAGGCCGTTTGTTTTAAAAACACCACCAGCAGCTTTCTGCCTGGCAGGTGCAGAGCAAATGACAAGACTTTTGAAATAAACCCAGTCATCCAAAGGTCACTTCTGTCTTACTACCTTCAGGAGGGCTGCCATTTTGCCAGCAGCTCATGACCCAGTTGCAGTTCCCCTCAGAGAAAAGATTCATTCAGCATAAATACTGTATGGCAGTGGGTGGGGAGGAATGTCAACGGTGAAAGACAATATTGTACCACTTGGTTATCCTGTTTCAGCAACACGGCCCTTCAGGAGAAAGCAAAGCCACATGAATGAAGATCAAGGAAGGCTAGAAAGAGCTGTTCAAGTGTCAAATTGCTTCCCGACACCTCATCGTGCTGAGGCAACCACAACAGGGGTCCGACAGCACAACCCTGACCTCTAAAGCTCAAGTCCAGTCCTCAAGCTGAAGAGCTGCTCCTTCCTGCATTGTCTTCCCCCCTCCCCCAACCCACATTAGATATATAAAAAAAAACTCCTACTAATCTCTGACATGAATTACTGATGATTTAAGTCTCCTTGGCCCACACATTCAGACACATAGTGTAAGGTAAATACAGATTTATCAGGCCCATAAATATATCCATCCTCTTTCAACCTGAATCCATCCAGGTTCACTAACTGAACCTAGCCTTGCTTTCTTTAAATCAGTCCCACCACTTATATGCCTATCAGCAATGTCCACAGCTAGTATGAAAAGAAAGCTTTAATCACACAATGATACACTCTCTAGCCTCCTTTCCAAGACTTTACCCAAATCTTACTTGTAACAAACCAATATGAAGCTTCCTGTTAGAAACTGTTATGGATGTTCAATTTTATACTTCTGTACAGTCTGTACTCAAATCAAACAACCCAGAAATCAAAATTTTATACCAATTTAACGCCGACGTGTATAGAAGATTTTAAAAGGACTGGCTATGCATATAGCTGCCCATTTTGTTTGTTTTTATTGGCCTTCCACTCATGAGAACTTTAGTTGTTCAGTATTTGCTCAGCTCGATTTCTGACTCAATGGAAAGTCAGGAAAAGAACTACAAAAACAGTCTTTTTGGACTGTAACTCCCAGGATTCCCTACCTAATTGGACAGGAAGCATTGCCTACATAGTTTATTTTTATTTGTTTATTTATTTTAGTTTCTAATACAGGGAAGTGTCACATCATGGCATACAAATTCTTAACTGTATGAACCAACTGTAACCCTTGATGTCTACACCACCTGGTCAAGTATCTATAAAATAATAAATAAAATGAGAAAACAAATCCACCTCCCTCAGTACCTTTGTTTAGACAAAAATGAACAAATAACAGAGGAAACTTTTATTCTTAAGAAAGTTAAAGTATGGTGGCTTCATGGATCTGACAAAAATATACTGCCAAAATGCTGTTTCCCCCATTATCCACTGAGTCTTTTTGGCATCACTGTGTTGTTCTATGAGAGTGGTAGCAAATCTTCAGCCCTCCAGAAGTTCTGGACCACAACTCCCGGAATTCCGAGTCTAGATTGCCAATGACAAAGGACTGTGGGAGTTGTGGTCATCAGGACTGCCTAAGGTTTGCCACCACTGCTCTATGATCTGCTCAAAACATCCACACCTTTTTTTTTTCATTTCCCCCCTTTTTATTTACATACAACAAAGGTAACAAAGTGAAACAAACATAACAATCTGACAAACTCATACAAAAGACAAAAAATTGACTTAGAAGGGAAGGCAAAAACAAAACGTCCTATGATCACATACTGGAGCAGTGGCAGGCCTCAAAATAAATTATTAAAAAACCCCAAAATGTATGACTAAAAATATGCACAGAAAAGATGTGGAGAAACTTAGTCTGAAAATGAATTTTCAGGAAGTTCCGAAAATAGGATATTTAGGAATTGTTATTAAAAAAAAGTAACTTACTGAAAGAAAATTACCTTTCAATTCAGAAAGAAATAAAAAAAAATCTATAAGACTGTGACAAGCTTCAAAAATCAATGATGGGCTGAATTTCAACAATCAAAATGTCAATTCTGCAAAAATTCTTATTTTTATTTCAAAATTTACCAATTATACTAAATTATAAGTTCTTCAAAGATTTAGATACACCAATTTCAAAATTCAGAATATTACAAGACCTAAAAGAGAGATGAGGTACAGGGTTACCAAACTGGTTATTATACTATAAAGCCTGTGTTATGGTTTGGATAAAAGAGTGGATAATATTTGAAAACTAAAGATTGTTAAAATTCGATGGTCATGATCTAAGAATAGTCTGGCACGCATATGTATGGTATGGGGGAATTAAGGAGCAAAAACACTTTTCAGATCACATAGTAAGAAAAGCACTTTCTCTAGTTTGGCAAAATTTTCAAATACAGACTTACAAAAAAAATACCAAAGTGAATGGCACCTTTTAGAGGCCTTTACGTTGAAAATGATAAAACATCCACATCTTTAAGGAGTCTATCTTCTACATCACATTTTACCTCTTTATACACTGATTAATCTTTGCCACCAAAATAATAACGCAACTATTGCCTGTCATAACTTCCTTCTTGTTCTAACATCTGCCAAATAATATGGATTTATTCTGTCTTTGTGTGTGTTATGTGCCATCAAGTTGGAACTTACAGTAAACCCTAATAGGACTTTACTGATGAATTAACTTGAGTAGAATTTTTCATGGACTATGAGCTTCCAGGATTTGAATTGCAAATAACCAGCTAAACAAATAAGTACTATGGTTTATAAGTGATGTAATTAAGGAGGATGTGTCCTGCGCTCCCTCAATTATTATTCTTTGCGAAAGCTCTGGATAGTGAGAGATGACGTATGACCATTTCTTGAACCCACATTTGCATTTTTTGAGAGAGAGTGTGAGTGAGTGAGAGAGGGGGGGAGGGAGGGAGAATATGGGGGTGGAGCCAATCTGTCTGAGTGACAGAGAACAACAGAAAGAAGACACCGTTGAGTGCTTTTAAAATGGTCACAGGCCTTTGGTTGACTTTTTTTTTAAAGCTTTCTTTCATATTATGCAAATTAATGCAAAACTTGATATTACTTCCTCATCATCCTAAACCAATTGTATATGGGGAGCACTTTAAAAGGAACTAGGGTTTTTAAATGCAAATGGATCCACCTTTGTTGGTTACAAATAAATGCCTATTAAGGTGCGATGAAAAGATCTGATTAGATTAGTAAAATGCTCTTTGTGCATTCAATGTCCAAAACCGAACAGAACACAACTTTGTAATTTTAAAGCTTGGCAGCTACATGTAGTTATCTCTGTACCGTTCACAAGAGCTTTAACTGCTCCTCTAGTACTTCCCCTTACCCTGCTCTTGTAATGCAGGTCCTATGTTCAGCCTGCTAGTCTAGGAAATGCAAATCTTGGATTCACCTTCTAAGGGCTTTACCAACTGACAAAGGTTGTCCATGACTGGGCAGAGAGAGCCCCCGTATCAAATTATGGGGTAAGGTCCTTCTCCTCCAACGCATGAGCTACCCCTGCATATGAAGACTGGAATTTTCCAGTTAAAGAAAACAAAGTGATCAGTATTTCCTCTTTCATGTGGGTTACGGGGATAAAAAGACAATACTCCCAGTTTAAAGAACAATCTATAAAGAGATTGTGCAGAGGTTATACCTGTCCAGACCATATGGACAGTGGTGGTGCTGGCTAGGGGGATTCTGGAAGTTGTGACCCCAAAAGCAGCACTTCCAAGTTCTATGCATAAATACTGTACAACCATGTTTTTTATTCTGCTCCTCCAGTGAGTTTTTTTTTATTACTTAGTCTTTTAGGAAAGAATAACCATTACTTAAATTGGGAGCCCACTGACAGGAATGCTTCCCAATCCTTGCCTACACTAAAAACTGAGGGTTTGGTTCACATGATAGCCAAAATATACAATATTTTGTTTTTCTTCTGGAAACATGTATTATTGGGGGAGGGATGCTTGCAGAGGCGTGTTATTCCTGGCAGCAGACTGATTAAGGAATTGGTAGCAAAGCTATTAAGGAATAAAACACCATCTATCATGGAACAATTTACTTTCTCCCTTTGCTTTTACTGGGCATGTACAGTGGTACCTCTTTAGACAGACATGTCCAAACTTTGGCCCTCCTGACGTTTTGGACCACAACTTCCAGAATTTCAAGCCTGTATTTCCAATGGCAAAGGACTGTGGGAGTTGTGGTCCAAAACATCTGGAGGCACATGCCTGTTAAGATAAATTTAATCCGTTCTACAGGTCGCTTTGTTTTATGAAAAATTTGTCTTGCAAAATGCAGTTTCCCATAGGAATGAATGGGAAATCAATTAATCTGTTCCAGAGGTCCGATTAAATGCAAAAAAGAGGTTTGGTTTTGTTCAGACCTCTATATAACGTTCACTTTAAAGGCATACAGAGCCAGACCGTCCCACAGTGCAATGGAAAGCAATGCAAAGATGAACAAAAGAAGGCACCAAGACAAACCCCAGGTCATTCCTGCCTGCAGAACAATGAAAAAAGAAAGCAAAGATGGACAAAAGAAAGCACCAAGACAAACTCCAACCCATTTCTGTGAAAAGTGCAATGGAAAGCAATGCAAAAACAAAAGAACGCAAGAAAACCTCAGCTCTCTACCTTTTCAAGTTCTAAAAGTCCAAAACCTGCTGCAAAAAAATGTCCAGAACGGCTCCAAAACTTGATGAAAAAACTCCTCCCATTCCTCCAAACTACAGGGGTGCAATGCATCTTGGGTACGCTTGTTTCAAAATGTGGAACAGATTTTCGTCTTGCAAGGCATCCCATAGGGATTTTTCGTTATGTGAAGCAACCCTATTCCCAGAAATTTTTTTCATCTTATGAATTTTTCATCTTACGGGATCTTAGGGAGGTATCACTGTAGCATGTTTCCTAATAGTGCATTTCTATAGCATACCCAACGGTTACATCGAAAGAACAGGTTACTCACCTGTAAACGTAGTTCTTCGAGTGACGCCTCTGTGAATTCCCACGATAGGGATTTAGTCTGCGCGCCTGCGCAGCCTCCGGACGTTCTAGAGCTTTCGCTCAGCTCCTAAGGACCTCCTCCTTCCCCTGTGCGCATGCCCAAGAGCTCCCTCGTGGTGTCCTGCAGTTCCCCATATGTCCGCCGCTGCAACGAGAGAAACAGAAGAGACGTGACGGACAGAGGGGAGGACGGGTGGGAGTGGGAATTCACAGAGGCGTCACTCGAAGAACTACGTTTACAGGTGAGTAACCTGTTCTTCTTCGTCGTAGCCTCTGTGAATGCCCACGATAGGGAGACTAGCAAGCTAACTTACTGGTGGAGGGCCGTCACGGGAGACAATATGACAGGACTGCTCTACCAAACGCTGAGTCCGTTTTGGCCCTGAGGTCCAGCCTGTAATGTTGAGCAAAGGTAGAAGGCGTGGACCAAGTTGCTGCCCTGCAGATGTCTTGTATAGGGATCCCCTTCAGAAAGGCGGAGGATGAAGACATTGCCCTGGTCGAATGACCCCTGGGGGTTAGGGGCAATGGAGTACCGGATAGTTCGTAAGTGGACCGGATGGTGGAGACAATCCATTTAGACACAGTTTGGGACGTTACAGGTAGGCCCATCATAGGTCCCGAGGTATGGATGAAGAGTCTCTGCGTGGACCGGATGGCTTTAGTCCGTGCAGTGTAGAAGAGTAGTGCCCGCCGGACATCCAGCGTGTGCAGGGTACGCTGAATGTCGTCTTGTGGATTGGGAAAGAAGGTAGGGAGGATCAAGGGCTGGCTAAGGTGGAAGGAGGACACCACCTTGGGTAGAAAGGTGATATCAGGGTACAGAATGACCTTGTCCGGAAAAAATTGGAGGAAGGGTGGATCGGCCCGAAGAGCTGTCAATTCGGAGCATCTCCTGGCAGAAGTAATGGCAAGGAGGAATGCGACCTTCAAGGAGAGTTGATGTAGCGGTACAGTAGCCATAGGTTCAAAGGGGTGCCTTGTCAACCCCTTGAGGACCAGAGTCAGTGACCATTGAGGTGGTATAGGAGGTCGGTAGGGCCGAATATTGCTGGTACCCTTAAGGAACTTTTTAATTGTAGGGTGCCTGAATAATGCAGCAGAGGTGGAGTCCGGCGGCTGATGTGCTACGACCGCCGCGAGGTATACGCGGAGGGTGGACGGGGAGAGACTGTAATTGAACAGGTGCAAAAGAAAACGCAGCACAGCGTCCACGGTTGTTGGGCATGCCGGTAGGTTGTGTTGAGTGGTAAAACCAAGAAACCGGACCCATTTTCCCTCGTACAGTGTTGTGGTAGAGGGCTTCCTGGCTCTCGAGAGAATGTCGTCTATGGAGAGGGGATGAACCAGGCTGTGAGATGCAAGGAGCGTGGGTTCGGGTGGAGCAGGCGGCCTCGGTTCTGTGAAAGCAAGCTGGGGCAGCTTGGGAGGTGAAGATAGTCCGATGACATTTCCCGGAGCGTGTGGAACCACGGCTGTCGTGGCCACCACGGCGCAATCAAAATTGTTTGAGAGGGAGCTTGGCGGAGTCTCACGACAGTTCTGTGAACCAGAGGGAGAGGGGGAAACGCGTACGCCCGCCAGCCGATCCAGGGGACGGACAGGGCATCGCCCAGGGAACGGCGGCCCCTGCCTGCTCGGGAGCAGTACGTGGGGCACTTGGAGTTGGTCTGGGACGCAAAGAGGTCGATGTCGGGTGTCCCCCATCTGCGGCAGAGCACGTTGAACACTGATTGAGCCAGCTCCCATTCGTGGTCGTTGGTGGTCAGGCGACTGAGACTGTCCGCCAGTAGGTTGTCCTGGGACGCAATGTACACTGCCTTGAGTGTGATGCCCCTGAGGTAGCACCAAGTCCAAATGTCCAGGGTGATCTGAAGTAGTGCACGCGACCTGGTGCCTCCCTGCTTGTTGATATAGTGGAGCGCCGTCATGTTGTCGGTGACTAGGAGCACGTGAGTACCCGTTATCATCGGGGCAAAGGATTTCAGGGCGTTGAATATTGCCATGAGTTCTAGATAATTGATGTGTTTGTTCTGCAGAGACGGTGTCCATGTGCCATGCGCGCGAAGGTGTTGACAATGTGCTCCCCATCCCGTGGGGCTGGCATCTGTTGTGATTTGGTATCTGGGAGGCGGGAGGTGGAAGGGACGACCGGTGCAGAGGTGTCGTGATACCATCCACCATTGCAAGGCTCGCCACAGGCTGGTGGTGACACGGAGTTTCTTGTGGGGGCTGTGCCGAAGGGGGTTGAAGCGGGACAGCAGCCAAGCCTGGAGTGGTCTGAACTTGAGTCGGGCGTATGGTAACACCGCCGTGGTGGAGGCCATAAGTCCGAGAAGATGTTGTGCCGTGAGCGCGGAGACATGCCTTCGCGGGTGGAACTTGCGAAGGGCAGAGTGTATCTTGTAAATTCTGTCTTGAGGAAGGTAAGCCATCCCTCGTGCAGAATTCAGAAGTGCTCCGATAAAGGGGACGATCTGGGTAGGGCACAGGACCGATTTGCTGTTGTTGATTTGGAGGCCCAGGGATGTCAGGAAGGCGATAGTCATCGCGATGTGTTGGTGTGCCTTTTGTTTTGTAGGCGAGACTATCAACCAGTCGTCGAGATATGGAAATATGTTTACGCCCCTCAACCGAAGGGCTGCGACGACTGGAGCCATGCATTTGGTAAAAATTCTGGGCGCGGTGGAGAGTCCGAAGGGGAGCGCCTTGAACTGATAGGTAAGTGTTCCGATCCTGAAGCGGAGGTACTTTCTGTGGGAGGGACGGATGGAAATGTGAAAATAAGCATCCTGTAGGTCCAGGACGGTGAACCAGTCTCCCTTGGTCAAGAGGGGAATAATAGTCTCCAAGGTGGTCATCCTGAATTTCCTCGGCCTCACAAAGGAATTGAGGGCCCGGAGATCGAGGATGGGCCGAAGAGTGTCGTCCTTCTTGGGGACGGTGAAGTACCTTGAGTAAAAGCCCAAGGTATCTGTCAGCGGGACCTCTTCGATGGCATCCTTGGTAAGTAGGGTGTGAATCTCTTGATGCAGGACCTCGGAAGGACTGGTGGTAACCACTCGGCCGAGTGGTGGAAGACAGAGGAATTCGATGGCATAGCCCTCTCTGATAATGGTAAGTACCCAGCGATCGGATGTTATGCTCGTCCAGTAGGGGAGAAAGGGTCTGAGCCGGATGTCCTGCGGAAGAGGGTTGGTAGAGGCCATGTCAGGAGGTGTGTTTAGGCTTACGGTCATATCGACGAGTGGCCTGGGGCTGTCGAGACCGCGGTTGTTGTTGTTGACGGTAGAATGACGGAGCCTGGTACGGTTGTCTGGCGCGCTGGTGAGCCCTGAAGCTGGATGGAGTATATGGTCGTCTCCAGGGGGAAGGGCCTGGGCGCGGTGTAGTGTGGCTCGTCGAGCCTTGGAACGCGTAAGAGCGTGCTGTCTTCCTCATTTTTAGAATATTGTCCAAGGATTCATCAGTAGTAGCCGCAAAGAGGCCTTCTCCGTCGAATGGGGCTCCTTCTATCCTGTTACGTGCATCGTCTGTGATAGTAACAGTACGGAGCCACGCATGGCGGCGAAGGAAGACTGCATTAGCGAGGTGTTTAGCCGAGGCCTCCGCTATATGGCAAGCCGCTATTGTCTGGTAATCTAAGAGAGTTAACAGTTCAGAATGGTATGCCACCATCTTGGCTTTGGCATCATCGGGCAGCTGGTCAAAAAAAGGTATAAGCTCCAGGAGGAGATGTCTAGAGTAAGCTTGCATAGCGCATAGGTGATTTGTGGTGCGCAGAGAAAAAGATGCCAATGAGTATTGTTTTTTACCAATTAGATCCAGCTTCCGTCCCTCCTTGTTACTCGGTGTATTGGTCGAGGTATTTTTAGCTCGGTTTTGGGTGGCATTGACTATGAGGGAGTTTGGCAGTGGATGTCTTGCCAGAAACTCTACCTCATCACCGTGAGTGCGATAGAGATTGTCAGTACGCCTGGGCATAAGAGGCGTAGAAGCAGGCTTCAGAAGGCAGGCTTTGGCTGAATGCAGAAGCGATGGAATGAAACCTAGCCTCAAAGGCGGTGTTTTATGTTTACGAAGATGGCCAAAAAATTTGCAGGAGCCCTTGGGGTCTGGTAACTCAACTTGGAGCTCCATGACCTGCGCTACCTTGTTGATGATCTTGGAATAGTTTGAGAAGTCTTCCTCTGGGGAGGTAACAAGTGGATCCGTCGGATCCGAGTCTTGTGTGTGCTGGCGGTCCCGGGCCGCTTGCGAGGATTGGACGGATTGGGCCTCGTCGTGAAAGTCAGAGACAAGGGATTTGTCCATAGAGGCCGGCGAGAGTGACCGCTGATATCGAGGCGAGTCCGGGAGCGGGCGATCCTCAGTGCGGTGTTCGATCGACAGCGAGGAGAGGTGGCGAGACGAAGAACGGCCGCGGTCATGGGGCAGGTCAGCATGGTGGCGCGGCCTGTTGAAGGGCTCACCGGCAACGTAAGAGGAAGACTGGTGAGCGTCGCGCCGGGCTATCTCTTTTGTCCTGTCCCTGCCGCGATGTTTGGGCGTAGGGGATCGTGAGGTAGAAGACGTGGAGCGTCTCCGATGTCGTCTAGCCCTCGACTCCTTCGATGACGATGAGGAGGAGGATGTAGCCCGGCTCCGCTTATGCTTGCGGCGCTTGTGTTGTGGAGAGCGTTTGCTGCGCTTTTTGCCCTTTCTGGCTCTGCGGCGGCGGCGAGAGCGGGAGCCAGAGGTGGCCGATCCGGAAGAGGAGGATCGGGATCGAGAGCGTGATAGCGAGCGGAGACGCTTGCGCTCTCGATGTCGTCTGTGCACGGGAGAGGCAGAGGCGCTGCTGCGGAGGGCCTCTTGACGAGGGCGATGGGACCGCTGTCGATGTTCTCCGACCGATGTTGTGCGGTGGACTGTTTCCACTGTAAGCAGCGGGGAGCGGGAGGCAGCAGCCGCTGCCGCTTGTGAGGCGAGCTCCCTGGTAACATCAGCGGTGGTTGCTCTCTGCAGCGCTGTCGAGACATGATGTCGAGCCGCTGCCATCGCCCTCCTGGACGAGGACGAGAGCTCTCCGCTCTCCGATCGCGAAGATACGGGAGAGACGGAGGCGCGCTGCCTCTGCAGCGAGTCGGACGCACCCTCCTCCTGGGTGGTAGTCTGGAGGGTGGGAAGGCCAGGGGCAGCCGCGTGCGAAGGCTGGCGGAGAGGTTGTAACGAGGCCGCCGAGCCTGCAGCCTGAGAGTGTGCGGACACAGGCACCTTCTTTTTCTTCTTTTTGGTAGGCGGTGCTGCCGCGGCGGCGCGAGATGTCTGGGAGGCCATGGAAGTGGGGGAAGACTCTTGCCGGGTAAGTTGGGACTCCATCGGCTTCAGGGACTGTTCCCACAAATAAACCCGGAGACGACCTTGCCTCTGTTTGAGTGCAGGCTTAGATAGTTTTTGGCACTCAACACAATTTTCCGGGCGATGAGCTTCCCCAAGACAATAAAGGCAGGTGTTATGGCCGTCTGAGGTGGAGATTTTGTTGGGGCATTTAGCACACTTTTTAAACAACGCCCCCGGGGCCATAAACGGCCGGGGGAGGGGGGGGGGAGGTCAAAACTAAATTAAATTAAAATAGCAAGCAATATAGAAGAAATAAGAGTAGGAAAAACCTGTAGCTGAACTCGTTGTAGGAGCTGAGGAAAACGCGACCGTTGCTGGCGGCGGCAAAAAAGGAACTGCAGGACACCACGAGGGAGCTCTTGGGCATGCGCACAGGGGAAGGAGGAGGTCCTTAGGAGCTGAGCGAAAGCTCTAGAACGTCCGGAGGCTGCGCAGGCGCGCAGACTAAATCCCTATCGTGGGCATTCACAGAGGCTACGACGAAGAACTTGGAAATATATGCCAACTAAACCAATGTTCTCTTCTCTACCAAGTGAGCAGTTGAGATAGACTCAAATATTTTGTTCTGGCAATATCAACTTTTACAGCACTGATGGCTATAAAAAAACAACAATGCCCAAGCCACAGCCTGTTCATCACAGCTGCCCCCCCCCCCCGCCTGCCCCTGGACCTCTTCTATTACTGCAACAGCTACAACTGCAGATAACAGCAAGATGATTCCCAGAAAGCTTCCAACAACACCCAGAGTTCATTTTGGAAGACAGGCGGTATATAAATGCATAAACAATGTATACATTGGATATTTTTAAAAGTGAGAAGAAATGTTAAGGGGATGATTATTTCAGGGAGGTTGGATATCTACAATGAACTAACAGGATGAAAGGGATGTGTTCAAGAGATGAAGATTCTAGAAATGGGGTAGCACTGGGAGGGAGGGAGAATCTCCCTCACTGAATGGCAGTAGGTGTCACTCAGTCAGGAAGGTTTGGTGCTGGGAGGTTGGCTTGGTACCAAATATTCATCTTCTGGATCAATACCCTAGAAGGCAGTCTTCACAATATAAACCGCCTTCTCCTTTCCAATCACCACCACTTGCTGATGTCCTCTATTTATTCTTTTTACTTGGACTTCATTGTTTACATTCTGATCCAAAATGAGTCATGTATGATGGGTCAACATTTTGTAGAGAACACAGCTTTCCTAGGCCTCAAGCCACTACTAATTCCAGAACATTGAAACTAACTGTGGAAACTGGATAAGGACCTGATAGCAGAAGAAGCAGATTACAAAAAATGGCGGGAAGCAATAGATTCCTGCCCAACAATGACTTTATTACTGGTGTTGCTTTCTTCCCAGACATGCCATCCTGTGGACAACAAACTTGGTCATCATTGTATAATCTCAAGAAAGTGCAGATACATTTGTTTTGGGGGTGGATTTCTCTCTCTCTCTCTCTCTCTCTCTCTCTCTGCAGAACATCCAACACAGAAGCATAAAAACAACACATAAATCATATGTTTAACAGGCACTTTTTAAATTTGGGTTTGAAATAAAATTAAAATACAGTACTGTACAAAAGAAATGAATGCTTATGGCAAGATGCATATTAAAATACATTACCTTTCATTTTCCTAATTTATGTATTTAAGAGAAAAATACTTTTCACCATCTACTTAGTAATTAATTTTACCGGCATAGCTAAAGGCATACATTTAACCTTCCTCTACTGTAAATGGACTTCCACTGCCTGTCAAGACATCCTGCAAAATGTTCACCCTTTCTGAAGTTAAAGCAAGCTACTTTTAAAAGAAAAGAACAAGAGTAGCACTCTTGAATGAGCTTGAAAATCAACGGCACTCCAACGTTATTCAGCCATGGCAAACATCAAGGATCATGGATAAAGGGAGCAGGTAACCCTTTCTCACTTTGCCTATGTGAGCAGTGGTGAGTCTGAAGAGAGGGGTTCCTGCTGATAGGCAGCTCTTACACAGATGCAACAACCTTGAAATCTTGCTCATGTGTACAGCCTAAATACAGGCAGAGGCCTCCCCTTCTTAGATTCACTGCTCTTCACAGGAGCAAAGCAATAAAGGGAGGGAAATGGGGCTCCCCCGTCTTCTCAAACTACATCCATGATCTTGGCTCAAAGAGCAATTGAACAGAGCTTGTGACTTTCAGTTGAAGACTTCTGGTCATAGAGAAACAAGATGTTGCAGATAGCAGAGATAGAGGGAAAATATTCATTGTGAAAGGAGAATCGGGGGATGCACGTAGCTGAGCAAAGATTTCAAGCTCCTTCTTTCACTTTCCAGTTTCAAAATAATTTTCACTGTCTCTTCCTCACATTTTTAATTTGAACTTCAGAGCTAGAAGGAACCCCATGGGTCACTGAGTCTGGCCCTGCACAAGGAAGCACCATCGGGGGACAGAACGTCCAACTTTTGGTTCTGCAGGCAGAGACTTACACCACTGAGCTGTCAAGTCCTCAGCTGCGTTGCCACCAAAAGTAGCACTCAGGGCAGCTGAGGAAAATAATTTTAAACAAATTTCTAAACCAATAAGCCAATGAAAGTAAAACTGGTACAGATGATCCCTATAAAATTGGTAGAATCACCACACATCAATGTTGACAGGGATAACATCTTGTATAATGATTCAGAAAACTCTACTGCATTCCTGGACTCATCCTATAATCTGTCAGTGATTGCTTTGCTTCTGTTTTCAGGGAAATCCAAGAAACAGCATCATGTCTGGTGATGCCCTTTCTTCTTGGCATTCCCAGCCTTGATATTAAAATGGAGGCGTCTGCTCCCTGATCTTCTGACACAGCGTCAAAAACGCTGGTGGCTTTGATCAACTTCTGTGTTGTAGAAATTAATAAAGAAAATCACATATACTGTATGGATTCTGCTACAGTGTTTCTGCAGCCCTTGATACTACTGGTTTTGAGGCTTCCGTGAGTGAGAGTCACTTTCAAGGCACAGCTATTAGCCAAGTCAAAAATCCTGTTGCCCCACATAACAGGTGCAACGCTCTGATTCATACACGGTGGGGCTTTTCTCATAGTTTGCCATAGCTTGTACAAATAATTACCTAGTAGTGTACTTCTTTGCCTGGGGATAAGCCCCACTGAAAAGGGGGCAATCGCCAATTTCTGATGCCAAGCCAGAGACTGGGGGAAACGTCAAAGATGGTACTGTTGGCAGAAGTTCTTTTTCCTCCAGTAAAAGAGACTGGCGCCTAAACCCAACCTACTAAAACCTACTTTGGACTAGGGTTGTACTGGAGTAAGAAATGAAAGAATTTAGTCTCCTGTAGCCATGACAGCTCATACCCTTGAGCTCCTCCTGGAGTCATTTTTGAGAAGAGATGCTCAAACTGCATGAGTGGCCAGAGGTATTTTCTAAGACCACTTAGGACTGTTTCAGTGATAATCGGAGGCAGGAGGTAAGTGCTCTCCTATTAAAGGTTAATGCCTGCACATAGTTGATGCTGAATGAGATTTTCTATGGATTTAGGATAGAATGCTGGGTGGGAAGCTGCTGTGGCTACAAGCCTAACGCCACACTTTCAACAGGCCTAAGAGAACTCAGGGCGCTTTTACATGACCCCTAAAATCCCTAAAAGGGCTCCCAGATGCGGAGCTTAAAACTGTTTAAAATTAAGTACGACCATGCCCACCTAAGCACGTCCCAGCGCATTTTCAAAGTACAGTGGACCCTTGTATAACAGACAGCTTGTATAACATAAAATTTGTACAACATAAATTTTTTTGGAGATAGGGAAAATTTGCTTAACATAATCGCCTATGGGGAAAATCCGTACAACAGAAAAATGGGATCACTCCGTTTTCAATGCATTCCTATGGGAATTTGTATAAAGGAAAATTTGCTTAACATAATTTCATTTGGAACGAATTAATTCCTTTATACAAGGTACCACTGTACCTGGTTTCCAAAGGTGAAAAATTTCTGATGCTGCTTTTAAAGCAGTGAGTGCTGGGCTGTCCTGCCTTCTGTTTTTTTTTTTTTGCCCCCCGCCCCTTTAAGAGACTGGAATGCTTCCCGCGGCAGCTCCGAAAGCAGAGCGGAGGTGAGCCTGCATTCTTTTCTCCCTTTTTTTCTCCATCCCCTCACGCAGACAGGAGCAATTACGTGCAGAGGGGTGGGAACGCAGCAACAGGAGCAAATCCCCAAGCTCTCTGGTCCAAATTTAAGTTGCCAGCGGATCTTAGGGGTCGTGTAAAAGCGCCCTCTATTGGGCGTAACTGAGAGGGCATGGGATATATTTTTTTACTTGTTGGAAAACTGTATACATTTATAATGCCCAAAAGATCCCTGAAATACAGAATGCTGCTTTGTGCTCTGCTGCTATATTTCTGAGAAGGTGGATGTCAAACCTTACATTAAAATACATTAAATATAATAGTTAAATTTAGTTAATAGTTTTAATAGTTAAATTATAATTAATTATATTTCAATGTAACTATTAAAATATAGTCAAATATTTTAATATACATTAAAATATAATAGTTAGTCTTTAAGGTGCTCTTTTGTCTTTTATTTTGTTTTGTTTTGATTTCTGCCTGAAATCCAAGACACAAAACTCACCCAATCCAAAGACTATGAAGGAAGTAAAAATCTGAGCATCTCTTGGTAAAAGCATGTATAAAATTTTGTAATATCAAATTTTCAGAACACTTTTGTGATGTTTTATCATAAAACTTAGAAAACATCCCAACAAAATACTCTTCATCCCAAGCATGGGGAAAAGGTACAAGAGTCCCAGAAGTAGTTTAATATGTGTTTTATTATTGCTTTTAGTTTGCATTTTCCCCTACCTAATGTGGCCATCAATTGTGAACCCTTACATCTTCTTTTGATTTCAATGATCTCACAAAAGGGTGTGGATATCTGGTCTTTTGTTTCCATAACAAACCTTTAGATTGAACAAGTTTCCTGTTCTCACCATTTCAGTATTTGAAAAGGATCAAGCTGCTTTTTCTTAGCTTAGAAAGGCTCAATGTGATAAAATTCAAGATACCTTCTTATAAAGACACAGAAGAGGATTTATGACAATGCTAGATTAAAATATTATCACAACATCCCACAGAGCATCTCAACTTCTCACTGGGGAAAAAAACTCAGTAATATAAGCTATCAAAATACAGAATAGTAGGTGCGAGAAGTCTGGTGTCCACATACTATGCTTGGGTAAAAGTATGATAATTACTTCAAGGAACAGCAGACTGCTTATCTTTGGCATGACTGATTCATTGAGTGGTCATCTGTGAAGTCACAGAATTGGGGTGGTGCTGCAAAGATCCTAGCTTTGAAATACTTCAGAGCTGATCTCTCTCTTTCACTCACTCTCCATCAATTTGGCATTTGCCTCGCCCACCCTCTCCAGCATGAATGTATAGAGTGTCCCAGGAGACTGTTTGGAGGGTGGCTTGGTGAAGACGGCACTCATCTGGATGAGTGAGATTTTAGTCCTTGGGGTCATGATATGTGTATATACTCTGAGATCCAAAGGGCAAAATGCTGGGAAGATATGGACATGCTCTTTATGCAATCTCTGTAAGAAACAGATTTCCTGAATTGTCAAGTCCTGGAAGTACAGAAGGCCAGTGCTTGCCTAACACTGACCATGTGCAGGCTTCACTACGTGTGGGTGGATTACAGAAGAAGGCGGGAAGGACTACCTCTTGATTCAGGCAAAAAGAAGAGGCCACCTTAGGGAGCAAGGAAACATCTGGACAAAGTACCAACGTCTCGGCGTGGAAAACAAGGAAAGGGGAATCAGAATGGAAGACACAAATCTCTGACAGCCTCCTGGCAAAAATAACTGCAACGGGGGTGGGTGGGTGTCAGTTTTCCAAGTAAGGTATGTGGCGAGTAAGGGAAGTTGGCATGGTTTCAAAGAGTGGGTGCATCTGCTGCACCAAAAACCAGTGGGACAGACTCAAAGGGGAGCAGGAATGTAAACACCAGGAGCAAAGTTCCCAAGTCCCTAAGAGACCATTTCACCTGTGGGTCAACAGAGAGTTTAAAGTGTATGCTTAATTGTCAGTAAGTAAACCTAGATAGAGGGAAAAGGAAAGACCCTTGTTTTTTAACATTACCAGAAACTGTGAAAGTTGAGGAATTTTACAGGACCTTGGAGAGAAGAGTTTCTTCTAGGCAAACTTTTAAACGTCTTCCATTTTGCTGTATAGGAACAATGGGTAGAGGGCTTCCTTCATACTGTAATACCTCTAAGACTGGCTGTGGAATATCCTCCAAGGAGTTAGTCATAGGGACTATAGCTCCAGATGATCACACAGCCAGCTGTCTGGGCAATCAAAGAGTGATTGGATGATGGAGGCCTCTGCTCACTGAAGGTGAGCGGTTACTCGCAGAATCAAGGGGATCAGAGGAAACATGCAAAGAAATTCCCTCAGCCACGGGATCATGAATGCACCACTTTCCAAAACAGGGTGGATTCTCGCCCTGTTACAGTACCTGTGGTATCTTTTGTTGCAGTGTGTGGCAAAAACACCTATACCAGGTATGTCCCATTTCTCTACAAGAATCTGGAAAACAAGAGGGCAAAGTTCCCATCTGCAAACAATGTAGGAAGTCCTGTTGAAGGCATCATTGAGAGTTCTTGGAGCACCAAATGCATGGCTATTGGAAAAAGATTGCAGTGCATCACAAGCAGAGATAAACAGAAAAACGTGTACCAAATGAGTACCCAGCTCATTGGGGGTGGGGTGGGGAATGTATAGCCTGCAGAATTACTTTTAAACCACTGAGAGATGCTTTAAGCACTATGGGGCAGTATACAAGCAGCACACTTTGCTTTGCTTTACTACCCTGCTTGTTCACATAATGCATGGCAGATGCTACTTGGATTCTTCCCTCTACAACTAGATGGACAAAAGCATGGAATGCCTTGAGAATTATGAGAAACTCCAAGGCATTGGTGTGAAGATTGTCTCTCCACAGTTTCCAGTGGGATTGTGTTCTGAAGCCACTACAATGCATTCTCCATCCAAGTGTTAAGGCAGCTGTGGAAACTGTGATGGATAGATGCAGTGGTTGGAACAACATGTTATTTCAAAGTTTGGAGGGGGTACCCGCTATGTGTGACCATGCCACACCTTGACCAGAGGAAATAGCTGGATCCAGTTCCCATGATGCAGTGGGTTGATTGACCTAATCAGCCAGTGCAGAAGGATGTACCGATTGAATAGAGCAGTGGTTCTCAACCTGTGGGTCC
>JAHTLZ010000010.1:56191259-56249616 GCA_023846285.1 Phrynocephalus versicolor | reverse complement strand
ACAAATAGAAATGAAATGAATCTTAATTTTTCTGTTTCATGCCCATCCATAGTCACAAGCATCATACAAACCTGATGCTCTCTCATTCGTACAGCACTTTACTTTTCTTCAATCAGGTTAATTGTCTCTTGACATGTGTATAGCAGCCCTACACATGTAATCTTTAACACATCCTCCCTCAGGACCAGAGGTCAACCCTTTGGTTATCTTCTTTAGGAATGAAATATACTTAAGAGAGGAGAGAAGTGGAGAAGGAAGTGGAGAAGAACACTCCACTGAATCTAATTGCAGGTCTGTGTACTAAAGGTGAATTACAGGAGAAGCATCCTCTGTTGCTGCCTTTTAGAAGATGTTACTAAGTTTGTCTATGTACACACGCATGCACGCACACATGTGTGTGTGTGTCTGTGTGTGTGTGCGTGCGCGCGCACACACACACACACACACACACACACTCTTACTCCACAGAAAAGCTAAGGGGGGGAAATGAGTGCTTTCCTTCCCATCCCCTCTTGTAAAAATCTAGTACTGTACGTGGGAAAGAGATGGCAACTTCTTTCTCCCTATATGTTTCTTGAGATAAGGAAGGGAACTTGCGTTTAGATAGCAGGAGAAAGACTATGGATACCTCACCATATAATTTTGTTCCTTTCTGCTAGGGCTTCACTTCCTGACACTATTTAACAACAACAACAATAAATCATCTTGGAATTGAAGATCTGGATATTATATATTCAGTGATGCTGAGAACAAGAACAAGATCCCACTGCTGTACCACAGGAGTGAATTCAGAGACGTGTTGAAGACTTGAGTCTGTGAATGCACCCAAATGCCACCACGGGGCTAGCTGCTGTGGAAAACAAAAAAGTACCAACGGTGCTGAGACTTGTCAGCAATCCTACTTAAGAGTCCTGCCATGGAAGGGAGCCAGCCACATGCAGTGACTGTTAACAGATGGAGCAAGAATAACATTAAAAGCTGTCTTGTCACCAAGCAAAGAACTACATCACATCTGGGGGAAAGCCATAATCACTGCAGTTTCTGGGAGCTGAAGTTGATCATGTTTTGTTGGCCTCCAAATTTGTCTGCCTCTGACAGCATCAAAAGTGATCACCACAGTATTAACATACTAAGGAAGAAAAACAGCATTACTTAAAAGCCATCTATGCTTCATAAACTGTTCTTCTCATAGTTGTCCACACATGTTACTTACTAGAGATTCCCATTTTGCCTTCTCTTTATCTTTTGGAGGTGAATGGTAAACAAATAAACAAAAAGGACACTTGGCTTTGGAGAATTTTCTAGAATTTACTGCTTACCTGAATACATGTGCCAGTGCACTCCTTGCAAAGACTGCATGACAAAGCCCATCTGCTTGCTGGGATATGTGAAATCTTTGTAATGGGTTCCATTTTCTCAGGGCATCCAATGCTAACCTGAACATAACACCAAAGCATACAGATTACTGGCCATCATGCGCTTTTTAAAGGACAAAAAAAAAAAAAAATCCCACCTATGTCTGTTTAAGGTGGCTATGACAAACATATTATATGCACGTTTCTTTAAAATAAAATCTCTTCCCCCTCGTGGCGCAGTGGTTAAATGCCTGTACTGCAGCTAAAATTGTGCTTACAACCTGGGTTTCAATACCAGGTAGCAGGCTCAAGGTTCAATCAGCCTTCCATCCTTCCAAGGTAGGTAAAATGAGTACCCAGCTTGCTGGGTGGGTGGGTGGGTAGGTGTAGCCTGAATAATTAAATTGTAAATAGCCTAGAGAGTGCTTGAAGCACTATGGGGCGGTATATAAGCAGAAGACTTTGCTTTTTGCTTTCTTCTTTTTAAAATTATTCCAAACAAAAGAATTAGAAATCATCTGGATCTCTCTTATGGGCCAGTTCATATTTTCAGAATTCATTTTCATGGGAGATGCCTTGTCTATTACATTCGCATATAGAATGTAATGTCTGATACAGTATATGTAGAATTCCACGACTGAAGAGTCTACCAAAAAAGTGCAAGAAGGCTTAGGATGCATGTTGTGTACCAGGGCGTATAGCAGGCCTGCACAACAAGTTGAACGTAGGCAATGTGCAGTCCATGGGGCTCTGTGAAGTTGCCCACCAGGTCCCTGCCCACCTCCTGACCCACCGCCAGCGGCAATGTGTTGGGGGGATATTTACTTTTTTGCTCACCCGCACCACTGCCAGCGCTGTGGACCTTGGCACGTGGGTGGTGGGTGGGGTGGGCAGGGCTCCACTGCTGCTACTAGCACCGTGGATCTTGGTGGGTGGCAAGGCTCTGTTGCTGCTGCCACTAGTGCGGGGCACCTTGGGGGAGGGGTGGGCAGGCACAACAGTGGTAAGGAGTGCGTGTGTGCGCATTTCAGAAAGGAACCCGCAGGGACATGTGGCGGGCAAAAGGAGCCGCTGCAAATTTGGACAGCCCTGGTATATGGCATATTCTGAGGAGATGATTCTCGGTATTAATGCTACAGGAGAATGCATCAATGATCTTCTGCTGGCAGAACAAATCAATATTCTATGTGGCAATTCCAAAAATTGGTATTTTCAATTTATGTGAGCTACTTTAAATCCAGGGGTGTTTGAGGTTGCCCTTTTTAAAATTGGTGGGTAAAAACAGTTTTACTTTGTAAAAAATTGTGACTCAAAAACTCTTTGCCCAAATTTCCTCAAATTTGGTACAGAGGAAGACCAGAATGTCTGCTACTGCTGTGCCAAGATCTGGTGCTGATCTGAAGTCCAGTTTGAAAGTTTTGTTTGGGCTGCCCTTATTTTGCCTGTCTTGAAAAGTAATAGCTGGCCCACCTGCTTTTTTATTTAGAAAGAATCCAGGGTATAGGGGCTGAAATATTGGTCCTTAATAAAGGCCTTTCAAATGTGAAAAACAGATTTTTGTTATACTACTAAGCATGCTTGGAACAGCTTGCCAGCATGGGCTTTGCAAAGTAGACACATTGTTGGAGGAAAGGAAAGTTCTACATCTTACATGACCATCATTTAGGATCCTCTAGCACTTGATAAGCCTACAAGAGGGAATCTTCTGTTGGAATTTGTGTGTTGTGTATATATACTTAAAACTTCTGTTTTAAAAAGTAAGGGAATTCTGTTTTTCAAAATCCTACGTGTTGCTTCTTTGTGAATGCTAGCGAACATAAGAGGGTACCCTGTAGATCATCTGAACTGCTGACATTAGGTTTTTCAACATTCAAATTTATGTATAGTTTGACATCCTTTTCCTTTCTGGCAATGTGAGCACATTACTGAGCAGCAATATCAAGCCATTACTTGGCATCTTGAATTACGGATACAGAAGGACAATATCCTACATTCATAAAATTAAGATTCTTTGAAAAATGGAATCTGAACTAGCTTTAAGTGATCAGACAGGTTCGACAGTGAAGAAATTTAGAATTTCAGCTCTTCCTACGTCCCCAACATTCAACACCACCCTTGACATGAATGACACATGATCAGGCTTAGATAGTACTTCGCATGCCCAAATCACAATATTATCTTATGCCCTACAGCCCCCCCCCCCCAGAAAGAAACCACTTAAGCATCTTACTTCGGGTATCCATAAGGCACAGCTAACATGGACCCATTTTGTCCCACTCCGAGTGGGTTTGAGAGCTCCTCCTCTCTTTGGGCAGAGTAGACACTTTGGCTGGACTCCCAGAGCACAGGTTCGGCAGAGCCAGTTTCCAGTGGGGACTTTCAGGATCCCATAGCAAGCCTAGGTAAACACAAGCATAAGCCATAAGTCACTTACGTGTTACAAAGAGATAAGACTGCAAAAAAGTGTGTTTTGAGATGGACCTTCATGGCAATTCTTGAAAAGGGGAAAAATATATATTAAAACTCAAGGGATTGAATTTTTTATATCCTGTCAACACTGTCTCTCTTTGAAGAATGCTCGTAAAACTGGAGAGCACAGTAGCTGCTGGTGATAGAGTCTACTGGCAGGGGGAACTAAGTTATACCACAGTGCAAAGTATCCCCTCTACTTAGCCTGCCAGTTAAGTATGAAAGGTGTCCATACTAAAAGGCACCCAGCACAACTGTTTATTAAAATCATGAAATGCATGAAATACAGGTGGAACTTCTGCCATGCAACTTCAGCAGTACCCACTGAATTTTTGGTTGCAATTTGTAGATACTGAAGATACAGCTCCTACGGTGGGGGAAGCACTGCCACAATAACAAGGAAGCACTGCCACAATAACAAACAAACTGAGCCTGGAAAAGACCACTTCTGAACTCTGTGGGTATGCAAAAAAAACAAAAAACAAAAAAAACCAACCAAACAAAAAAAACACTGTTGCTTGTATACATTATGACCATTCTATGTGAAGATAACCAGAACAAAGGAAATATGGGTTCCTGTGTATTTTGTATCTGCACGTGGATGCTGCGATCTGACATACCTGTGCAGAGAAACGCATCTCTTGAAATTCTTGCACACCACAGGGAAAAACATCCAAATCCTGCATTCCTTTGTATCTGAGAGGCTGTATCTGCCCATAATCTATTCTAGCATGTAAGAAATAGTCATCTACAGCCTCGCCATCACATAACGCTACGACATAAGAAAACATTTTCATTCGCAGCAGCCCTCTATAGCAATATGACTCCTGGGGGGGGGGATGTACTTAAAGTAGGTTACTATGTTACGACAAGCAAAGGTGGAGAGAGTGACTGGAGAGGGAGGAGGCTGGTGTGGCATTTAAGAGAGGCTAGACATAAAGAAGGCAAAGAAAGAAAGAACAGGAGAGTAAGTTTCACAGAGCCCTGTGGGTCTGTTAGTGCTATAAGGTTAAGATGATGGCCTCTATAGATACCAGGCTACCTCCATGGAATTTCTACATTTAGCTTCCACATTCTATTTAAGGTGTATCATATGCCTTTTGTGCCAGATTTGAGCTTCATAATATTAGCTTTGTACTATCATAAGAAAGACAGGCAGTGCAAAAGACTGTTGCAGCAAAACTGGGATAAGAGTACAAATGACTAGAATTGCCCCAGCTATTCTGTAATTCATTGAGTGATCCACGCTACTGATGGAAGGTGACCACTCTCTGACCCCACCCCATTTGAATATTTCTCTTCTTTTTAAAGATGCTGCTTTTTAAACTCTCGAACAGAGTTCTAGAACTCTTATCAAATGCTAGGGGGAGGGGGTATCCCCTGAAATCTGTGTCTTAAAGTATCTAAAAAGCAATCCACCTCTAAGTACACTGAATATTCCAGACTCACCTGTACTGTTAACTGGTGATCTGAGTTCAGTTGACCTAAACTGACTATCTTGCCTTCTACAGAATGACCTCAAAACATGACTGGCTGGATCATACAGACTGTTTTCCACCACCTCTATACATTTCAACATGAGCAACTAACCAAGGATGCTATTTGTATTCCTTACTATGTTCTGCTCAGTCAAGGTCACTGGCCAAGCACACTGTACCAGATGTGCAAAAGAAATGTGTATAGGTGTAAAAGTTAAAAGTATCAGAGACTCAGTTATACATCAGTATAAAGTGGCAGCCAATCAAAAGAAAGGGGGAGAACACAAGTGCTGGATGGTTCAATTATTTAGGTATCCAGGTGGAGAGCCAGAGGTTAAGAGTTCGATTCCCCACTGTGCCTCATTGACAGGGGTTGGTCTCAATGATTTATTTTATTTATTTATTTATGGGGTTTTTATACCGCCCATCTGGCAGCGAGGCCACTCTGGGCCATAGGGTCTCTTCGAGTTCTGCAGTTCTAAGATGATGATAATAATTATGATCAACATCGCCATGAGCCTTGCAACCAAGGTACAGTATTAACTTCTCTGTTATCATATAAACTACTGGAGTATATGTGTTCACCCGAAGTCTAAATTAAGATACAGGTGTGTGTGTATGTTGTGTCATTACAGTCGTGACCGACTCTTCGTGACTCCATGTCCATGGAGTTTTCTTGGCAGGAATACTGGAGTGGTTTTGCCAGTTCCTACTCCAGGCACCTATAACACCTGGTATTCCCTGGTGGTCTCCCATCCAAGTACTAACCAGGGCCGACCCTGCTTAGCTTCCGAAATCAAGAGAGATTGGATGTGCTTAGGGCATCTAGCCAGCTCATAAGATACAGGTACCTTTTCCAATAATGGGCAATCATCTGAATACAACCGATGACAATGTAACATATGAAGACATACCAGCAGTATCATCTACAGTGTTAAGAAATGCAAAGGATAGGTAGGAGACGGCAAACAGACCAAGATGCTCTACTCTGAAATACCCTCTGCTCTGCCTATGCCACAGCGTTTCCCCTTTGCTACTACAACTAAGGCTGCAGGGTTGACTCAATGCAAGTGTTGACCGTGAACAAAATACAGTGGTACCTTGTATAAAGGAATTAATTCCTTCCAAATGAAATTATGTTAAGGAAATTTTCCTTTATACAAATTTCCCATAGGAATGCATTGAAAACAGAGCAATCCCTAATCGAGACAATTATTATGTTGTACGGATTTGCCCCATAGGCAATTCTATTAAGCAAATTTCCCCTATCTCTGGAATTTTTTATCTTGTACAGATTTTATGTTCTACAAACTGTTTGTTATGTGAGGGTCCGCTGTATTGGGTTATTTTTTTCACTACATATGCAGTTATTGCAAATGAAGCAACTCAAATTCAGGAATGCCTCTAGCAAAGCACAATCGGACCAGCAAGTGAACGCCCTAAGGCGTCCTCTGCAACAACCTTGTCCTTTATACTGGTGAGGCCAAGTGGTTTATAGCCTACAAGAAGCACAAGTCTTGAGAGGGGAAAGGACTCCACTGGCTCGTTATTCAGAAATGCCATTTACCTGATGCACACAGACATTGCATTTGTCACAGAAGACCATCTCGTTGCCATCCTCTCCTTCTGGCGAGCGGCACACGTCACACACAACATCCTCATCGTACTCGATGCCAAGGCCTTCCTCGGTCTCAATGGCAATGTTCATATTCTCGTAGCACAGGGTCTCCAGCTCTTCCAGCACTCTTTCCAAGGTGAATTCATCCATTTCTGGCTTTTCTGATGTTTGGGGAGGGGGGGGGGAGAGAAACAAGAAAACTCAATTAACTTTACATTGAAGAACACTCAAACTCTCTCTCTCTCTCTCTCTCTCTCTCTCTCTCTCTCTCTCTCTCTCTCTCTCTCGGTAGTGGGCGATTTTCTCAATTGAGGCAGATGATGGGAAAAACCTACGTAGGTCTCAACCTTCTGATAACGTCAACTCAGAGGCAGCCATTTTCTTTCTTAGCCATCCCGGCAAAAAGAAAGGAAATTGGAAGACCAAGTACAGGGAATCAAGATCAGAATCCTGCTGATGAAACGTAGAGCGGAAGCCTCTCCAACATCATCAAGCTTCCTGCCCACACTGATTGGGAGGGAAGCAGTCGAGAGGCAGCGAGGTCCTCTGACACCACAGCCAGCTTCCCAAAAGCCTAAAGGCTCCAACGTGGGCCAATTAATCGCTTAAAGGAGTGTTTCAATAACCTGCACTGCAGATACAGTAGGATCCCCGCATCCACTGATTCATTAACCACTGGTTGTTATCCGTGGTTGGCAGAGGAAAAATTAAATAATTCAGGCTGCTTTTACATGACCCCTAAAATCCGAGGCAAAGGGCTCCCAGATGCGGAGCTTAAAATTGTTTTCCCACCAGCTGCGGACTTTAAACAAAATAAAGTACGACCACGACCACCTAAGCGCGCCCCAGAGCACTTTAGAAGTACCTGGTCTCTGGACGTAGAAAATTTTCCGATGCGGACTGTAAAGCTGTGGATGCCGGGCTCCCCTCGCCTTCTGTTTGTTTTTGGTCCCCCCTGCCCCTTTAAGAGAAAGGAATCCCTACGGGGCTGCTCGGGATGGCAGACGGAGGTGAGCGGAGGTGAGCCTGCATTCTTTTCTCCCTTTTTTTCTCCCTCTCCTCACTGCAGACAGGAGCAATGGAGTACGGAAGAGTGAGAACACGGAAAAAGGAACGAACCCCACGATCTCTGGTCCGAATTTAAGTTGTCAGTGGATTTTAGAGGTCGTGTAAAAGCGCCCTCAGCAGCCGCAAAGCAACCTGCTGTCACAAAGAGCAGCAGTAAAGCAAGCTAGTCACAAAACAGCAGCTTTGGGGTGGTTTTTTGGCATTCTCTCTTATCCAAGGTTTTCGTAATCCATAGGAAGGCCTGGAACCAATCCCAAGTGGGTACCAGGGTTCTACAATAAGAGCCTTTTAAGCATGGGTGTGATTGCCCCAAATTTCACAGTGTGGAAAGACTCTATTACATTCTATATATAAAAGGGGTACATTATACACAAGACATTTCACAAGTATTTTGCTTTTTGTTCTCTTGAAATCTTTCCGTCCTCTCTCTTTTTCGTTCGCCAGTGTAGAACCACTCTGGGGCAGGCTGCTTTACTTTTTGCATGTCTCATCTTGCCTTTTATTCTCCTTTTACCATATTTCTCAGTAACGACAGCTAACAATGTGATCCTGTCAGTGCCTGATCCACAGCAGGAATGATTGCCCTGGTATTATACAAAACAATCAAAGAAACAAACAAAAGCCCTATTAGTAGAAACTGCTTCCAGTTGCCACCCCAGTTACACCCACAATGTTAGCGATTATTATGACTGACTTCTCTGCAGCCTTTCTGTGCAAATGAATATAATGGTGTTTGACTAGTAATAACTGTTTTTACTATGTTCTGCTATGTTGTGCTATCCAGGGGAGAAAGGACTATACATATATATTTAAAATAACCAACAATAGATAAATAAATGACTGCCAATTATTTTCTGGAAAATCTGTGAACATTAATGTCACACCAAATCTTAATTCTCAAACAGCTTCAGTTTTTTTAAAAAATCCAACTCCCCACAATCTTCCACTATTATAGTGAACGTGCCATCTTTGAAGGAAGCAACGTGGCATTCATTTTCTAGAGAAACTGCCTGGAGGATCATCGTTAAAACAATAAGCAAGCAGGGTGTCTTAGAGAAGAACTTTGAGAGGTGCTGTCTGTTTGTTTGTTTATTCTTAATGATAATGACAACAATAACAATCCTGCTGCTATACATTACATGTGGCTCGGAGCACTGCCATGACATTTTCCCTACCGAAATATAAATGAGTCAAAAAGTGGTAAGTATGCAAAAGAAAATGTCTCTAATGATAACCACCATTAAATCCCATAACAAATTTACCTAGCTAAACTTTTCGTGTATTACAGGGTAATCTCATTCATAAACAACATCATGGAAATGATTCTTGGTGATGGTTCAAAATGTGTTATATTTGTGGCAGAAAACAACAATCATAGACTCATGGAGTTGGAAGAGACTTCAAGGGCCATCCAGTCCAACCCCCTGCCATGCAGGGACCCCCATCACAGGACTCCTGACTGATGGCCATCCAGCCTCTGCTTAAAAACCTCTAAAGAAAGAGACTCCACCACCCTCCATGGCAGCATACATTCCAGTGACAAACAGCTCTAACTGTCAGGAAGTTCTTCATAATGATCAGTAGCTGCTTGAAACATTGGCTTTCTACAAGCACTGACATATTACACACCCTGTAAAAATTAACGGTTTAAAATGGGTGGGGGGATTTCAGTAGATCTGGTGTCCACATTTCTGGCCCTGAGCATTTACCCAGGCCAGACAAGGCCTAGAAATGGCCCAAACAGTCAAAATTGAGAGGAAAAAAGAAAAGAAAAAAAAGAAAGAAAACGACTGAAAACCTTCCACTTTTTCTTTGTTTTGCTTCATTTGGTGGTATTGGGTGCATGGTTGGGAGCCCTATGATATACCTCATGGGAAAACTAAAGCTTTAGATGCCTCCAGTAGCAAATAAATAAATAAATAAATAAACAAACTTTCTAGCCAAAAAACCTAAAACCTAATTTGGGGGTTGGGCGGGGAGGGAGATGGGGCTGAGGAGATTTATTTATTGGATTTTTTTATACCACCCATCTGGCAGTGAGGTCACTCTGGGCGGTCTTCGGACATGTGGGGGATGCACAACAATAGTGTAGATAGCCACCTGTTTTGGATGGATCATATTTTGCCCCGCCTGGTTTAAACTGATTAGTAATTAATCTGCAGATTTTATCTATTTATATTCTTGGATTCAGGGATTAAGTGTTATCTTCCTGGGGCCAATGTAAGATGAAACACAAGGCACCATTCTCACTATAGAATACTCTTAGTATTTTTCCCTCTGTCTATATTCCTGATCACCTGATTTGTGACAAGAAAAAGGGGGGGCTGCTTCACCTCGCGTAATTCAATTTATTTTTCTTGGGGTGCCTGTGATTGTATTAATAGCGCAGGCTTCTAAGCTGGCCCAAGAGACAAAGGATAAAGAAGCTCTTCCTCATTCCATGTGTAAAAACTAGTAAGACTGGTCAATGCATGTTACTTCAGGACTGGCAACAGGACCATGAACCTGAATAAGCTGACTGAGGGGACAACTAATCAGTTCTGCCCAGTCCTCTCACTGTTGCTCTCTATTGTCCCCACTCAGTGTCCCTAATTGTTTTTCTGTCTGCTCTACCTGCTTGGCATCTACTTCCTGCTAGAGTACCAGACTAACTGATATATTCGAGCCCAATTTAAACCACTTCCTAAATAGAACATGCCAAGAGTAACTAAATCCTTCTAGTGCTTGTTCTTAAGAGAGCAGACAATATATGAAGCCATACTATGCTCAATTGCCCAGGATTGTTTCTACAATTCCTACTTGCTTCCTGTATAATTTCTCTGTGATATGCTCCCTCTCCCTCCCTCTCTTTTTCCTCCAGTTCAGAAGATGACACATCTAAGAGGATCCAGCAAAATGAAAATATTCATGATAGTTCACAATATCCAGCTCATTTTATTTATTTATTAAAAAAAGGACTTGGGGGTGATAATACAAAAAATCCTGCTACCCCATTCCTCCCAAAGTTTGAGCCAATTGCTGCCCAAGGGAGGGGAGGATTAAGGAAGCAAAATACTTTTCTCTTTATTTTGCACAATGTGCTTGGGGAGGAGGGATATTTCACTTTTCTCAAATTCTTCTCAAATTCTTTTAAACTGTTTTTATTAAACTGTTTTAACACGTAATGGTCAGTATTTTGTTGCTGACTCAGGGAAAGCACATGAATCTTTGCAGCACTTTTCAAAACAATTTATTTTCTAACAAGGCCTACTCTAGCCTAAATCAGTGATATTCATTTAACAGGTTTTTTTTCAATATTGTAATGTACCTTACTTTTGGATCTGTGTTTTAAATATTATAAATAGCCACCCTAGATCCTTCGAAAGAAAGGCAGAGTACTGAAATAAAGATACAACGAATCAAATTATAAATCTTTGTGGTAAAAGACAGTACAGTATAAGAAAATATATGACTGGGAGAATTTTTTATGAAAAAGAGGAATTGGAATATTTAAAATTATGTCAACAGAAAAAGATGGTATATGCAATATGTGCAGACAGCAGCGTCCTACTAAACCTTTTTTGGTGAGAAGTTTTGATTCACTGTGCTTCGGACACTAAGGAAAAAACAACTTTTCAAAGCTTTCAACATAGGAGCTTTTCCTTTCATGATATTTCCCCTTTTCCGTGTCTGACAAGTTTAAGCAAAGACCTGAGCTGGCATCTCAAACGTCTGTGTCAGTCTGGGATTCGGCCAGCCAGACAAGACAGCTCCCTACTAGGACTCGTTCAGATGCTGGAATGGTTAGGCCAGAACATGCAGAGAAACCTGACAGTACTGGTTTTGTTGTTGGCACACCTGATAGATGACTACAGGTTACGTTTGGAAATCAAATTTGGGGTCTCGTTGTTTTGGAGCACCATAGATTGTCACCTTTTTGAAAGCGGCTTAACTAGGCACCTGCTAGCATGAGCAAATCTCATGCTTATGTTCCTAAATATAGCTACTGAACTGTATTGGGGAGTAGGGCAGTATAAAGAGGCACCTGATAAAAGTATTTTAGGTAGTATGGTAAACATACCTTCCTAGCAGCCTCTAAATACAGGGAAGTGACAATACGAAGCATCTCAGCCATTTATTCTGGCCTAGGCAGAAGTCCTTTGAGGACAAGAAAAGAGCTAATTAGCTGTTTCAGATGTAAGCAATCATACGGGACAGAGCTCTGAAAGTCCCTGAAAGCAATGACTGCATTAACACTTCATCAAAGGCATCTAACTTTAGTTCTGGGGTTAACAGCTCAATGTGGTAACACACACACACATGCCTCACCAGGGCAATGGGCACAGGGAAGTAATTCAAAGCTGTCTTGGCAGCCAACAGTAATATGAGAGCCCAGGGGGAAAAATAAACTAAACTAAACTAACAAACAGGAAGAAATTATATTTTTCCCTGGGAATTCTTCTCCATCACCTTCCTAGTGCTAGTCAGAACAACATGAAGGTTAGCAGAAACACCATCAAGCAGATTTATTATGATAGTGGCTCTGAGTAGAGTAGAAAATGCTGCAGTGGGTCTGCCTGAGACCCTGCTGTGTATCCATATAGGCTAATTTCTGCCCCACAGCACCAAGGACTGCTTATATGTTTTGAAATGGCTGTCAGAAGCATAGACACCCTTTTCCCTCAACGTCTCTGATGCTGGAAAGGGATGCGTCAAGACAGTACTTCCCAATCTTGGTTATGCCAAGGGTTCTTGGACTGCAACTCCCAGAAACCCTAGCCAGCACAGTTGGTGGTTAAGGCTTCTGGGAACTGCACTCTAAGAACACCTGTGTTGCACAAGATTGGGAACCACTGTGTCAAACAAAGCATTTAGCTGTTTTAATGGTCCAGGTTTTTGCTCGACTGATCTGTCTGATGGTGCCATATTGTACTCTGAGCACAGCCACAGGAAAGAACTTGAAGTTTTATCAAAAACATTACCTACAGATAGAGTACTTTCAAACAGATGAAGCTGACCAATAGATCCCAAAATGCTTTAGAGAAAGGCTAGACACTTCAAATAATGGTGGCATGTTGTATCATCCACAACTGCTACAAACTGAGGCGCCACATTATTTTTAGAGGAAAATCCCCAAGCCAGGTAGCTAGAAGCATGTGGTACCAGTGCCAGAGAAGGCCCCCCCCCCCCCCCCAAAAAAATCACATGCCTTGCCTAGTGAATTTCCAGTGTGAAGTAGCCAACTTTTGTTAGAAGAATTATGGATCCTGGCCAATGCACAGAATTCATCACCCAGGCTCCCTGGGCCCTTAAGTAAAATCAACTAGTCTAACTTCCTGTATAATTCTGTTCCTAGATCAACAATCCCAGAAACATGGAAGCCACAGCCTACTTCTAAAAAAACGGGGGCCTTAGTGAATCAAGATTTTAAAAGTTTATTAATTTTATATTTACTACATGAGTGGGGATATTTTACTGAGTGGTGGTAAAGGTCTGAGATGTATGGTAGCTACACACTGAATATATGCTTCTGGTGAAAACGTTTGGGGAAAGGGTTCACTCAAAGCTAATGAGTTCCAAAGGATAAATCCACCTCAACTACTTTGCTAATCAGGATTCCACCCCCCCCCCCCAGTGTGTGTTTGTGATCGGGACAGATGGGGAAGGGATTTCTTTTAGTGCTGCTGGCCCAGTACCAAATGCTGCCACACATCTCCAATCACTCTCCTTTTGGGTTTTTGTTTTTGTTTTGCAAGTTTCATTCTGAAAGCTCACAAGGCTGGGGTTAAATTAAGAAATGGTGCCTCGCAAAAATCCAAGGATATGTGGGAGGGAAGAGTTAAGAAAGAATGGCAACAAGGCTCTGTGAAGCACGCCTAACCAGGGGGAAGACTTGCTGGAGCAGGTCAAGGAGGAGGCCATGCCCTATTTCTACAGTCAGCCAATGGCAAGATAGCTACAGCTCAATGATCTGTCCTTCTTTGATGATGCTTAGCAACATGACTTGACGGAACTACAACTCTCAGAATTCCATATCCGATGCCCATGCCGCCTGTCTTAACTCTTCCAAGCTCAGGTCTTTGAGCACAATGATAGTGTTCAGGAAGCAGCCATGTATTCAGATTCACAGCCGACAGGAACCACAACAAATGAATGCAAGGTGAAGCAGCCCCTCTTTTTTTCTTGTCTACAAACCATGTTTTGGCTTGTCTGACCATTTCAATTAAAACTAACGATACCTGAGGCTCAGTGCTATGCCTCAGCATGGAAGTCCAATTTTCTTTCTACACACAACAAACAACTGTAAAGTGGGAAAATGCAGACAGCATTTTCAAGGGAAACATTAAAACCACCTATGAGAGTTGCAAAGTTGACAAAAACACTGGAAGAGAGAAAATAAGCTTCTCAGGGCTAGGATACTGTAAATTGTTCATTGTGAATGATAATGCCAGCTGAACGTTACAAGGAAGAGGGCAGAGTTGATGAAAAATTGCTTCTGTCTCCCAGTTCACAAGGCAGGCTCCTCTTCAACAGAAGAACTGAGAACTTCTGGATTTTTAAGTTGTAAGCAGGAACTGTAATGGTGGTCAACACTCAACAGTGAACAAGGCCAGCAAAATGGGGACTTCCTTGTCCTCCTTTGCCTGGTGCAGCTTTATGTGGTGTTCTTAATGTGTATCAAGGCAATGGGGTGGGGACAGAGAGAAGGAGAGGAGTGGTTGGGGATCCTAACGGAGACACTGGAAGGACAGCAGTGGATTCTGGGTGCTGTCTGCAAAAATGGCCACATATTCAACAGCTGTGGCTTGCTGTTTGATGGCCAAGCCCTCTGTATATCCTTTACACATATATTCGTATTCTATTTATGTGTAATTATATTAGTACAGTAATTAGTTTGCCAAGCTCCACTCACAAGAACCCCGGAGCCTATTCAAATGACAAATGTACTTGATGGGTAAGAAGCGATTAATGACTTATGAATCGCTAAATGATGAGGCTTGAGGGTGAAGTTCCTCCCTCATTTATGCTCCATTTATCTTCCACAGCATCATATAAAGTTATTACCATTTGTAAAGATTTTTTTTTTAAAAAACAGACACACATATAATCACAGCACATACCGCTGAGCAGTTTGTCAGTATTCAACAGAAATAGAGACTACATGGTCGTGAAGGATTCTCTCTGCCACCAAGTGGCTTCGCTTAGGTCAAGTGCCTTTCTTTAAAAGGAAGTGCTCTTTCTAGAGAGATGACAGTCAGTCGATTTCACCTTAGAATGGCAGAAGATAACATACAAGTAGTCCTTAGCAGGTCTCTTGAAACTATTCTAGATTTGCTAAGTATAGATGCTGGGCAATAGCAACAGACAGTGCGAAAGGGATGTGCAGTTGGATTAATATACAAGTACTTCCACAAAACAGGCACGGTGCTCCTGGGAAAAGCAGGCTTCGAATGACAGCCTTTTAGACACTTATGCCCTCCCTCTGCTAAAGGAGTTGCAGTAAAAATAGCTTAACGTGCTGTGTGACAGTCAAGGTGGCCAACATTTTTAAAGTATGCCTCCTGTGCCTTTTATAACTGTAAGTCAGACAGAAATGCAGCTAGTGATATTTCCCCCCATGATCTCTGCCTTTCATACTCTGTGTGAATGTGGGGGGATCTGGCCTCTGGGGGAGCCACGGCATATTTGAAGGGGGACACAGACTAGATGCCCTCAGCACATCCGATCTCGCCTGATTTCGGAAGCTAAGCAGGGTCAGCCCTGGTTAGTACTTGGATGGGAGACCACCAGGGAATACCAGGTGCTGTAGGCGCCTGGAGTAAGAACTGGCAAGCCACTCCAGTATTCCTGCCAAGAAAACTCCATGGACATGGGGTCACGAAGAGTTGGTCACAACTGTAACGACACAACACACACACACACAGACTGGAAACAATTCCACACACACACATTCTGATAAGGTCTGCTATGTGACTTTTTAAAAACCCAATTCAGCCGATATTTCTTTGGGCCATGGCCAAAACAAGGTTGAGAGTGGCCGATTTATTCATTAAGGAAAGATTAACTGTTGTGTTTATCTGTTTACAATGCAGCTGATTAAAAACTGTAAGAGTCTTGACACAAAAAAATTGTCAGCTATCATTAAGGTTGCAGTGACTACGAGGAAAAAGATCAAAGGCTGAAGAAATGTTTCAAGTCCTCATAAGCAAAGGGTCTAAGCAAAGGAAGCAATAGTAACAATAACAATAATAAAATATTTGGAACCCAAAGAACCTACTTTATATTTTAATTATTTAATTGGCTTGATTTGATTTTTAAAAATATCCTATATTTTAGTAACTTGACTCCCGAACTGGTTTGCTAGCAACATCTCAGCAAGAACAGGTGAGTTATACATTCACTCCACAGACAGCTAGCTGCTTTTCTCACCTGCTCCTTTATTTGTAAGTTACCTGTCAGTGGTGTGAAGTTTGGCAACCTTAGTAGCTTCCCTAGCAAGAGGATTAACACTTTCCTATTAAACACATTTTCTCTACTTTGAGAGTGCTCTGGTAATGAACTGCTTAATAAGCCACAGGGTGATATTAACACATGAGCCACTTTGTGCAATAACTGAGACTTCTTTCCAACCAAACTGTGCTTTAGGTGGAATCAATTTACTGAAACCAAAACCACTTTCACCTGCAGAGTATATTGAAGAGGATGATAGAAATGCTAACAAGCAACCATTTTAAGACCACTGACTGTGCTATTAGTTGAGTCTCAATGTAAAAATCTGTTTCTAATGCATGTGTGTGTGTGGCTGCATAGCCACTTGAATACACTTTTCAGAAATATTGCTAAACTCCTCAAAGTGTTTAACAAAACAAGATTTCCCCCCTCCTCTTTGCATGTTGTTTTCTTTCTTTTTATTCTGCTAGATAAATAACATGTAAGACAATCTTTAGAAAGATAAAATAAAATAAAAATGGGACAGTATTCCAATGCGTTATTTCCTATGCACTAAATGTTAATAGTATTTTAAAAACAATCCCTGCATTTTGTCGATTTTAAGGTTTTACACCTTGTATCCTTTGATTTTTCTAAACCTGGGATCAAGATCCTTATCTACCTCATAAGGATGCTGTGAGAATCAGAATGTGAAACATGCTTTCAAAGCACAAACAAGATTAATCGCTCACTGTTCCAAAACTAATAAACCTGTACTCTGGATTATGGCCAAGTAAATTCTGGCCACCGAGTGTTTCGATTATGTAAAGATGAGAAGGATGCCAAGTATTTTCAGAATATTCCCAAAAGGAATTAAATGCACTGTTCTATTTTAAAAAAATAGTTATGTGAACTTTCTGGAATGGGTGCTCTTTGGCAGTTACATTCCAAGTTGGAAGGATTTTTTCTTTTTCTTTTGCTACTAGTTGAATGCTAAAAATGCAGTGGAGTTCAATTCCCCAAAATGCAATCTGAACTTAACAGATTCTGAATCTTGCATATACAGATCAGCAAATCAAGCTTCACGGAATCTACTCAGTATACGCCCCACGGCAAGTGCAGTTTTACCAACACCCCTCCACTGCATGAGTGTTGTTGTTTTGGAGCAGGAAAAGAAAGCAAAAGATGTGTGTGGTGTACGTTGGCCTTCATTATGGATAAGGGTAAGGCCGTGAAGTGGACATTTTGGCTTGATTCCTGGGTTCATGACAGGGGGTTACAAGGCCTATGAAAGTAATACAAAGGTGGGCAAAGTATGGACCACAAGCTTTCCCTGGGTCTCTTTTCGGGGAGGCCATGGGTTTCAGATGCAATATGTGTGCTACAAGTTTGGAGAGGACTACAATGGCCCCCAGAAACTTGGAACTTGTCCATCGCTTCTTGTAGCAGAGAGGTAGCAACTAAACTTTTGTATTAACTGAAAACTTTCAAGCAAATACATGACTGCCTGCACAACAAAGCTGAGGAATTACTTAAGGATAAACCCCGGAGCTGGCTTCAAAATGTATAAGCATTAGAGCAAGTGGTAAAGTTGAAGGCAGCAGGGAAAGAGGAAGACCAAATATTAGATAGAGTAATTCCATAAAGGAAGACACAGGCTTGAATTTATACAAGAACTAACTAAGCAGGGCATCTGAGGACAGGACATTTTAAAGATCACTAATGCACAAGGTTACCATATGTCTGAGGCAGCCTGGCAGCATGTAACAGCAACAACCAAGTGAGTCTTAGCATTCATATCATCTACACAGGTCCTCTATTCCACAAAGGAGTCATGCAGAGGTGAGTCCCTGTGTTGCGAACTCCCTCCAAATGTGATAACGTTGAGGCAAATATCATTCAACTTCCTGCTCCAGAGCTGTACATTCTGTGCTCAACCTGGTCTTCAGCACTCTGAATACCTGCACTTCTATTACTGTATGCTGATTGTTCCCACATCCATCCAGGTCTAAGCTTATCCTTCTTTGCTCTTCCCTTCCTTTCAGCAAAGGACTAATACTCTGCCAGTCTTGCATGCATGGGTCTTCATTTAAATACACGAGATTTTCTCTGGAAGTGTAAGACTTCCTTCCTACTAGGGTTATGTGAAGTTATTTTTAGAAACGGAGTCACTGTCAAGGAGATTATTCAGAAATAGATAGGACCTCTTCTATACTCTGTCACTTCTATATATATTTGCCCACGTGTAAGAGGGTTGCTACTTTTATTTGTGGCCAGGAGGAACAACAGTGCTGTCTTCCTTCCACACACAGCAGTGTTCTGAGACCCTCAGGGGGACACAGTTCTGGATGCAACCGAAACCATCTTCCACTGAAAACAAACACACAACTAGCATATGAGCCAAAAGGGGTGCCCTGAAATTTCCAGATGCATCATGATGAACATATCACACTAATGCACTTCAAAGATTTACAGGAACCAATTATCACCCTTGATGCCATCCACCATCAATTAATACTTAAATTTAAGAACCTGGCATAGTGTTCAGAAGCCACAGTATTCTTTCTACCTGCCCCTGCACTCATACTTGATTCTCACAGAGCGGTCCTGGGGTAGCCTTGATTATGCACTATTTGGAAATCTACAAGCAGGGAGGGAGCGAGGCTGGTTGGCAACCTGGAGGGTTCTCAGACAAAGTGTTCCTGATCCGACACCCATGGCCTTTCTCTTGAGAGCTTCCAGGCTTGCAGGGAAAGCAGTAATGACGCATGGTGGCGGCAGCCGCTGTGGCCCTGAGAGGAGGACAGCACAGGCGCAGCACGGAACTCCTTACTATACATTATCTGAGGCATTCAGAAGAAATTACATTGATGCTCTTCTGCTCTACAACTGGTCAGCTAATGAGCTGCCTTGACCAGATCAAGAAGGGGCCTTTCAGATCCCACTCTTGTTTTTCTTCAGCGCACAGAGGAGCTCTGAGCAGATGCAGTGGTCCATAGAGACATCCATTTAATCTCTCTCTAAAGTTCCCCTATGATGGGGTGTCATGCCTCTGTCAGCAGTCGCCTAGAAGTCTTCAACTGACACCCTTGCTTCAGTCAGCCAGGACATCTTTTGAAATAAAGAAGCAAGGGCAGGAAATTCCTGAAGGGCTTTTACCTGGCTACACCAAATAGGACATCTCTTTCTCCTCCTGCTTAAAGGGACCGCTCCCTCACAGCGACCACTTGTGTTGACATAGGAAGTTTTCTTCAAGGAGCCCAATCAGATGAATTCATACACACCTTGGAAAATTGACATTTTTTGAACACATCTCTCAGGATCCCCCCACCAGGCCTGTCCAAAATATATCTTTAAACTTTTGCAACAATTTCTACTCTGCTAACCTACATGAAAAATAAAACTTCTGATCAAGCAAGCTGAAGACCAGGGGCCCTACTCTATGGTATGTATGATGCTAATATCAGCACCCTCCTTTTATCTTCCGTCTTCCTAAAGGGTGCCCAGATCTGGAAAAACTAAAGCAACATTAAGATATGTTGCTACTGCAAGTAAAATGTGATGATATTATCTTTTCTAAGGACTGCCTCTTCCCCTATAGAGGCCAACATACACCAAGATTACGCAACAACAGCCTACTTCAGATCCACCATCCTTAGTATGAGACTTGTTGCAATCAAGACACTTGCTTCTTTTACTTTGTGGCTTCACTCCTAAGTTGTGGAATTGGGATCAGCTCCCTAGGTAAGCCTGGCTAATCAGTTCCGTGCAATGATTTAAGATATTTAGGAGAATTAAGGAGAATTATTAGAAGGCCGATGGTTGCTGTTTGATCTGCATCTAATTTTAAAAGATCCATTATTGCTATTATTTTTGTAGGTACTCTAGTGTTTCATTTTGCATATTTTGTGTTATCGATGGATATGTCTATTCTAAGACATTTTGAGAATTTTATCCGGGTTATACATAAGATATTAAAATGCAAGAAACAAGTATTTAGTTGGCTTATTTGCTTTATTTATGTTAGGTGTTCACTGAAGGAACGATCTAGCCATACGATCCTGTAAAATGCGGAAGAATTCATAGAATCATAGAGTTGGTAGAGACTTCAAGGGCTATCCAGTCCAACCCCCTGCCATGCAAGAAACCCCCATCACAGGACTCCCGACAGATGGCCATCAAGCCTCTTCTTAAAAACCTCCAAAGAAGGAAACTCCACAATCTTTATACAATATTATACAATACAATGGCCAAAATCCTATTACTTGATGTAAGCTGAACTGTAACTGTTGGTCCATTCCTGCCGGCTAAACAAACCACCCCTGCCATGATTCTTAGGGGCGTTTGCAGATGTTAAGTTGGTGCATACACACATGTCCCAAGAAGCACAGTGGTGGTTATTTACCAAGAAGCAATGGACAAAATGTTACAGCCTGGCTTATACTAAGCAACCAGATTTCAGCCAATGTCAGAGTACAAAAGCATTTTACAATGAACTATGTTTTCAATGTCTTCCTAAGGAGCAGCCGAGACTAAGCTACGCAAGTAACCCTGGAGGGTGATTCCCATAATCACACCTTAAAACATAGACTTAAAAACATAGACTTTGTGTTTATAACCACTTATACCCTTGTGTGATTACATTGACACTATGTTTTCAATGTTCGTTTCCATCACTCATAACTTTACATGGAATTTTACTCTCCTTTTAACTGCTTGCGTTCTCTTGTAGCTTTAATGCAATGTTGTCTTTTAATAATGCTATAAGATGTTCCTCAGTTCCCTGTTCTCAATATCTGAACATGTCTTAATTGTACTGAACTGTATATTACCCCTCATTACTATAAGCCGCCTTGGATCCTTTTCCAAGGAGAAAGGCAGGGTAAAAATACTCTAAATAAATAAATAAATAAATAAATGGCTCTATCTTATAGTATTCTATCCCAATGTTGTGCAAATTTTCTCTGTATAAATTTCCACTCCATTTGAAGTTTCACTGATCAGTTACTTTACATCAAAATGTCGTCTTGAGCAAACAGAACTATTGTGTCCTTTTACATTCATGTGGTGATCCTTATGAATTTTTGAAGAATGCTAACCAGCTCTTCCTCATAGAAGCTTCCTAGGGAAATATTTGGGGAAATATTCGTCAGTGCTAAACTCTAATAAAAATCTCTCCTCATGAAAGTTTTAATTACTCCATGGAGACAAACGCTACATGGAAAGAAATCTTGGGGTCCTGTAGTTTCATAGCTCTTATTGGGTACTGATAGTGTTTGAGCTTTTTTAGTACTTTGGTTTAAGGGAACTGAAGATTAGCTGCATATGCTGTGGAGAAGGTGTGTTTTAATCCACTTTTAGGCTATGGAATGTCTTGAAGATGTCCACACAGGTTCAGAAGGCACCCCATGGTATGTCAAAGAGACCACAAATAAAAACTAAGCAATACATTCCACAAATTAACTGTATTTGCCAAATTGCAGATGTTTTGTGCAAAGTAATAAAATACCAATGGAGCAGGTCTGGTATATCCAAAGGACGTGCTTCAAGCTAAGTAGGATCAAATGCCAAGGCTCTTACAACTTCTCGTTCATATCTCATTCCTATGATTTAATTAAATCTTCTATTAAAACTGTCAACACACTGTTAAACAACAGAAAGCTTTATAGGTTTTCCTATTCTTACAACAAAGAAAACGATTAATTGCATGGTAAGCTTGTTCTAACCTTCAATTAAATGTTTCCTGTGGTTGTAAGAGAATAAAGACTACAAATTGATTATAGCAATTCAGGAGAACATTCTGTTGCCTGATAGCTAGATGTTCTCTGCCCCATTTAGGATCAGGTAAGACCAGGGATATGTCTTGTGTCACTGGAGCCTTGGCAGAAGTGCTAGCTAAATGTCTAGGCAACACACTGGCCATGATCCCAGCATATTTATTTATTTACAACATTTTTTTACCTCACCTTTCTCTTTGGGAAAAAAACCAAGGTGGCTGACAACAATGATGGACAAGATATAAACTCGGAAACAATGAGTATACAACAGTTGCCAAGAAACATTAAAGACAATATTCAAAGCTAAGGGCAATGAGTGTAAGAGGGCATCTTACATAATTAAAAAGGCAATATTAGAGCTAAGGTCAGGATAGTCAAAGCTATGGTTTTTCCAGTAGTGATGTATGTAAGTGAGAGCTGGACTATAAAGAAGGCTGATCGGCGCAGAATCAATGCTTTTGAGCTGTGGTGCTGGAGGAGAGTCTTGAGAGTCCCCTGGACTACAAGGAAATCAAACCTATCCATCCTGAAAGAAATCAACCCCGAATGTTCACTGGACGGACAGATTTTGAAGCTGAGGCTCCAGTACTTTGGCCACCTCATGAGGAGAGAGGAGTCCTTGGAAAAGTCCCTGATGTTGGCAAAGATGGAAGGCAAAAGGAAAAGAGGACAGCAGAGAATGAGATGGTTGGACGGTGTCATTGATGCAACCAGTATGGGTTTGACCAAACTCCAGGAGGCAGTGGAAGATAGGAAGGCCTGGCGAGCTCTGGTCCATGGGGTCACAAAGAGTCGGATACGACTGAACGACTGAACAACAACAAAAAGAGCTAAGGACAATGTTAATAAATATAAAGAAAATAAATCCCACTCTGAGAGACGAAAAACTAAAAATGGAAAAACACTATAAATTCAGTCCATGCAGTAATGTATAATAATCCATCTAAAAACCACACAACAGGTCAGTTATTCATGTAAAGCTTGCCTGAAGAGAATGGTCTTCATTTATTTGCGGAAGGACAGCAAAGATGGGGCAAATCTGGCCTCCTGTGGAAGTGAGTTCCAGAGTCTGGAAGCAGGAACAAAGAAGGCCTTCTCCTGTGTTCCCGTCAGAGACACATGTGAAGATGGTAGGACCAAGAGAAAGTCCTTGCTTGATAATCTTAGTGCCTGACCTGGCTCATAATGAGGGATACAATCCCTGAGATAGCTTGGACCCAAGCCATTTAGGGATTTATTGAATTGTGCCTCACATGGATGGAGCCAGCTCATTTACACCTTTGAGGTAATTTGAACCCAGGCCATTTAGGGCCTTGTAGGTTAAAACCAGCACTTTCAATGGTGCCCTGAAAATGATCCCTCCTCCTCCTTATAAAAAAGGGAAGACAAGTCCTCTGAGGCAGTACTTGCAGGTGCAAACAGTGTCTTGGAGATGGATCTTAGCTGGTGCACAACATTGCTGAGAGAGCAATGTTGCCATCTCCTAACTCCACATCTGCACTGGATACTCTTGGATAGCATCCAGTATGGATGGAGAATCTCCTGATAACTGATTGTCTGAGTTAAGAGGCAATGAAATGGGGAATCCTCCCTGATGACTGAATGTTCCTTTCCCATAGTTAAGGCCTTGAAATGCTGCATCAACAGAAATACCCACTTCAAATCCCATGACATACTAATTCCCCGCTATTTGATACTGCATATAGGGTTTATCTTGAGTTGTTAACACCACATTTTAAGAAGGATGTTGACAAACTGGAACAAGTTCAGAGGAGGGCAACAAAGATGGTAATGAGATTGGAAACCAAGCCTTATAAGGAAAAAGTGAAAGATCTATGCATGTTCAGCAGAGCAAAAAGAAGACTGAGGGGAGATATGATAGCCCAGGGATGGCAAACCTATGGCACGCGTGCCAAAGGTGGCATACAGAGAGCTTTCGCCTAGCACGCCGCCATCGCTGTTGCCGCCACCAATGACCCCACCACCGCCGCCGCCTCCCCGGACTCCCCCCCCGCTGCCACCAACCCTGCTGGCACCCTCCCCATTGCCATTGCCCCCGCCCCCTGCAACCACCGCCCCCGCCCCTGCCACCATCACCGCCGCCATCCCTGCTGCCCGCCGCCGATGACCGCCCCGCCGCCTTTGCTGCCCTCGCCCCCACCCCTGCCAGCCCTGCTGCCACCGATCCCGATCCCCCGCTGCCGCCGCTGTCCCCATCTCCATCGCCCTTGCCGCCCCTGACCCCGCCTCCATCACCGCTGCCATCCCTGCCCCCCACTGGTGCTAATGACCCTGACCCCATCGCCCTGGCACCCTTGCTGCCCTCGCCCCCACCCCTGGCCCCCCACTGCCACCAATCCCCCCCCCCGCCGGCACTCAGTGTCAAAAAGGTTCGCCATCGCTGTGATAGCCTATTACTTATAGGCTATCTATCATAGAAGCATCCAAGAGAAAATGGGACAGCCAATGTGTCCTCTAATTTTCCACTAGCATGGGGCAGCCCCCCCCCCAAATGCACGCAGGGTTTCAGCTGGGACTGGAAGCAAATGGATGACAACTCTGTTTTGGCTGCATGGCCCTGATCCAGTACTGCATGGCAGGCCCACCTAGAGGGGCCATTGCTTAAGAGGCATTAAAAGGGGGAAAGTAATAAAAGAGACCAGAAGCCAGTGAGTTTCCATGGCCAAGCTGAGTGCTAGTCCAAAATGGTATCCACTACAGCAACTGATTATGAAAGGTTTTTCACCCTGAGTGGAACTTATTCTTTCTTTCTCTTTAATTCATTTTGGGATGGATCCCAATGAGTCATCATGTCAAGGGATACAATGGGAGAGGAGCCCACATTATTGTCTCGCCTATAAAACAGGATTATAGATTATAACAGCTGCAGCTGGGACCTAGGCCATCTCGGCAACAGCTTAGTTAGCAGAGTGTATGCTTCTTAGGCAGTAGGTCCCGGGTTCAATTCCTAGCATTTTCATTTGAATGCTGGTGAAGGTGGCAGGAGGTAAGAAAGTGTTCTCCTTGACAACCTCAAGAGCCATTAACAGACACTGTTAGACTTTAGGGGCCAATATTCTGGCACAGCACAGGAAACGTTCCTATTGCTCCAGTGCAAAAATCGAGTTTGCAAAGAAAAACAGACATTGGTAACAATCATCTTAAGTTTACACTGATGCCCATGAATAAGGTATAAATAAAATTTTTGAATCTATAAAATGCACAAGATTTTATTCACTCACATGAACAAACAATCCTATGTATTCTTTTACATACATATATGCATTCACACATACATGCATACATATACATAAAAGAGATAAGATCTATATAAATAAAACAATTCTCCTGGCCTGCCCTCCCCAGTTACTCAAACATGAGGAGAAAGAAAAGCCTTACACAGAGGCATTACCGTTGAGGCCTCTAATCAACTGTTACTGGCAGTACAAACAGACTGATCAGGAAATCAACTGTTCCTGAGCAGAGCTCTGCTCCCATGCACCCAAGCTCAATTTAATAACGGCTTTCCTCACTCCCTCAAGGGATAAATAGACCTTAATTAAACCTTACGGGAGATTGTGCATTAGGCTCTCCATTTCTCAAACTGAATCCCACCCATCCCCCTCCTCACAGGCACAGGAGACCCTTGAAAAAGCAGAAAGCTTTGCAACCTTGGCCGTCCATGGCCGCACTTTCGCAGTTTACCTCAGCTGAGTGGTCACCCTCAGCCATACTTGTCTTTCCTGCAAGTTATACAGGGAAGTTTAAATACCAGGCTGTTCCTGTAAGCCACTTCCACCACCGTGGGCAGGTTTTTTTCTCTGACCCAGCCAATCCATCTGTACAGAAATATGAAAAGTTTGGCGCTTGGACTGGCTATGCCAGTTATGTAATTTGGGGAGTGATCCAGAAAAAGTAATTATTCTCATCTGTGCATCTGAAGACAAGCTGGAAACATCTTGAAGCCTTCCTATTGTTCTAAATCAATTATGAGTGCTGTGGCACTGGAATAAGCTTTATCCCAATGGTTCTCAACCTTCCTAATGCCGCGACCCTTTAATACAGTTCCTCATGTTGTGGTGACCCCCAATCATAAAATTATTTTTGTTGCTACTTCATAACTGTGGTTTAACTGAAGGATGAGAATGCCCCACCCCTTGTTTACTCCCGAGTAGCTCCTGTTCCAAAAAGGCTGCCTGGAACCCAGCAGGGGAAATATCGGGAATTAATGAGGCAAGGGATAAAACAACCACCAATATGCATTTGATCCTGCTGAGAAAGCAGCAGGTTCCCCTTTACTCCTGAGTAATCCCTTCCTGAAGCCCAGCGCTTCCCTCCCCGCGACGGTTCCTCCCTACTCACAGTGGAACAGGCATGGCTTGGCACCCACTGTAACGCAGGGATTGTGTGTGTGTGTGTGTGTGTGTGTGTGTGTGTGTGTGTGTGTGTGTCTGCAACCAAGGAGTAGTGTCCTCTCTCTCTCTCTCTCTCTATCTGTGTGTGTGTGTGTGTGTGTGTGTGTGTGTGTGTGTGTGAGAGAGAGAGAGAGAGAGAGAGAGAGATGTGATCCCTGGACCAATTTGCAGGACCCGCGTTCCTTCTCGCTGGCTTTCTCCTACCTGCGTGCAGTGTGTGTGTGTGTGTGTGTGTGTGCCTCCCGAAGTGAAAGTGACCGGCGCAGTGAGCGGCATTCATGGGGAAGGAGTGAAAATGTCCCAGGTAGAGAGATGGTGCAAAGCTGCGCATAGGCAGCTGACATGCCGGGACGAAGACCAGGACCAAGCCAGAAAAGCAGCGCCAAGCAAGGATTTGGGGATGGTGTGGAGGTGAGTGATTTGAGGAGGAGCAGGAGAGGAGGAGGGGGGAGGGGAGGGGAGGGGGGACAGAGACGAAGGGCAGAAGGCAGAGGCAGGCAGTGGGGAGGTGCGGGGCGGCATGCAGGGGCCCCTGGCCGGTCCAGAGGAGCAATGCCCCAGCTGCCTGCTCTGGTTCCTCCTGGGTGGCTCTCTCTGACCCTGGACGCGCCCTTCCTCCATGGGATGTAGCGATGGCAGGCTTCTCCTACGGGTGCACCTCGGAGCCCTGATCCTGTTGCTGCGGTTGGGGCTGGGGAAATATGTGCTTTCCGATGGTCTTAGGTGACCCCTGTGAAAGGGTTGTTCGACCCCCAAAGGGGTCATGACCCACAGGTTGAGAACCACTGCCTTGTCTGATGTAAGCTTTTGGGTATTGTAGCCCCATTCTTCAGATTTTTCAAAAATGGGAAGTACCTCACAAAAACTTAACCACCATCCCCATCTGATAGTCTTTAATCTTATGATTTTGTCTTTTTTGATGCAACATACTAGAAACAAATATGAACATTGCGATCATCTAGGGAAGGAAAGTGCAAGAAACCTAGATGTACATTGCTGCATGCACTTAAGATACTATCTGATAGTGGGGTCCCCAGAAGGTAGACTCTATCTCAGAAGAGGCTCAACTGTGAAAAGCGCTGCCTGAGATAAGATGCAGTGGACCAAGTTATGCTCTCCTATGTAAAGCTGAAGCACGGTGGACACTTAGGATACCTTTAGTGATAAGCAGGTCAGGTTAATCCATGATGGATCATCTAGCATGTATTATGAGGTTTCCAAGGTATATGGAATATTTAAGGAGAGTTTTTGCCAGCATCATGCACCATTGAGTTTCTATGGCCAGACTGGTTCTCCTACACTGGTTCTCCCACACCACAACCAAGTAAGCCTGTAAAGTGCTGCATATGTAACAGGATTCCATGGTAGTACAGAAAAAGTGTAAATGTAGTATAGGTAAAGAATGCCACTTCCTGAGCATTACAGTTGTTAACTGTAGGTTTCTACTCTTTTTATGCCTTTGAGTATATGCCTGAAAATGAGTACATGAATATTTATTGAGTTTGTAGAAGCCAGACGATAAAAGATTTCTGGTGCCCATCATAGATCCTTGGTAACCCATGTCTAAACTAGACAAACTGGTTAAGCTGCAAAAGCAAGGTAACAGTTGCCCAGTTTGCATATATTATGCAGGCCACAAAATTCAACTTCTAATACAATGAAATCTGGATTGACCGTGCACCCTTTAAAAAAATTATAGAGAGATATACTTAGTTAAGCGAAGGTATACTGGAAAACCAACCATTCACAGAATTTAAAACTTTGGTATTAACAGATAAAAATAATGCTCCCTTTAAGCCGTAAGTGCACAGAGCTCTGTTGGGGCTATGCACTAGCTGGTGGAATTGGCACCTGTTTATTTCTGGTTTCATCTGAAACCCCACCTCCCGTGCACATGGGGCGATGCTCCCACACAGCAAGGCCGAAAAGAGGGAGTGTTGGGTAAGGCTGATGACAGTCAATGCCATTCAATGTCATAAGAACATAAGAAGAGCCATGCTGGATCAGGCCAACGGCCCATCTAGTCCAGCTTCCTGTATCTCACAGTGGCCCCACCAGATGCCTCTGGGAGCGCACGAGACTAGATATCTGTCTCCTGATACCACTCCCTTGCATCTGGCCCTTGATGTATTTTGGTTTTAAGCCTGGAGATGACACATCTCCCTCATGGTTTGTAACCTCTGATGGACTTTTCCTCCAGGAATCTGTCCAATCCCCTTTTGAAGGCATCCAGGCCAGATGCCATCACCACACCCTGTGGCAAGGAGTTCCATCTTAGATGCTCTGGCACACCTCTCTGATTGCCTTTTCAATCTCTACGAACAGCAGCTAACCTTATCTTGTGTTACAACAGGACAAGGCAAGTGAGTCAGGAGCCTGGCCATACAAAATCAAGCTCTTCAGGGTTACCAAGAAACTGGGGAAGGCCTCCCAGCTTAGTCACAGAGTATTTTTTTTCTGGCCTCAGACAAAACTGCTTTATATTTAAGGGCATCAGGGAAGGTTCCAATAGTCATCCCAAGATTTACAGTCAAAGTACTCTAAAGTTTACAATAGGTTTCAGGAACAGTTATCTTATGGTCTCAGATTATTTCACTAGAAATAAGGCAGATGCATCTGAGAAAGGTGGACTAATAAATGGTCCCTGCTTCCAGCACGGCAATAATGTGAAAGCTTCATGCACTCACCCTCCTCCACATCCTACTCATTACAGCCTATGATTATCAAGAAGAATATACCTGTTCAGACAGTTCTTAATACCCAGTATCATGGCCTCTTCCAATCCAATGCCTTCTTTTTAAAGACAAGGATGGCTTTTAAAATGAATACCACCTACTTGAACTGTATTAGAAACCTCTAAAACACTTAACATAAATCTTTTGCTGAATCTGTGGCCCACTTATTTTATTGCCTTTGAACAAACCACACTGGGCTTTCTCATTTTCCCTTCGTTGGCACCACTGTGGTTTATTTATGTGTATTTAGCTCCTAAAGTCCCTTTAGCTACTTGTCCATTTTAAAGAGCCTTCTTCGGAGACTCTGGATTCTAGGGCAAGCTTCTATTTGTGTTTTCAGATTCTGGTATCCCAGAGGTTTCCTGCTGTTGTTTTTTTTCCTATCGCTCACATCCTCTAACAGTAAATTGTAGAGGAAGGAATCAAGATTACAGCTATAGTGTACCATTAATAAATCACAATTCGGAAAATGTAAAAGAACTAATATGCAATGAGCGATCTTATTTTCAGACTAACTAATGACATCACCTTCTGATACCAGCTATATCTGGTAATAAAACTGATAAACGATCCAGCACATGTGTCCTAAAAACTAACAAGAACCTTCAGTGGAATTTACTCCAAGCTATGTGTGTATCAATGACAAGGTTGGAGCAGGATGTGAAGGATCTTAATCAGGTGGGAGAACCAGTAGATTCCAATTTCCATCAACCCCAGCCAGGGTGACCAATCACCAGCAATGATAAGAATTAAGAATCAACTTATGTGTCAATGGTACAGGCTTTTACTTCTAGAATAGGGTTCTAAAACTCTCAACCAGTCCTCTCACTGAGAATGGCTGGGAGCCTTGACAGGAAGGGTAGAGACTGAGTGACTGATTGATTGACTGGTTTTTATACTGGAGGACTGTATTTTGCCTACTCCTGGATTAGGTGTTGATGGCCCTCTTTGCATGCAAGAGGATGGCACATGGGTGGGGAATGGGACACCAGTCCACTGTTATTTCTCTGCCTCTTGGTGAAGTTAACTGGGTCGGTTTGAATCCCGGGTGCCACGCAGTGCAGCGGGCTCCTGCTGTTAACCCCAACTCCTGCCGTAAAAAGCAGGAAGGTAAAACGGTCTTTCCTTGCAGCCATGCCGGCCATGTGGCCACGGACTTGCACAGCACTGGCTCTTGGTCATGAATACAGAGATGAGCACCGCCGCCAGAGTCGGATACAACTAGCACATATCTGCTGGGGGAAACTTTACCTTTACCTGGTGAAGTGCTCTGATGAAATACCAGTAAGTTTTTCCCTGTGCTGGTATCACAGTGCTGCTGCATGTTGCTCCAGTAACCGAAGCAGACGAGCTTGTCTCCCAACCACATAACAAGGAGTCCAAAGTCTGGGTGCTTGAACCCAAACCTAGATGCTTGTTTCTTTGATGTATATACCTCATACTCAGGGCAAAGCACTACTGCAAGTGGTTCCTGTAAGTGGTTTACCACAACACAATGTCAGAGTAACCCGACCACTCAACAGTCAACACATGTAAAGGTTAAACATCCTGGATTAGGATTTGGGAGGCATAGGTTAAAATCTCAACTTGGCCATGAGGCACGCTGGGCCACCTTGGGCCAACTGCTTATCTTTCAACCAAATCAAGTTGCTCACAGGGGGTGTTGTTGTGACAGGAGGAGCAGCTGTCATCATACAATGGCTTGAGCTCTTTGAGGGGGAAAATGCCGCTCGGGCAGTGATCTTAAAGAAGGACCTGGGAATTATTTTACTTTCGGCAATATCTCTGTGGATTCATTTGTGAGAAACAGAAAGAGAGAAAGCTTAGTGCACAAAGCAGGAGGAACTGGTAAGTGTGAGAGGATGGTGGGTGGAAGAGAGGAGAGGTGGCAGCGTCACAGTGAACAGACTTTTCTCTTCAAGTCTTTGAAGTTCACTCGCTACCGTCACACAATAGCTTTGGATTAAGCAGGGATCACAATATAGGGCGTGAAATTTTAATAAAAACATAAATGAAGAGTTGTGGGCATGCTTCGGCTTTAAAGGGAAAAGGGTATGCTGCTGATATGTGAATGCAGGTCTGTGTTTGATCCAAATTACTTCCGACCAACTTTCTTTATTATCGCACACAACAGCAGCAGCAGCAGCCAATAAAACCTTCAGATACCGTCAAATGTTCATCATATTATCAGCTAGCTGCTCTTTAGATTCAATATGTGAACTGAGCAGTGTGGCTGGTCACAAGCATGTGATGGTGACAAAAGAAAGGGTCTTCCCTCTTCCCTCCTTTTTTTTTTTTTTTTGAGTAGTGAATAAATCTATAGCAGAAAGACAGCTGTTCTATTTTGAATGCAGTCAGGGGAGAAAAGAGTATTTGTAAGGAAGCATGCATGATCAGAGCAGTTAAAACTCCAACCTTGATGAATCTGTTTGGATAATTCTATGAAATCAGAAGAATGAGCTAGAAGTTCAAATATATATTTCCCCCCTTTCCTGAGGCGAAAACAAATTTGCATGCAATAAATGATAATCAGTATTATTTTCAATGGGAGGGGAAAAAACTAGTTTGCTCAACTAATATATCACGACAAAGAAAGGATAATAGCAAAAGCACTGGCTTCCATAAGCGAAAACCATTTCCAAGAAAAAGAAATCCACACAGCTTGAAGGCAGGCAAACGTTCCTATCAAAGGAAGATGGCCCACTAAGATACCACTTTTCTTAATTTTCATCCTTCTCTCCCCCCCCCCCCCACACACACCCAGATCCATCTGGCTGTAACCCTATGTTCCCCACTCACTTCTTATCCTCTCTGCCACACATTCAGCACAGAATTCTTACTGCAATAGGAGAACTGATAGAAGATGTGATGGAAAAGAACAGGACAACATATTAATACAACTTGCCTTGTATATATTTAAGCAAGAGCTTCCCCCTTCCCCATACTGTGCTTTACAATTTAGGTTTTTTTTTAATGTGGACGTGATCTCTATTGATTTCGGAATGCAGAGAACTTTATTTCTGCTTCAATATAGGAAGCAGAAATGAAGGGCCACCGTGTTGCGAGGTTTATCACACTAACATTTGGGAGCACTGCAGCATGGACCTCGACCTAATCTTTCCTAACAGTGTAGCAGCTGAGGACTGGGGAGGGGGGGAACTCTACAGCAAACTCTGTGAGAAAGAAGCATGGGTTTAATTGGTAACTGTGTAATGTATTTTCTGTGGTATGCCTGGTAAATGGTTGGGTTGACTTGGCAAGAACTGGTTTGACTTCACAGGTATGCAGGTAAAGCACTCTGCAGCTGAGGTGCATTTCCACATCTGCTCCTTCCTCAGGAAACAAAACCAGAAGTAAACGTAGAATGCAAAAGGAGTTCCTAATTCACATGTTACTGAAGAAGCTTGGTAGCTGCAAAGACCAACAATTCCTTATGATTCGAAGCCATGTTGTCTTGGTAAAATATGGAGTTCTGGTCAATGTGATCATGATTTTTTTTTGCCAGCCCTAACCTTGGTCTCCCCCAAATCTGAAAGGAATCAAAGCTTTATTTAGGCATTCAAGCAGCAACACAGGTATAGAAAGGCAAGCAGATCTACAGGCTCCTTTGAACCCTTCATGTGCTGAGAGGTATATTCAGCAGAAAGGCATCTTTTCTAGCAGCGGAAGCTCCCAAAGCTCTTGATCTCCCAGGTTTTCAAATCCCACGGGAAACATCCACAGATGTAGACTCTCCCTATGAAGAAGTTAAATCTCAACTAACAAGATATCCTTAGCGCTAAAGTGATCAGTACAAACAAATTTGTTCAGATGTTATTCATGCCTTGAGCATGGGAAATCCCAATTAAGTGGTTACCACCCTGTCTCAGCAAGATACAGAACAATGTCATCTAGGCAAGCTCTTAAGGTTCTAGGTTTCCTTGGGAAAGTTATAAAGGTAGGGTGGTGGGAGAAGAGAGATTTACTATTAATGGGAGACATTTCCTCTTTTGGTCTGAAGTATCAGCGAAGATCCATATATGAAAACATTGAGATACAGAGATGTCTGGGGAAGAAAGTTCACAGTATTCTGTATAATCTTCTCCTCCAATCTGAAAAGGTCAGTGCTAAATGAAGCTTCCCTCATTATTCTGTCTGCTCTGCCCTTTTTTGTTACACGATTTCCAGAAAATTTATGGATATGGATGCATAATAAACAATTGCAGTCGTATGAATCACTTTAACCCTATTTTCTCAACTTCAGAAGTAATATGGATGCTCAGGGACCACAGTCATTCCAGTGTAATACATATCAGATAATCTTATTTCTGATGCAAAGGGGACAAACACCTACCCATCTCTTTGAGCTCCATGTTGAAAAGTTCCAGCCAGCAAGCATCAATTTCATCCAGGTCATAGCGGCAAACTCTTTGGGAGTATATCCTGGTCACATCTAGACTGTCAGAGCTAGAGAAGTTGCTTGGTGAGGTCTGAGGGGAAGAATGATCTTGCAGTGGGATGATCCTAGGGGCAGAAACATATTGACATATAAGAGAGGTATAGAGACCGGAAACAGGTTGCTACTATTCAAAGAACAGGTATTCATATAGTGAAGATGAGTTATGGACAAGTACCCATAAAATAACTGGGATGATTTATCTCTGTGTCTGTGTGAACATTCCGAAGTAAAAAAAACCCAGGGTTTTTCTACACCATAAATGTAACGACCAGGGTGGTGCAGTGGACAGAATACTAGATTAGGATTCAGAAAACTTGGATGTGAACCCATGCTCAGCCATGGAAATTTACTGGGTAGGGGTAGATGAAGCTAGTAAAGTCACTCCTTAAATATCTCACATACTTTGAAAACCCTGTTAGGGTTTTCATGGCAATTTGATGGCATTTATCACACATACCATATACATAAACTATTCTAACTCTCAGTTCCTCTCAGAGAACAGGGGGATCACAAATTTTTTTAAACTGTTCTAATTCAGAAGATTCCTATCATGGTTAAAGAGCTATATATACATTGCTTCAAAACCTTGCAGGTGTGATTCCCTTTTTAAATTTTTTTTAAAGCAATGCCTTGCGTAAGCTGTATCTTCCATTTTACACGGCTGGGATGTCAAAATGAGAATGATGTTAAAGCATCACCATGACCAAATCCAAACTAAATGATCTTCAAAGCAGTGATAACTTTTGACTCTTCAAAGACAGCTATTTTTGAGATGTTGCCAAAGAAAACTGCTTGCAGTTAATGGCCTGTTTCTTCTGAACTAGTGCTTTTGACCTTTTTGACAGGCAGCAGAGGCTTTGTGAAAGCCCTAACATGTAAGGAATAAAGTATACAGTATACATTGACAAGATTTGATACCAATTTAATAATCATCTGTGTCAAGAAAAATGATAAGAAAGGTTAAATTGTCAACATGGAGGCAAAGGTCTGAGTGCTTCACCCTTGCACTTGTTGAAAAGCAGCACGGATTAAGTAATTCATATGGCAGCCAGCCTCCACAGAAACCACCCCTACTACAAGAAGGGCTATCTACTATGTTGGCAGAGTGGAAGAAACTCTTTTACATTTAGAGTAAGATTTTATCAAACTCAAAATATCAAGAAAAAAAAACCACATTTGGAAGCAAATCCTCCTCTTCGGTCCAAAGCGCAAAAAAAAAAAAATTAACTGGAAGATCATCTCAAGTACTGACTAGAGTTAAAAGAGGAGCCAGTTCATGCCAGACAGGACATTCTAACGGCGTCCCTAGAACGGTTAAAACTGAAAAAGAAACCTACATAATTGGTACTGTAATTTGATATCCTCTTTTCTGATACATAATTTGTTTTCTGAGGCAGAAATTTGGACAGGCTAGTAGCATCTTACCCCTAGTGTTTCAATGCTGAAAACAATCCCTGTTACCTGATAATACTTTTCAGCCTAGTTCAGCCATAGTAAGGGCCTTTTCACACGACCCCTAAGATCTGCTGGCCACTTAAATTCGGACCAGAGATCTTGGGGGTTCGTTGCTCTTCCGGTGTCCCCACCCCTCCGCACTTCCTTGATCCTGTCTGCGTGAGGGGAGGGAGAAAAAAGGGGACAAAAGAATGCAGGCTCACCTCCGTTTGCTGGTCCAAGCCTCCCCAAGCCTCATCCTCGTCCTGATTCCTTCTCTTAAAGGGGCGGGAGGCAAAACAACAACAACAAACAGAAGCGAGGAGAGCCTGGCACTCACTCCTTTACATCCTGATCTGGGATTTTTCACCCTCCAAGAGCAGGTACCTGAAAAGTACGCTGGGACGCACTTAGGTGGGCGTGGCCGCACTTAATTTTCTGTAAACTCCAGAGATGGTGGGGAAACAATTTTAAGCTCCGGAGCTGGGAGCCATTTGCTGCAGAGTTTAGGGGTCGTGTACAAATACCCCAACTCAATGTTTATAGTTCCTCTGTGGCTTAGAAGTGAAGAAGGAAGACACAGGGGTGAAGATGAAACAACACTCCCCAAGACATATACAATTCAGAAGCATCCCAGAATATATATGGAAGAAAAAGATATTCTTGGTTGGTTACGAGACTGGTGACAGTGCCAAAGGCTATCATTTTGATCTTTTGTTCTTACATCTCAGTCCTTGCTCAAGAGGAGAAATGGTTTTACAGATTGTTATTTTAAATTTACTTTTTGTAATGCTTCCTGTGGAGCACCAAGGGCATTGCACCAACTCAGGCAACATGTTTGGTGCCTTGGATTTTTGTTCCTGGGGAGAAAAACACAAGTTCTCTTTTTGGTGGCAGTTCTGACTCATCTTCAGCTTCTTAAAAACTGTCCAAATCGGATAAGGACTAGTGTCCCTGGGGGCTTGGTTGCCTTTTGCCCTCCAAGACAACAGCCTTTCTGAGTCAGACCAAAGGCAGCCTGATAACCCAGCATTTCTCTTCCTAAACTGTTGGACAGTTGCCATTGTGAAGCACACAAAACAACTGTCTTCCTGCTGCCTGGAACTCAAAGAGTGTCTCCGTTTGTTTTGGCTCATGTCCATTGACAAGACTTGCCTTCCATGAACACGCAGCTATTTTTAAAAGCCACCTACTTTTAACATCCAGTATGTGAAGGCTGTTAAGTTATTTTTCTGCATTTGCTGCCTTCACACTATCTAAATTTTATAAACCTCTTATCATCGTATTCTCACCGTCCCTTCCTTCATTGTCTACTTTCAAAGCCAAATGCTCTACTTCCCATTGAAGCCTTCTTTAGCCCAGCATCCTTCAGATCTGCAGGACTGCAATTTGAGCTATATCCAGCATTATTGGAGATGATGGGGTTTGTTAGCCAGTACTTCTAGAGGATGTCAGGTTAGAGAAAGCTCTCTCTCTCTATACCATATAGAGGTGAACAAGCTGTTTCACTCCTTCTTGGCAATGGACCTACTTTGAGTTGTGATAGCCTCTTCTTCTACTGCTTCTGATGCCATGGATTACATAGACTGGTCTATGGAAATTGATGTGAGGTTGGGGATGAATGAGTGCCTCTGCCTAGTATAATTGAATTAGAAGTCCATCTTTTCATAGGTCATGGCTCTATTCCAATAATTCTACAACCTGTTTCTGATACTGCAACAGCCTAAGGTGCCAGCACAACGAACCATGAAACACTGTAAAACACACGCCTCCTTTCCTCTTCAGTAAATCTGGGGCCTGATCCAATCCTCAACACTTCCCTCGCCATCTTCTGTCCTGATGTGCTGCCACATTTAAGTCACAGACAAAGACCGTGCTCTTCACAAGGTGAAAACAATTAGAAACAAATAACTGTTGCCAAAAACAAAGGCATAATTATGCTGTGTTATGACCATAACCCTACAAGAGATGCTATATTGTTCGAGTGCCACCGCTTGCTGCTGCCTCACCTTGTGAATGCTGAGGTGAGAACAAAGTAAATGAGAGGAACATGTCAATATTTTGCACTATTCAGACAGTAAATGAAAGTTACTACTTCTTAGTTACTTCTGGAAAATGGAAAAGTAAATACCTGCAGTTGCCTTTCTTATTTTTTTTTTAAAAACTCTTCTGTCAACTAACTTTTGGGGATAATATTGGAATGAGACAGGTGACATTAATTTTATGTAATCTGCTGAGACTTCCTCTCACTTTATACTTTTACTTTGTAGTGAGCAAACAAGCTGCTGGAGGCAACCACTGCAGAAAGCTTATAGACCTAGATCTACAATTTTTTTCCCAATTTAAAAATACTTTCTTCTGACAGCCCAGGAATTAAACTGGTGACCCCAATCCCACCCACCCCTCACAAGAAGTGATTCTTTTATTCCTGTTTTGCCAGCACCATTATAAACCTGTCAGCAAGAACCTCCCACATGATTCTGAAATCAAACAAATAACTCTACCTACAGCTAAATCTGCCTGCATCAATCTTATCATAATGTTTTTCTTTGACACCAGAGGTTTTTCTTTTCCCTGGAGCTTACTGAGGGTATCACTCAGAGTAATCACATGCAGAAAACCACCACTTCAGAGGGAGGGAAGAGGGGTAAAAAGAAAACTATTCTGGATATATATATAAATAAATGATATGAATGATAAATGATTAAAAACTGCCTGAGCAAGAAGAGGCGAGAAAATCAAGCTATGGCAGCTATGAAAGCCACACATTTTAAGAACTTTGGAAAGTGGACTATGACAGTAAGACCACAGAAATCTGTTTCTCTAGCATATTAAAGACAAAAACGAACAAATATGCTAGCTCAAGATAACCAAAGTTTTGTCCAAGTGTTGCCCACTTCGGTAATAGTCAGGAAAACTCAAGGATTTTGTATTTTCCTTCAGGAATTAATTACTTCCCCGTTATGCACCATCCACATAAATGAGCAGTCAAAATCATTATACTAATTGCTTTTAACTGTTAATGGCATCATGGCATTCAATTCTGACATTCTGACATTGCAGTTGACAAACTTACGTACTGACATAATCAACAGCACTGAGATCTAATAGCAAACTGACGTGTTAGGTTTTGATGCCTAGCAGGTAAAATGGAGAGTACTGGTGGGGGTGGGGGAGAAGGGAATTAGTTACCAGAATACCCAAGGAGCTTCAGCGTCTGCTAGAGAAGAAGCTAGAGAAGAATAAGTCTGGGAGATTCTAAAAGGGCTTCCTACTCAAAAACACAATGAAAACAAAGCATGGTTTGTATGCACAGACAGCACACTGTGTTAGCAAAAAGAGGGAACATCAAACTAGAATACAATATCCTGAAATAAGATATGGGTGTCTCACTGAAATAATGGTCAGGGTCATCCTACTATGGAACACTTTGATTTCAAGGCCTCTTTCATCTGTCTACCACTGAGCTTCAAAGTCACCAAAGTGACAAATTTGGCTATAAAATGGGACCTCTCAAAAATAAGGTGCCATTTTGAACATGCTGGGCAGATTTTCAAAAGCAGAAGTGGGCAATTTGTAGCCCGGCTCATCACCTTACGCTGACAAGAGCTGAGGTGAACTGCAGCTCAACATCTGAAGGGCCACGTGTTCCCGACTTGTTCTACACAGAATGAACTCAGAACAAAAATAAAACCATGGAGCCAAGACTTATGTTCCATGTCTTCTGAGACATATGGAATCCTGAATGATTTTTAAACAGAAAGAGATAAATGGAAAGAGGTGCTGTTTTCACAAAGAAGTCTGCTTTCCTCCCAGACTACATCCTAACCCAGACCATCCTGGTTGATTAAAGAAAAGGGTAAAACGGACCCCCCCCCCACCCCAAATAAACTACTGTGCAGCGAAACTCTTCTCACATTTTGCAAGTATCATGCCTAGTAACCTCACATGCCTGGTTCAAGCATTGCTAGGAAAGCAGGTGAACAGATCCTGAAGATTCAGAAGTGACCTTTGCAGCCAGATGGGCAGTATAAAAGGCGAAGGAAGGAAAGAAGGAAGGAATAAGAAAGCTGTACCATTTCTAAGTTGTATGCAGTGGCCAACAAAAAAACTAGCAGTAACTAAGCTGAATGGGTGGGAGATTTGGGTCAGATATTAAACTGAGGTCCTTCCTCACCTGACACATCAATGAAAAATGAAATTTTAGAAGTGGAAACAATTGGATACATTTGGAAACAATAAAAAACTGACAGTTACTATCAGGATAGCTCTATGTGTCAACTCCAGTATCAGAGGTGGCATGCTTGAACACAAGTTGCTGGAGTTCATGAACGGGGGAAGTGTTACTACTCTTTTCTCCTGCTTGTGGGCTCCCTATAAGCACTTGTGGACAGAATGCCAGCATCGATAAGCTCTGGATCTAGCACAAGGCTTTTCTCATGTTCTTGTGTTGTTAATTTCTCAACCATATCAGTGTCAGGGTCCAGGCATACTTGCTCAGAGTTCCGTACTCTTCCAGTTGCCAGGACATGTTTTACTATTTTGCATGTGCAATTGTTAAGTGGAGGCACAGTTCACGCTCACCCCTGGAAAAATTCTACTTAAATTTTCAAGAATTGAGATCTGGCTTTGTTTCCTCGAATGGTTTGCCAGAGTGTTTCTTCTAATGGGAATGCCAGACGAACTAATCTAATGCCACCCAATGCACAGGTGAAGAATTATCCCCATCTACAGTGAACCATGGCTGGAAGAAGACAAAGTTAAAAGCTGTGAATCATTCAGAGACACAATAGGCAGCCTCTCCCGGAGCAGACTGGATGAAGGTAAGGGTCAAGAAACAACATTTTCAAAGACATTCCAGGCAGTTTATTAGAAGGGCAGGCCTTTTGGGGTCTTGGGAGGGAGTCTTCTAATTCTCAATTTATTACGCACTGCTCATTCCTGGTTCCTTAGTGCACTCCAGCAGACAGTTTGGGAAAACCTACCATACACACTCCATGTCAAATGCTGAACTGACAGGCATTTCTGTAGACAATGCAGATAGCACACCAGATGGCCACTGCTTCTTCAGCATTAGTCTGTGTAGGTTTTCTGTCCTCCATACACTGGCGACGCTGGTATGTGTAGGATGCTTTGCAAGGGAAGCTGTCATGCATCCTTCACAAAGACTGGCTTTGAACGCTAAGAAATAAGGGAGAGAGAAGGGACCTTGCCTGCCCATGCAGCTTCTGGGTGTGATCTGAACAGGCATTTGCTGTCAATTTTCCAGGCATCCTCTAAGAAGCTCTGCACCATTATGCATGACACTTGCCACACAAACACAACAGCAGTGTCACACATAATGATATACCATCACAGGAAGGGAAGCGGACTGAGAAGCAGACAGATGCCAGCTCTGACAGCTCTTGGCACAGACAGAAGCTGAAGCTTGCCATGGTATTTGCAAAGATCACATTTCCCCCTTGAAATATCACATTGTGACACAAAATGCTAATATACACTGATGTTGACAAGAGAAGGAGAAAAGAGGGGGAAAGGAGAAAGAAAGTCAAGGAAACAGCAACATCCTGTTTGTCCTTCAGGAAATAATTTGAGTTTAGGATGTTCATGATCACTCAGTTCACTTTGCTCCTACTTTCATTTCCATGAGAGTAAAATATGCCAAAAGAAGAAAAAGAAAAAAAGACGCTTGTCACTATCTACGCTGCAATGAAGAAAGAAAGCTGGATGGTTCAATCCAGGAGCCCATCTAGTTCGGCAGGTGGTTACTGACAGAGGCTCAATGAACCTCTATGGATATCTTACACACGAAGGAGGAGCAAACAGCCTTATGATTCTTGTTTAGGATTCATAGGTATACCACCCCAAAAAACTGGAGCTTCTACAATTCCATTGATGAAGACGGTGAACCACTATTAACAAAGTAAGGTCATCAATTCATCATTGGAAATCCTAAACAATTTACCATAATCTGTTAGCAAGAATAGCAAGGAAACTGAGTTCTGAATTAGATGGTACTTTCTCATAGCTGTTCTGAGTATTTTCCCAGGTAAGGAGATACATGAGGCATCTTCTATTAATCTCAGTAGGGAAGCCAAAATTCTAGTCATGTTAAGGTGTTAACACAAATAATTTCTAACTTTTGGTAACCTAATGCATTAATAATCTCCAATTATTTAACAACTCTGCTTTGGTTTCAAAAACTAAAGGCATGCATTAGGACTTATTTTACTGAGTCAATTCATTCCATGTCAAGTCTTCCACTTGTCTTAATGCCTTCAACATGTAACATATTTCCCAGTCTATAAGTTGTCCCGTGTATAAGACGGCCTCCTTTTCCAACCCAAAATTACAGTCTCCCGACGAGTCAGTTCTCTCCTCAGCTTACTTTAGTGTATAAGACAACCCTCCCTTTTTAGTCTAACAATTTTAGACAAAAATATAGTCTTATACACAGAAAATTACTATATTCTAATATTATGGGAGACAGAGACAAAAAGACCTTTCAATATACTGCTAATGTAGTAGGTATCTGGACCTGTCCAGATTGGCTATTTTGGGTAGGGTGTGGATGGGGCCACAAGATCAGGGGAAGTGTGACATGCCATTTAGTGAGCTCTTCTGGTCCAAACACCAAATAGCCCCCTGAAGACTGATCCTCTAATTGTCTCCAAAGGGACAGAGGAAGTGTAATTATGGATGTTATTATTTAACATAACTCTTATTTCCCTCTGTTGTTGCTGTTCCATCTTTTCCTTTCACCCCCCTTTGTTCTTCCCTTCCCTCATTCTGCAGCCATAGTGGCAGCTGGAGACCGCTATCTCCTCGCTACACAATGAGTATGCCAAAAATAATACATACCCTACTGCTGGCCAAGAAAGTGTGTGACAGCTTTTAAAAGGGAAGAATATATGGTTTTAAATAGAAAAACCTGCAGATGAAATAGTTTTGTTTCCAATCCAAACCATGCCATCAGAGGTCCATATACCATACATACACGCAAGTGTGGACTGGTCCACTGGGCTGATTATACTATTATTGTGTTATGTGTGTTGTGTCATTACAGTTGTGACCAACCCTTCATGGCTCCACTTCCATGGAGTTTTCTTGGCAGGAATACTGTAGTGGTTTGTCAGTTCCTACTCCAGGCGCCTACAGCAACCAGTATTCCCTGGTGGTCTCCCATCCAAGTACTAACCAGGGCTGACCCTGCTTAGCTTCCGAAATCAGGCGATATTGGATGTGCTTAGTTCAAATTGGCATTGTTGTTTTTTGTTTTACTTATTTTGTACTTTTATGATGTTTCCTGATCTTAAATATGCAATAATTATATGTGACTCACAAGTTATGTTAGAAGCTGTCTTTTCTAAAAGGCAACCAATAAATATTTTAAAATAAATAAGTACATACTAGAGAAACAAATAAATACTTGTTTCTACATTCCTCCAAGTGCTCCCATGTTTTGAGTTAAGGTGATGAGAATAGCATTGTAATTCTAATTCTTCCAAATGATTCCGTTTCAGGGCAAACTTTGTTATCTCACTGCTAGCTTCTGACTGAGATAAGATACAGATAAATTAAACAGAATCTATTCCAAAACAAATTTTGTGGGACTCTGCTATTAAATTCTCTCCTTTGTGAAAAAATGCCAATTTATTCCTATCCACTGATTCTTGAGGTACTAATCTGTAAGAGCATAAATCCTCTTATCCCATTACTATTAAAGCTTACTCAGGTGTCTTCCTTTAGGGATTTTTTCAAATGCTTCTTAGAAGTCCAAGTACACACTGCCAATCAGATTATCCTCTTCCACAAATTTCTTGACACTCTCCAAGTATATTAAATGCTTGAGAGAGAATGAGATGTATGCACCATTTAAATACTACTCTGTTTTTCTGCTCCTTGGACAAAATAATGTTGGAAAACCTACTGGGCACGAGAGGAATGGGGTCCTCATCAGTGGCAGAATGCCGCTGATTAAATATGTCTTTTTCCAATTTGGGGGATATACAAGACTTCCTCTAATCGCTTGCAACCCACAGGCAACCAAAACATAAAAAAGGAAGTCTTTCATCAGACACAATCAGCTGCTGAAAATGATGTTATTCCCACTGTGCAGGTGGAGGGAAGCAACAAGATTTGGATCAATAAATTAAATTTGAACAAGTAAGGATTTTAATACTCAGTGTGGTGTAGTGGATATGTGAAATAAGACTCAGGAGGACTAGGTTCAAATCCTTGCCCAGCCATGGAAACTCACTGGGGTGGGTGGAAGTGGTGAAAACACTCTTTGAAAATCTCACTTACCTTGAAAACTCCATTAGGATTGCTATACATTGGTTAATGACTTAATGGCATATAGCAGTAACAAAGATTTTGAAATGGAACATTAGTAGGATAGAATACCCATAAGAAAATAACATGAACATTTTTACTTTTCTTTCTAAGAACCTTTCTGAGGCAGGAAGAGCTTCTGCTTGAAAACATCTAAAATATGAAAAAGTTAAACTCAAATACTGTATAAATTGGAAATAAAACCTTCTGAACTCAACAAGATTTGCTAATGTCTAATTTAAGTCCCACGGCTTTCCATTTATTTAGTCAACATGTTGGCACCCAGGGCCCACATGCAGCAAGTCAGCACTCTTGGGTGTCCCCCAATATCCCCACCAAATACACCCTAAAAATAAAACCAAAATCTAGCAAACCAACCTACCAAATCCCAGCTCAAAATGTCCTCTTGTGACTTCTAGCTGTCATGGGAAGCTATGCCAACATAGTTTGGGGAGCCCAGCACCACTGGCTCCCCAAACCTCTATTCTTTTTTTAATTTTATTTTTAAAATTGGGCTCATAGAAGACATGAGGATTTCCCCATTAAATATATAAAGAACTAGATATTTTGTTATATTTTATGGATCAGCGAGGCACAGTGGTCCACCAAAGCCAAGAGATGGTTTGTGTACTTATATCAAAATTGCTTAGATCATTAAAAAGACAATATTTAAAAGATAAAAATAGTATGTGTACAAATATTAAAATAATTACACAAATATTACATTAAAATAATAAATAAAATCAATACTAAAATGCATTAAAAAGCAACACAGCACAACAATCCATTAAAAAAAAACCCTCTCAGACACTATGGGAAAGTCTGCCTGAAGAGAAAGGTCTTTGCCTGTTTGTGGAAAGACAGCAAAGATGGGGCCAGCTTGGCTTCCTGTGGGACGGATTTCCACAGCCTGGGAGCAGTGACAGAGAAACCCTTTTTCCATATCCACATCAAGCGTGACTGTGAAGGTCTTGGGGCTGAGAGAAAGGCATCCCCTGATGTTCTTTATAGCCCAAGGCAGGCTTGTAGATAGAAATGCAACCTTTTAGATAGCTTAGGCCCAATCTGTTTGCGGATTTATAGGTTAAAACCAGCACTTTAAACTGTGCCTGGAAATGGGTCTACAGTGGTGCTGTAATAGTGAAATTATGTAACCAGCTCCAGTAAAGAGCCTCCTGGTGGAGTTGTACATGAGTTGTAACTCGGCTTAGAACCTGGGGTTCAATTCCAGGTAGCAGACTAAAGGTTCAATCAGTCTTCCATCCTTCTGAGGTCATTAAAATGACTACCCACCTCACTGGTGGGTGGGTGTGTCAACGTGTAGCCTGCATGATTACTTATAAGCCTCTCAGACAGTGCTTTAAGTACTACAGGGTGGTATATAAGCAGCATGCTTTGCTTTTTGCTTTACCAATCTGATTCTAGCATTTTGGATCTGCTGGAGTTTCCAAATGCTTTCCACAGGCACCTCCATGTAGAATGTGACAAGATGTAACTAGAGCATGTGTCACCATAATGAGATCAAAACTCTGGTGTACTAGTGCGAAGGCATTCCTGGCCACTGGCGAAACCTGGGCATCCGGGCTCAGAAAATAATCCAGGAGCACCTTACCCACCCACACTGTGCACTTGTGTTTTCAGACAGAGTGTAACGCCCTCGAGCACAGTTTATATCTTTAATCTTTGGTCTGCATTTTGGATGACCAGGAGCACCTCTGTCTTTGTCTGGACTGAGTTTCAGTTTATTCACAATCATCCAACCCATTACATCTAGACATTTTAGGAAATGAAACAGCTTCCTTAGATTTAGACGGGCAAGGAGAGGTGGAGTTGGGTGTCATCGCTTCTCTTTCAAGATGAGGTGAGCTCAAACCGCTGCGTAGGAACAATTTCAGATATAGCTTATAGATAGTTCATTCCAATGTGTAAGATCATTTCAAAGGTTGGGGCAGATCAGGCATGCACAATGCGTTGACCGTGGGCAACTGGTAGACCGCATGGTTGTCTGAAGTCGCCTGCCAGGCGCCCAACCCGCCACCAGTGACGGCATTTTTTTTTTTTTGCCCACCCACCTGCCTAGACACTTTGTCTGGATTTCTATTCTTCCCTTCCCTTCCGCTGCCGCCACACCACACCCCCTCGCTTGGCTCATCTGTAGGAGACGCCACCCTCCTACTCAGAAGCAACAGTGAAGCACGCACACTTCTGAAAGTAGACTGTGGGAGCGTGCAGGTGCTTCTGAAAGTGGACCGTGGGGACATGCAGCGGATGAAGGTAGACTGCGGTAGATTGTATTTAATATATTGATCTTATATTATTAATGCATATTCTTCAAACTGGATGATAGCATTGTATGTGTAACTATTTTCTTGAGGTTGAAATGAGGTATAGATAGAGATTTTGGTGGGATGAAATAGGGATGGTTGCAAGAGGGTTCTTCTGCCCCTTTATTTCTACAGCTGTTCCTCCAAACCCTTAAAAAATGCCACATAAAGGGCTAGGGAACCCTGTTGTATCATGTCGGCTGTGGTATCTGATGAACGTAATATCTCATAAAATCAGGCCGAAACATTATGCAGGACGGCAGCAGTTCTGCTTACAGAAATCCTGATTCAGAAATTTGGACGATAATTTATCTACATTAAAAATAAGTAGCAAAAGGTACTCTTATACAATGATACGTAATATGGGCAATACTGAACTTCAAAAATAAAACTGAAAACTGAAAAACATGGGCTGCTGTGTATGTGTGTGGCTTCTAACGTCATCATGTAAACAGGATTCAGGAGTTCCTGAAAATCTATTGCAATTTACTCAAAGATCTACCAGTAGATTTAGATCTGCTTTCTCCACCTCTGTTCTACTTTTTGGGACTCCGTGATATCATTGATACCCTAGGTGCTAGCATGGCTAGACATAATATACTACAGGATTTTGTTTCTCTTTGTTAAATACTCTTAAAAAGTTAATTCCTGATCATTTGAAAATTATGCATTCTTCTCTCTCCCACCCTGCCCAAGACTTAGTGTTTCTTTTTGGGGACTAAATGATACTTCCTACAAATGTGAAAAAGTTTCCTCTGTCAATTCCTTACTATTTGGGATACCATCTATTCACCCTCTATACAAGATACTTACTTTGGAAAAATGTATTGGATTAAAGAAAACCAATTCCTTAGTAATCACCAGGCCGAATTCAACCCTAAAGGTTTGACAAAGACTTTAACAATGCCGTTCTTGTCGATTTCAACCCCAAACACTGTTAGGCTCTGGATATCATGGCATCAGTACAGCCGGTGTTAAATCATGAGGCAGCTGCTTTAAATAGAAAGCTTAGTGTTCTTTCGCAAATTGTTCAAGCTGAAATATATGTGTTTCTTTTTCACTGCCACTAAGAACATCTGAACTGATCCAGCTACACAGCACGCTCAGGCTTTAAGCCTTTATTAATCCTACTTACATAACTTGCTTACAAAACAGCCAGCTTGCAACAGGTGATAGTTCAAAACGTGTCCAACTGATGTTGCTCAGAAAGCAGTGGGCTCTAAAAGAGTCTTTTATTTTTAGCCTGGCACAGAAGTGCAAATACCATTCTGCATATACATCCCAAGCTGCCTTCACATAAAAAACAGAAAGATCTATGATCAAAGCTTGAAAAAGTTACTGCTTTAGGGCCCCCAAACCAAGGTAGTTGTGCTGATTCTTAGGAACAAAGCAATATTCACAAACCACAGGTGAGCAATATTTTTATTAGGCAGTGACTTGACCGCACTTAACAACAACAGCCGCAACAACACACCACCTGGAGAACTGGAAAAGTTGTAGTGTAAAAAGGTAACCGCCCAAAGTGGCCCTTTCTCCAGCTTGGTGGTACAGTGGTACCTCGGACAACAAATTAATTTGTTCTGCGGGTCATTTTGCTAACTGACAATTTTTTTATCCAAGACGTGGTTTCCCAGAGGAATCAATGGGAAATCGATTAATCTGTTTCGGAGGTCCAAAAAAGGGCAAAAAAGCTGTGTGCTTTTTCCAGAGCTCGTTATAAAGTGCACTTCAAAGGCATGCAGAGATGGATGCCAACAGTGCAATCCAAATATGGACCAAAGAAAACAGCAAGACTGTTCCCACCTGAAGTGCAATGAAAAGCAGTGCAAAGATTAAAAAAAGAAAGCTCCAAGATAAACCCCAGGTCATTCCTGCCCAAAGTGCAATGACAAGCAGTGCAGAAACACAAAAGAAAGCAAGGAAACCTCAGCAACCTACCTTTCCAACTTTGAAAGGTCTGACTCCCTCAGCAAATATATCCAAAATGGCTCCAAAACATGATGAAAAAACTGCCCCAATCCTTCACAAACTACGCGGGATGCAATGCATCCTGGGTATACTTTTTTTTTTTTGCAAAGTGTAATGAAAATTTCATTATCTGAGGCAGCCCATAGGGAAATTTCATTAACCAAAACTTCTTTCCTGAAAAATTTCATTATGTTATCTAAATTTTTCGTTAACAGAGGCATTCGTTATTTCAGTTATTACTGTATAAAAATACAGTAAATAAAGCTCTGGTATTTCTATAATTATTTGGTAACAGGTGATTGGTTTCTCTCTCCCATTTGTGCACTACATTCTTTCTCACACTATTCGTATGGGTTGGAGTATGGTGACAATATTCCAAAGGTCCTTTTTTTTGAGAAGGAAGTGTGATGAACAAAGAATGAGTGCAGAGATCCTCCTCAGAAATGAACTTAGAGAAGCAAATATGAGTGGCACCATTTGTGGTGAGTCCGTCCAAGAGCTGGGCCTACAGTGTTTGAAGTAATCATCCAAAACATGAAAGATCCCCTCTTTGCTTTTTTTTCTATCAAGGCTCAGACAATATCAAGCTCATCTTGTTCTTTTATTCTATTTGTTTTTAATGCTTTACTGTGTTTTGAATTGGCTGGTGGATGGGTCAGAGATTTCCCCCCAACAGGTCTGACAATTTTTTTTCTCCAGATACTGTTGCCTTATTACTGTTTCCATTGTGTGTGCTCCTCCTGTCCCCTTATCAAATGACCCCCTGTAAACCAATCAGCTACCAATTATACTCTACTCGTATTTTAGAGATCCATTCCAAGCAACATTAATCTGGCTTACTCATGAGTAAGGAGATAGCAGCCGAGAAGAGTTGATCAGCAGAGGAGGGAAGCCAATTGTAATGCCAGGGTTTCATAGCAGCTTGACAGCACCACCAGCAGCAGCTGTTGCTGCTTCCTCTGCCACTCAAAGCATCTCTGCCACTGCGGTGGCAGAGTCAACACCAGTCTTCAGGGTGCTGTACAGCCACCATACTCCAATGAGCCTAGGCTCAACCTGCTAGCCACTTCCCATGCCTGGCACATGGTCACCTACTGGGCTCCGTTTTTTTCCCATTTCCCAAAAGAAAGAACACTCTAGGCCAGTGATGGCGAACCTTTTAGAGACCAAGTGCCCAAACTGAGATTTAAAACCCACTAATTGTTCGCAAAGTGCCAATACAGCCATTTAACCTGAATACAGGTGGCTCTGAAGGGGCGATGTTGTATGCCCACAGAAAGGGCTCCGAGGGCCACCTTTGGCACCCGTGCCATAGGTTCGCCAACACTGCCCTAGGCAAGGGTCCAAAAGGTATGGGGCCACCGATAAAGGGGAAGGATGAATTATTCTAAGTACAAACACAAGCAGACTCAATCACTGCCCCCTCCCCAATGCTGAACAGTGCCATCAAGGCTCCATATACCCATATCTATATGCCAGAATGAACAGGCTCTAACTCAACACAGTTGTTTACATCACACCGGAAGAAGTGGCTGAGGAGCTTGCAAATGGAACTACAGCAGCTGGGAGGTAAACATGCTTCTCTTTTATTTGGTAAGTTTACGACAGACTCGTCTCACACACTCAGTCTCCTTTTCTCTCTGAACTGATTAACTCCACCTTGTCATTTTGTCCATCCTTAAGTCCAGCATAAAATCTCACCCACAAAGACAGCCACATTAATGGGCCACTCTTGTAATCCTTCCTCTTTCTCCACCGCTCTGGCCGAATAGCACTCATCCCCTTGGTTAACCAGTCACAAGTGAGAGGCAGATAATCCTGGCCTCATCCCACTGAAAAGTAATGAGTTCCAGCCAGTAATTTTGTTCCAGCCCACTGCTGCAAAATGCAGCTCATTACCAAAGTAACCTATTAGTAAAATGAGTTACTTCTAAGCTCCAAAGATACCAGCACACTAGTTGAAAGGAAATGTTCAAAGAGCTGTTGACTGGAGAAAGCTGTGTGTGACCCACTCTTGAGTAGATTAATAGGGTAAGTAGGTCCCCTGAGGGCTTCTGTCTAGAAAGACCATTTTATAGAAGGAAATTGGGAGCAAAGCAATGCTGAAGCTAGAGGCATATTTCAGCAGGGAGAAATAAATCTTCACCTCAGTATCGTGCCACAAGAGCTTCTTATACTGTACCTCAGGATATGGAATAAGTATCTCTTAACATGTTGCTGTGAGGAAAAAATACAAACACAAAGTGAAGGGGGCAACAGAACATCACGGTTCCGCGAGCCCAGTATCAAAAAGCTACCAGAGTTTCAAGCAAGGATTTATATTGCTGTCGTCATTCGAACCAGGGTGGATAAAAATCAACTATCAAAAATTGTTTTAATTTTTTTAAAAAATCTATATTGTAAGATAAATAATTTTATAATCCATTTTCCTTCTATATCAATTAGATTTAAATCAAATCCATCCTCCTTAGTACACAGCAGTGCTGTCTGGCCCTTCTTGCATTACCAATGGGAAAGGCCTAAGTACTGCTGGATCTAGAATCTGTGCCCATTGCATGAGAAATTATAGGAAGTTGTTTAACAGTAATTCAGAACACTGGTCCATCCAGTCCAGCATTCTTAAATCAAACTATCAGCAGTGTCTCTTTAGGTTTCCAAGTGGGCTCCTTTCCACCTGGAGATGCACTTGATAGTTCCCTAGTGGTACCACAGTAGAATTATAACCAAGCTAGACTTTGATTATCTTTCAAAAACAGTCAGATTAGAAGGGTTCCAGGTGGGATGCAAAATATGATGCCGGGCTGCTCTAACAATCCTTACTATCTTGCCATTTGCAATCTCTAGGGCTTAGAAAAGTTTAATTTTTATTTCTTTTTGAACTAAGATTCCCAGAAACCTTAAAATAGCACAGACATAATCTGGGGCAAGCAACATGTAGTTTGTGAACTGCGTATGTACCCCGATCAGCTCAAAAGTACCCCCGGGACTCCTGGGACGGCATACCATTGTTTTGCTCAAGAGCCCAGTTTTTCTTCTCTACAGAGTCTGGCTGGGAAATCTACTACATTTTTATGTTACATTTTATTTATTTTCTACATTAAATTACATAAAACAAATATATTGCTTGTCTCATGTCGTGTTAACAATTCAATCACAGTTTCCCCCAACATTTGTGCCCAGTATAATTCATATCTCCTTTCCCAGCTTGAATAAGCATACTTTCATACTTAGCTTCCTTACTATCTCATCCATATACTACCTATCTTTACTTACATCTATTTTTAATACAAAGAATACAGCCTGTCTAATCTCAACAATCTATTCAATCTTACTGTTTAGCTCTTCAATACTAAGCAATTTAGGATATATTTGGCCAACTATAGATCTTCTATTTATCATCCACAGTATAATTACCTATTCTTCCAATGAGCAATCATCTCTAGTCATCTCTAATTCATTCACCCATATTAACTAAAATAGATGCACCTATTATATTCCGTGGACTTGGCACATCTAAGGGCTTAGCCTGCACCATTCTTGTTGTGTTTATGTTGAGATCTGCCCTCCATTCCGGTATAATCTCTTGATTCAAGCTAATTTCAGTTTTTCTCAGGGATTTCATGATATTCAAGAGTTTGTATTGAGGTCTAGCTTGCATAGTTCCTGCTGTTGTCTTCTGGAGCTTAGAGCATGGTGTCTGCTCTATTTCTGTTACTTTATCAGGATTGGAAATCTTTGTATCTTTAGAGGTTGGATCCAAGATATCGATTATTCTTTGTAATCTGAATAATACTATATTTGCAAATTCTTCTTCTGAGACATTTTCCCTATCCATTGTGTTTTCCATTGTGTTTTGTGTTTGTGTTTTTGGCTCACAACGAAAAGTTAAAATGCTTGTAATTATAGTTTCTGCTGTTTAATTTCCAAAAGGAAGGGGTATGGAATAGCTATCTTTCAGCCTTTGTTTTCAAAACATGAGATTATCTCAAGGTCGAAAAAGAATTCTTCAACAAACAGCTTCTCCAATGTTGCTCTTAAAACTACGTCATTAAGTCCAGCAGATACCTAAAGTACAAAAAGCATAAAGTACAGTGGTGCCCCCGACTTAAAAAGATTAATCCGTTCCGAGCGAACACTCGTAAGTCAGTTATATCATAAGTCGGCAAGTGGTTTCCCATAGGAATGCATTGAAATTCAATTAATCTGTTCCGGACAAACAGATTTCAATGCATTCCTATGGGAAACTGCTTTAAACAACCTGCGGCAAGTGGTTGCCTGGGTGCCTAAAGACCCTTTAAACCACCCGCTGCTTCTCTTCCCCCCCCCCCACTGGGAGCTGGGAGAGAAGTGGCAGGTGGTTTAAAAGTGGTGCATTGCTTCTCACGAGCCTCTGCGCTCTCCCCCCTCCACTCGGGAGAAGCAGTGCACCCCTTTTAAAATACCTTCCAGTCACCAAGAAAGCATTTGCCTTGGTGACGGGAAGGCAATTCAAATCCCGACCCCCCCCACCTGCTGCTCGCAAGAGCACTAATCAAGTTGTGTTGCCGCAGCTCAGCCGGAACCGGAAATCGGAATTCTACTACATTTTGAGAAGCAACGAGTACCTCGGGATTCCTTCTACCTTCCAGTTTAAATACAAATTTTAAAAATGGCCGGCAGAGGTACAAGGCATTCCCTCCCAGTAAAAAAGGACTTCACAGTTTTTGTAAGAAAATAATTCTGGGGACTGGGATCCTAGGAGTGAGCCTCCAAGGTCCAAATAAAGTCACAGGTGGTCCGTCAACCTCTGAAAGTTGCCCACTGGAGTTCTGAGAACCGCAACCCAACGTCTGCATTGCCATTATCATCCATTCAGATAGCCATCTGTTTCCATAGCTCCATTGTGTCGTCATGTGGGCTAAAGCCCAAGGTTGGCACAAAAGAAAGGGTTGTGTGATTAAGAGACAACCAGTCCTATGAGCTCCGTTTCCACAATGCTTTGAGGAGTCAGGAGGTCAAGCACTCTTGTTGGCAAATTAGTACATTATGGCAGTTCAAATTCAAATGGCTTTTCTTAACATGAAAATGAACAGAAAGCCTTGAAATGTCAATAGAGTCCGATGTGTTTGTATTTTTACTCAAGGTTACAACCACCTCATTAGTGGCCTGTCCTCCAAAACCAACTTCTCTAATCTATGACAGCTCCTTACTTCCTTAATCTCCCATTGCTACAAAACAGTCCACAAAAGTCTCTGTCCTGACCGATTCAACACAATGGCTGCATATCATTCACCCATACAGCCTCTTTTGGATGCACCCACTTGAGGAAGAAAATGACAAAATTTGCATTTTGCAAAAGCAACAAAAAGATTCTGTTTAAAGGTCTTTCTGCGTGATGACAGTTTGTACCGCAACTAACCTACCAGTCTTTAGGGGGTTCAAAAGCCTCTTCATTGTTCTTCCTACATAGTGACTTATTCACCGAGCAAGTGTTCTGCTTATTTACCACCCCGCACCACTTCAAGTAGTCTCTGGGCGAGTTACAGTTTTTTTAATTACAGTATGCAGGCTACACACTGTCCCCCTCCAGCAAGCTGGGTACTCATTTTTCTAACCTCGGAAGGATGCAAGGCCGAGGCAACCATGAGCCTGCTACCTGGAATTGAACCCCAGGTCGTGAGCACAGTTTTACCTGCAGTACAGGCATTTAACCACTGCGCCACGGAACTCTGATATGTAGAACTGTGATATGTAGCACTAGAGCAGGAAATATCATTTGGTCACTCCTATTACATGTAGAAGGACCCACACTATTACCAGATGAACACACAAAATACAGTGGTACCTTGTATAAAGGAATTAATTCGTTCCAAATGAAATTATGTTAAACAATTTTTTCCTTTATACAATTTCCCCATAGGAATGCATTGAAAATGGAGTAATCCCTAATCACCACCATTTTACGTTGTATGGATTCGCCCCATAGGTGATTCTGTAAGCAAATTTCCCCTATCTCCGGAATTTTTTATGTTGTACAGATTTTATGTTATACAAACTGTTATACGAGGGTCCACTGTACAATGAAAGGCAGTGAACACAAATAGAAGCAAGTGTACTCTCCTACCACTGTAGCCCCTCCTTGTGCAGTCAAAATCTGTTGTGGGGACTGGAAATCATCTAGGGGTGGTTTTGAGAAGACATGGAAGACTGCAGTATTGGCATATTAACACTGGATTTAGGAAAGGTCATGGCTGCCACATGGAAAAACCCTCCACATAATTACAAGGGCACTGATCCAGTTCAAGAAATCACTAGGCATCTACTTGTTCTTCCAGTCTTAATGCTGCAAATAGAGATGGGCACGAAACAAAAATGGCTTTTCGGTTTTTCATTGGTCATTGAGAGGTCTGTTTCGGTTTGTTTCTGTTTGTCGCGAATTTTTGGAAGAATTTTGTTACCGTTTTTCGTTTTTTCGTTTGTCGTTTCTACCCACTTTTTGCACGATTTTTAAAGCATTTCTGTGCGCAGGCATCCCCCAACGCCCCAGACCAGAGGGAAAACACTAAAAAAAATGGATGCTGGCAGAGACACAGTATAGACTAGGTACGCAGGGAGGCTGCAAAGGCAGCGGCGGGTGTTGCCCAGGGTGCAAGACAGCCGCAGAGTGACTGCACTGTGGGACGAGGGAGGGTACTCACCGAGAGGTACGCAGCACGCACGCACACAGGGAGGCTGCAGGACTGAAGCTAGAGTCGCAGAGACAGCAATCCCACCCTAACTCCCACCAGAGACTACAAGGAGGATGGGGGCTGCCAGACCTTTTTATGTCCTCTGTGGCTGCCAGACCTGCCCGCCCAGTCTGCAACCTGAGCATGCTATTGGTTGAACATGATCCCATCACATGGCTTGCCTCCATTTTGTGGATGGCGGCAACATCCATTTTAAAGGGAAAAGAAAAATACATTGCCATGGGAGAAGACCAAAAAAAAACAAAAAACCTTTTAAGGACCCCAACCCCCCTGGTAGGTATTATCAGACAATATAAATAATCATTGCTGTGTTTTTACGGATGTCCAGGGCGTTTTTTAACATTTAAAACAGCTCATTTCATTGCGCGTCGCCATTAACGGAAACGAAACGTAACGGCCACAATTTTTGTGGTTCTGTTTGTTTTGTTTCATTTTCATCACAATTTTCATTTGTCGTTTCATTATGTAACGGAAACGGCAAACGGTAACGGAAATGAAAAAATGTTCGTTCCGTGCCCATCTCTAGCTGCAAATGTAAACATATGAACTGAACAAACACCCAGTTCTTCTCAGTGGCCTTTTAAGACTTGTTGACACACAACAACAGAGGTGGAATTTGGCACCTGCCTACTAATGTTTAATAAATACATCTGAAAGAAGACATTACCGGTAATTTAAATTATGGGTGCTCATTTGTTAAAACTATTATGAGGAGGACTACAGCAGAGACACCTATTATGCAGCCATCCTGTTGCATTCACAAAACTGAGAGGTGGATGGAATACACATCCATTCATCACCTTCCAACATTTTCCTACTGCTCCTTCCATCAATTTCATTGAACAGAAAAAAAATCATTGTAGAGAAAACAGCTCCACAAATGGTCTCTTGACAGGTAAATTTAAGAGCTGCCTAGAAGGAGATGGATTTGGGGAAAGGTAAGATACTGGGGCAGGGTAACATAGTGGATGGAGAGTTAGAAGAAAATGCAGAAGACCAGGGTTCAGATCCCTGTTCAGCCATGGCAACTCACAGGAATGGATGTCTGGCAATAACAAACCACTCCTTAAACACTTGACATGGCTCAAAAACACCATTATTGTTGTTGTTAGTTTTATTTATTTATTTATTTATTTATTTTAGTGCTTATATGCTACCCGTCTTCCAGACGGAACTCTGGGCAGTTTACAATAGAAAAGAACAAACAATAAGCAAAATTAGATACAACATTGCAAAAAAACCCCAATATAAACAATAAAAATAAACAGCAAAATGGCAAGATGGAAACAGGAGGGGGGGAGGAGAAAGAAAAAAGTTAACAGTCACCAAACGCCTCCCGGAATAGCATGGTCTTTAAAGCCTTTTTGAAGGCTTGCAGGGACTCTGCAAGGCGCAACTCACTCGGGAGATGATTCCATAACATGGGACCAGCCACAGAGAAGGCTCGGTTACGGGTGACCGCTTTCCGAGCCTCCCTGGGCGTGGCCACCCAAAGTGAGTGCACCCATGACTTCTAGTTGGTCGGGCCGAGGTTGACCGCTGGGAGATACACTCTGCCAGGTATTCAGGTCCCAAGCCATGGAGGGTTTTATAAATTAAAACCAGGACCTTGAATCTTATTCAGGATGCAACGGGTAGCCAATGCAGGCGGGCCAGTACTGGGGTGATGTGGTCATATCGACGCACACCCGCCACCAGTCTGGCCGCTGCATTTTGCACCAGCTGGAGTCGCCGAATAAGAGTCAATGGCAGCTCCATGTACAGAGTGTTGCAGCAGTCTATTCTCGAGATCACCAGCACTTGCACAACAGTTCTCAAGGAGTCCCCATCCAGATATGGACGAATCCGGGCAATTTGACAAAGGTGGAAAAAGGCAGTCCTGGACACGGCAGCCACCTGGGCCTCCATGGATAGAGCCGGGTCCAGGACCAAGCCCAGATTCCGGACACTATCCGCCAGCTGGAGGGAAACTCCCTTCAGGCTAGGGAGAGGGCCTCCATATCTGGAAGGGGAGGTCCCAAAGAACATAACCTTGGTCTTCTTGGGGTTGCGTTTGAGTCTGTTAGTATTCGTCCATTCCATGACTGGATCTAGGCACTGGTCGAGGGTCTGAACAGCCTCAACTGCAGAGGTGGAAAAGGAGAGATAGAGCTGCGTGTCATCAGCATACTGATGACAGCAGACTCCAAATCTCCTAATGACCTCAGCCAACAGCCTCACACAGATGTTGAACAGCATGGGAGAGAGAGCCGACCCCTGTGGAACCCCACATGGGAGTATCCACTGGGCAGACAACTCCCCTCCACCCAAGCTGCACACGCTGGGGACGGTCCTCCAAGAAGGATCGGAACCAACTGCGAACAGTGCCTTTGATACCTATCTCGGAGAGCCGATCCAGCAGGATACCGTGTCGATGGTATCGAAGGCCGCTCACAAATCCAGAAGGACCAACAAAGTAGAGCTACCCGTATCGGCCCCCTGGAGGAGGTCATCTTGCAGTGCGACCATGACTGTCTCAGTCCCCCGACATGGCCTGAACCCAGACTAGAATGGGTCAAGGACATGTTCTACCTCCAGGAATGACTGGAGCCGGACAGCGGCCACCCTCTCGATAACCTTGCCCATGAAGGGAACATTGGCAATCGGACGGTAATTTGCCAGTTCGTCAGATGCCAGGCCAGGTTTCTTAAGGGTGGGCTTCACCACTGTCTCCTTCAGGCGAGAGGGAAAAATCCCTTCCATGAATGAAGCAGTGGAGATAATTGAAGCCCACTCAGGCATGCTCCCTCCGGCAAATTTAATGAGCCAAGATGGGCAAGGATCAAAGGGGGATGACACTGGTCGGCAATGTGCCAGTGCCCTGGCGGCCTCAGAAGAGGAAACAGGCCCAAACTCGACCAATCGAGGAGACCAAGGGGGTGCAGCATTAGGGGATCCCGAGGAGAGACCAATGCAACCGGAGTCAAGACCAGTATGGATAGCCTCCATTTTCATTCTAAAAAGGCTGCAAAAGTCTCACTACTGAACTCAGTAGGAGGAGGCCTAACCAGGCCAGGATTAGTGAGGTCACAAACCGCCAGGCGGTTCAAGGCCTCACTAATTCTCAGGGAGTAGAATGATTTTTTGGCCTCCCTGATCACGTATACATAGCACCTGGTCTGGATTTTAACAGCAGCCCTACTTGAACGCCATCCGGTCTGTTCCCCCATCTGCTCTCCAGCTTTCTCCGTTCTTGCTTCATCACTCTCAACCCCGCCGACACGGCGAGGAGTGAGCTCCGCAGTGGAGAAGGCGCCTGGGGGCGATCCGGTCTATAGCCTGGGTGGTATCCTCATACCATCGGTCCACCACGGCTTCAACCGGATCATCAGCCAGACCACCAGGAAGCTCCCTGAAGGCTTCTTGAAACCGAGCAGGGTCCAGAAGTCTTCAGGGGTGGGCCCAAACAAGGGGCCGAGGCTCCCCGCAGGGAGGGGCGGCAATCAACAGGGGAAAAGACAGTAGATGGTGATCTGACCATGACACAGGTAGGGGAACAATGTCCAAAAGCCTCAGATTAAAATCCACGGAGGCAGAGGTAAACACCAAGTCCAAGGTATGCCCAGATCTATGTGTGGCACCCACAACATTCTGGGTCAGATTCACAGAGGCCATGGACTCCATAAAATCCAGAGCCACACCAGAGAGCCCATCGCCGGCATGCACATTGAAGTCCCCAACCACCAGAAGGCAGGGGGACTTCAACAGGGCCGCCGCGATGAACTCCCGTAACCTCTGGTAGGGATTGTGCAGGGTTGTGGGGAGCAC
>JAHTLZ010000010.1:56153355-56187939 GCA_023846285.1 Phrynocephalus versicolor | reverse complement strand
TTATTTATTTATTTATTTATTTATTTATTTATTTATTTATTTATTTAGGGGGCGGAGGGGGAAGAGACCGCTTCTCCCCCACATACGCACGCACACCCCTCGCCATTTGAAGACGGTGGAAGAAAGGAGGGGTGAAGTAGAGGGAAAAAAAGAGGGGGGTTAGGGAGAAGGAGCGAGCACTTTTAAATACCGCCACTGCCCACCTCCTTCCCTCCCCGCGCGCGCTCTCTCTACTCCCCCGCCCCAAAGAGCGCACGCTTGCCCGCCCGCCCTGCGCTCCCTCCTTCCGCGCACCGCGCGCCACTCGCTCGCCCGCCTGCCTTCGTTCGGCACCAAAACAAACCCGCTTGGGCGCCAGTGGGGTGACCTGTGGCTGTCGCTTTCCTTTGCAGCCCCGTCATCGTGGCGGGCCTTTTTGTGGAATTAGGACCCTCCCCCCCCTCCTCGCTTGACAGGTAACCCGGCTGGAGTGGGAAGCGGAAGATTCCTCCCGAAGGTTTCCCCCGAGAGGGGGGGGCGCCAGAGGGATCTTCAAACCACGGCTCCACATATCCTTAAGACGGCCCTGTTAGTAGTACAGAATTCTTGCTCCCATCCGTCAACACTGGAGCGTTTTCAAGACTGAAATGCTGTACAACTATTAATTAATTCAACGTCACATCGGTACCATGTGGTAAACTATTCTTCCCTTTTGAATTATGAATGTGAAAGTAATATGCCTAAGGTTAGCCCCGCTGCTGTATAATATTCTTTTGATAGGTGTCCTCCAAGGACAATACACTTTCCCCTTCCCTTCTTCAGCTCTATGGTCTATGCAACTTTTTCTCCTTTTAACCATGTTCAGATAAACAGTAACGCCAGAAGACTGACCTTCTTTCATCGACTGATTTTTTTTTCAAAAGGAAGGATAGAGTGCAACTCTCTCCATTTTCTGTCTACCTCACCGCTAAGATGAAAGTGGGAAATGTCAGCCAAGACATTTTTGTGTGTTTTCGCTGTTAGATGCTTTTGGTAAGGGCTGGCACAGCAAGTTCAGAGGAGATTAAGGAATGAGTCATAGATTCAAAAGCAAGTTATATCATCTCTTTCTGCCTGGACAAGACCATCTGTTATGACCAACCATCTTTCTGTCTTTTTTAACTTCCAAAGAAGCTCTGTGTCGAATCCAGAACTCCTGCACCAAGACATTTTACATGTATGTTTTAGATGCAGGGATCACTGGTTAATGTAAATGTACATCACCTATAACTAGTTTGTGCTTCCTTTCTTCACACTTCACAAACCTCAAATGGTCAAAGAGATGGAAAGCCAAAAACATTAACAAACCTAGTATGAATGTTTGCTTTTGCACAGAACTATCAGATTATCCCTCAAACAACTAACAGACCCATAGGGCTCCGTCATCTCCCAACGCTGTTTATCATTTATATGAGGCTGCTGCAGGATGTGGAGTTTGCTGTCGTCAGTAGGCTGATGACACAGCTCTATCTTTCCTTTACATCTTCAGCAGCGGAATCTGTGCAGGCCCCCGAGTGCTGCCTTTCCTTGGTTATGAACTGGATGAAGGCTATCAAGCTGAAACGGAATCTCATCAAGAGGGAGATCTTGCTGTTTGGGAGTGGGATCCTGTCCAGCTAGGGGTTCCTTGCCTGACATGGACTGGGTTACACTCCACCTGAAAGACCAGATCTGCAGCTTAGGTGTAGTCAGTTGGACCTAGTCCTTATTAGAGAGAAACAGATCTCAGCTGCAGCCAGGTATGCCTTTTTCTATCCTAGGCAGGTTCCACCCTATTTGGACAAGAAATCCCTAACAAAGCTCATTTATGCATTAGCAGTCTTGAGGATGGACTGCTGTAACATTCTGTACTTGGGGCTGCCCTTGAAGGTGGCATGGAAGCTGTAACATGTACAGAATGTGGCAATCAGGCTGGTCTCGGGTATATCAAGATATGATCGTATCTCCCGGCTCTGACCTGGCTGCAGTGGATGCCTGTCTGCAAAAGAAAATGTGTGTGTTAAAATGGATGGAAGACTTGAGCCTCCTGCACAGCCAGACACAGCCTCCCCATTTGATAAAATAATTTGGGGGCTCAAAACTCCTTGTGCCCTCTAGGGTGCACTTCTGATATACTATTTTGACCAGCACAGTACATGGGTGTGTGCTTGTGGCCACTAGAGGGAACTTTTTGCTTAAAAACCCTGTTTTGTAATGGAGTTGCAGGAGTGGTGTTCCCCCCCCCCCAAGTTGCAGGGACAAGCATGTGTGGCTTCTAGGACTCGGGAGGTCACCCATCCCTATCCCCATTTCCCCCCCTAGCATAATCCAAACTTCTCAATTGTGAGATATTTCGGGGAGCACACCATCTGTCTGGGGTTACTGACCACACGGCTGCTGCATATGCAACACTACGGCAGGTGCCCCTGAAATCAGAAATGTCACATAATGCCTTCCTGAAAACTCTCTTTCTTGTTGCAGAAGGAAATGACAGAGAGGGACTGCATGGAGATTTAAATCCTTCTTGTCATGTACAGCCCTGGAGGCACATCCTTCCAACCCCTCCGATGTTCACACTGGAGATATATAGAGGCACTTACTCAGTGTTCCTATAGCTACTGTGTCCCCTGCACTTTTGGTTTGACAGGTGCAATTCTATACTTTCCCCAAATCTTAGCTGCATCTGTCAGGCAAAAAGGTAAAAACCTCTGTGGTTTGCCATCAAAAGGAGAGGAATTAAATGTGAAATACCCGAGAATGAACATCAAAAGCCCTAAATGGGTGTTCTTAAGTTTGAAAGAGGAACAATAGGCACTGAAAACAACTCTATGTTGAGATAAACCTGCCACCAAGAGAACAAGATAACACTTTTGAACTTTAAAAGCACAGCATGATATATACAGGGAGATAAGAGCACAGAAAGAATTGATCATAACCATCGGAGGGGGTAGAAAATGTCACAGGAAAGGAGTGACTCATCCCTATGTACAGAGGGGAATTTTTTTTTTTCAAATGGGCTAAAAGAGGAAGGTGGGGAGGAGATAAAAACACAGAGAGGGGGAACATTAAAGGAACAAAAGCCTTATTAACCTAAAAGTGTCCAGGCAAAATACAGGAAAATTAGGAAAATCATTAATCTATTTAAATGGTGCATATTTTGTTTTTACATTTAAGCATCTACTTTCAGCCCAATGACAAGAAATGAGATTTTTTTCACAGTGAGTATTCATTTATTTCAAGGTAAAAAATATGTGTTGGCACCTGATGGCATACTGTTTTAAACTCTAAAATCTGCCATTATCGTGGAAAAGAACAGCTACACTACTGCTGATCCTGCAGGTTTTTCCATGGCAAGGTCTGTGCCTGCAAAAATGAAGCAATAACCAGGAGATGCTCCTTCGCTACTACTGTCTGGCATATTATGAGCTTTGCATTTGAAGCTGTTTGAAGTTCATGCCAGAGGTGGGAGTAATAAGACAAACGAAGGCAGAGATGAGTCATCTCAGAAGGGTGTTAATAAGTGATATGAGAACAGGAAACCTCTGCGAGCTCATCTGGGGATGCACAGAAGAGCGCTCTATGAGAACCTTTCATTTGTTATCAGGGCAGGATCCCTAAATTACAGCCAGAGGCAACTGTGTCCCATCTTTTGCAAGCAGGCATTTCCCACAACACGAGATCTACCTGAGAAGCACAAATTTATTTGGTCACATGCAAGTATGTCTCATCATTTGGACTGGCTCAGATGGAAAGTCTCAAAGGTGGGCACAAAGCAGTGCAGTGGACACAAGCCTCCTTTGAAATGAAGAGGAAAACAGAGTGAAATAGGAGACAGGGCAGATGGGATGGGGTACTCTATGTGTGACAACACAATCCACTTGCCTCTGAAGTGAGGAGGACAGGGAAGAGCCATCTATGGTGGTGCACCTGCAACACTGGTGATTCACACTAGGTAAGCCTAAATTCTAGCACAGTCAGTATTAGACCTGCATGATCCTGAACCGAACAGCTTTGAAATGTGAGTAATCTATGCAACTCATTAGTAATCTTGGGCCAATATTCATCTCTCAAAAACATCAAGGAGTCTTGAGGCATCTCAAAGACTACTACATTTTCTTTGAAAAATGCAAGCTAGGCAAAGGGTATGGCACATGACCTCTGAGTAATCCAAAATTACAAAGCCCTGGAAAGGGTCACACGTAATTAATTGATTGCAATTAACATGTCCCCACATTGTTAAATAGAATGAGATGAGAATTTTGGTTTGGGCTTCTGCATATGCCCTCTCCGCCACTTTTTCCATGGTTCCCGCATCACAGGCAGCAAGAGACTGAATGCTGATCAGGACCTAAACCCTGACCCCAAGTGTCACTGTGGATACCACAATGCTTGAGATGTAACTTTTCAAAAGCAACTGATTATAGAACTCAATATAATTTCCTCCACAAATACAATTTCTTGATGTTAACAAGCCAAGCAACATGACTTGCTGCCTTTCTATTACAAGGGAGGAAGGGATGCATTAGAGCAAATAAAAGAGCAGCATAACTCTTGGAAGTCTGCTCAAAATAGCGCTGTAACAACAAATAATTTCCACTCAGAATGTTACGTTCAAAATATCCTTATGACATTCCACTAACCCAACTTTTACTGCAGATAGCTACTTGCCTTCAACGACTTCCAAGCTGTGGAGCACCAGTTTACATTCCCTGAGACAGCCAACTGTTCAAATACAACTGGTGTCCATGCCCCAGGTCACACAAGCCGGTTTGCTCTCCAAATTACAAACTGAAACGAGAATGGCCAAATCCATGACTGAACAACCTTTTTGTCTTGACCTTGATCCTAAAGAACTATTCGATTTAACTCGGGCCTTGACTGACTTGTGTACACTGATGGGTTGGGAAAAGAAGACCAGCATGTATGCCTGATGTGTCCTGAACCTGTGGAGTTCCAGGCCATGATTTCTTTTACGGCGTGGATCTCAGAGTCTAAAAGAACAACTAAAACCAGCAGAGGAAAGGGCAAAATATGGGACCATGATATACACAAACCCTCTGCCTGGTTATCCGTCCCAAACATTATACCCCGAGCTCCGTCTCTTTGTTCATCCCCCCCATCAAAACTGCTTCATAATGCACATCTCCTTATGGCTGGATGTATCATGTACAAATTGACCACACCCACCTTCACTCACAGCTAAGCCTGGGTTGGTTTGTAAGGGGGGGAGTAAGGGTGATAAACTACAAAAGGAGGAAGAGAGGTCAAGCCACCAGGATGTCAAGTTGACTGAACCATAAAGCTGGCAACTGGTTTATATATATATATATAAACGCTCAGCGAGCTTCTCCTGAGTGCTATCATTTCCATATCCCGAAGGCTTTTGAACAGGACCCTGTCACTTTTCTTTTTCTTGCCTCACAATGAAAAACGGTTCCTCTTTAATGCGCTAGATAGGCTTGACAACTCATCCTCAGATAGCAATTCCTTTATGCAAATCTTTAATTTTACTATTGAATGGGCTTTAGTTCTTTATCTTCTCTTTCCCTACATTCCAGTGTAAAGTACTCTCGGACAGTGTCCATAAATAAATCAGCTTATGAAAGTCAGTCGAGAGATAATTCTGCCAGGAGCCTTCAGTAGAAGCACGCATTGTCATTCCTGCCACCTTCATTCACTGGTGGATTTTTTTTAAAAAAATACTAAACACCACAACCTGAAAAAAAATTAAGTGCATAATAAAATAAAAGTGGTTAACTGCTATGTATTAAAATTATCTTGCAAAGCTATTTAGAACATTCACTAATTAAAAACATAAGATTTCACAGGCCCTATATTCACTTAATGTTACAGATTTAAAAACATAAGAGTTCACAGGCCCTATTTACAATCATATTATCAATTGAAGGCAGAAGCAAGGAGAGAAAAAACTAGAGGAATTATTATTAGTTCATATGTCACATAACAGTAAAAAGTGTCTTAAAATACTACTTATTGTAGACGGACATTATCGGTCACACGAACAAAAACAAACAAACCCATAAAAACAAACATTCTGGTCCGACTCTCAAACTACAACCTCTGGATAAAGATACAACGGGTAGAACAGTTAATCCCTGGGTATTAAGATCATGGAGTCCTTTCTCTCAGTCCCACCACCCTCGCAGGTGGTTTTGGTGGGGACATGGGAGAGGGCCTTCTCTGCTGCTACTCCCTGACACTGGAACTCCCTCCCACAGGAAGCAAGGCTGGCCACATTTCTGCTATCCTTCCTCAGGCAGGCAAAGACCTTTCTCTTCAAGTAGGCTTTTCCTTAACGACTGGTGGTTTAAGAGGGGTTTTAAATGGATCTTTGTTTTAATGTTTGCTATGTTGATCTTATTACTATTCTAATATAATACTTTTACAAATATTTTTTAATATCTGTATGCTTCTAAATTTTAGCCTTTAAATACCGTTTTATGATGTAAGCTTCCTTGGGTCCTTTCAGGGAGAAAGGCAGAACAGAAGTATTTTAAATAAATAAATAAACAAATAAATAAATAAATAAATAAAAACATCTTGCATTGGTGGATTCTTGAAGCCACAGCAACAGAACAGGTAACTGAGCCTGTGTGATGTTAGGATGGTACAACAAAAATGCACAGTGTCAGGAAGGAGTGTGTTAAGGGAGTTATGATGATTGGTTAGAATTCCATGCTCATTCATGATCAGTCCTATTCCTGACAATTGCATAATGCAGTTATTCTTAACCTCCTTTTTATTATATTCCTACAGTCACTCCATCAAAGAACCCAACTCCTACACCTTTTTACCAAGAGGAGCACTTGCAAGGAGTTCCAATATTATACCCACATTTAAAAACAGTTAGGATAGGGGAATGATATTTAAAATAAATACTGAGTGCCCAAAGCTATAAGTACTAATAAATAATAATCATGTATCATCATGTGGCAAACCTCTTCAGGCTACTGGTATGTCAAATACAGAATCATCCTGGGCAGGACAGCCAAAGGCTGACTCACATATGACACCAATTGATAATACCACTTCAATTTTGATTTTGCAAATTCTAAAGCTAAGCACAGCGGCAGTGAACAACACAACATTTGCCCTAATGGGTTTTTCCAATGATTTCTGGACTCCCTCGTGCTAATTATCTACAGCCACTAGTACTTTAATGCTGCAAACTAACCCATATGTAGCTGCTACAGACACCAATGATCTCCTCAGAGGTACCCATCCTGCTTGTATTTTTAGTGCATCAGTGTCATAAAGATACACATAATGTTAAACATTATATGTGAAAGTAAACTATTAAAACTTGCTGATTGAACAACTCTTTCCCCCCCTCTTGTCCTCTGATGAAAGGAAAATAAAAACGTTTCTGTTATTATTGTAATAATTCTGAAACTATCATGTGGCTTTGATAATTAGATAAATAATTCCAGACGCTTTCATGTTCATAATCTGGCTACAGGCATGATATTGCTCCATCTTTCTCCCTTACAAAGCTTATTTGGCATCGCTCACGTAAGTTCTCAGATATTAGCTACCTCATTAAACTGAAATTAACAGTGTGCTAGCAAACTTATCCCTCATTTAGAACAAGAAATCTGGCAGCTAATGCCTACCCTTTGGCTTGGGATACTTGCAAAAGAATGGAAGGTGGGACTTCCCAAACTCTTTGATGCATTTGAGGAGATTATTCAGGATCTCTACAACCAAGGAGCAGAAACCAATTTCAACTTGGCATACCATTTTTCTTGCTCCACTCCACTCTCCTAATGGCACTCATCAGTACATATGGGATGTTCTTGTTTCAGAGTGACTTTCTATGACGTATTTGGAGTAGCAGAAGATAGCTGCTCCTGAGGTGCTATCGAGGAAGTACTGTGCCAGAAACTCTGCCTGCATATTTCCTATCTCCTTCCCCCAAGCCTTGGTGGGGGGTCAAAAAAAGCCACAGGACTATGGCGATGGCCAAAGAAAAGGCCAAAGGCCACCCAAAGAGGTTCTCCAGCCAGTACAGATTTCAGTCTCGTTCTCTCATATTTAGCCCCAGCACTTAATCTACCACATCACAACAATGAAACTTAAAACCAAAAATGTAATTGTTTACAATCCATCCTAGCCACAGTGAACAATGCCTGTGGTAGTGAGTAAGAAGACAGGAAAAGGTGGGGGAGGGGGGCTTTATTTCCTAATTTTCATTACTAACCTGTTTCAGGACTTTCAGCATATCTGCTGCAGGATCTCCCAGGACTAAAATGTTTTCACTGTTACAGTATATACCAGAACAAACGTTACTTATTCTTTTGAGATCTGAAATACCGTATTTTACATCACTTCTTCTAAAGGACATATTTGCAATGACTGCTTCCATGTAATGTTATCTTGTGAGCTTACCACATTAAACCCATCTCTTTTAGAAGTCCCATTCCACAATCCTATTTTGATGGAGAAGGTTCTCAAAGTAAGGCCAAATAAAGCTGATTACAACTCATTCCTAAGAGTCACATCACCACCCTCAACCTTCTCCTAGGTCCACAAACAGCGCACTACAAATCCCTTTGTGCACTGTGCCTTCACAAGAAAGGTGAAAATATATAGGCTTCTGTCACTTTCACATGTAGATCTGAAAAATCACCTGTTCTTGAGGAAGCGTTCAAAACATGTGCACGCACGCGCGCGTGCACACACACACACACAGTTTTTCTAAAATTGATCCAAAGCTGTTGGTTGCTGTATTAAAGCATCCTGATATTTAGCTGACTATATAACTCCATAGTGCTGATATCCATGCCTTTTTCAAAATGTGACCAACTGAGCAAATGAATTGTTTTAAGTTCTCAGTCCCAATCCAATAGTCAGGAGGCGAATGCCATGCAGACCATGGTGATTCAAGCTCTTACAAAAACAAGCACTATCTCCCAGAGATGATGGTTACAACTCAGGAACCTCTAGGAGATTTTCTAGATGTAAAAATTGCGGGCACAGATCAAGGAAGACACTGTTTGAAATCTTACTGTGCAATTTATGCTGCACATGGTGATGCCATCAGCTGCAGTGACTGTTCGGAAATCTAAAAAAATCCAACCTCCCTCACCTCCAAAAGTCCTAAGGTTCCCATGGATGACTTTTACCTTGATGGGGATGTTGCTGCTATGAAACAGGAATCCTTTAATTTCTGGAAATTGCTTCCCTGAGATGAATGTGATCCCAGAGGAACCACAGGCTCTTCCAGGGTGAAGACTGAAAAAAATTATTTCCAAAAAACTCACACACTATGGCTTATGACATCATCAGCCATACAAAGTGTACCCCAATGAGCAGGATTTCAACAACAAGGGTAGCCACAAAGTAACAAAGACTGAGCTATATTAAGTAGAAATGGGACAGATATTTGGGGTAAAAGGAATGCATGACAATAGGACAGACTCAATGCAATTAAAAATATCAGCAATGTTCACTTATATTAGACTGAACCAGTTCTGCTGCTGGTACATCAATTGTTGGTACACACTTTCACAAGCAGTACCGGCATATATTCACAAAGAGACACAGAGAGAGAACATATAAATATAGAAACTTGAGCTGGACTCAAGTTGGCACAAGACGAATGCTGATCATGAAAGGGATATGACCTCTCACCTAGAGTCATAAGGGAGAAGATCTGCCTTGCTAAAGGAATAATTTGCCTTTCTCTATAACTGTAAAGAGTATTTTGACTAACACCAGAGTGACAGGCAGCAGTAAGGAAGAAACCTCACCCTCTGTATTCCTCCAGCTGTTGATTCTGCTGCCTATGATAGTAATTTGTACATTACTGGGGAGCTAAGCAGTGCTGACCCTACTAAGAACTTTTTAAGGCAAAGACAGAATGACGACAAAAGGACACCTGTGACTGCAATTCTTTGAGTTTATCTCAATGTATTCGCACAAATGGCTCCCCAGACAATCCTCCACAGACAATCCTACGATCATGTTCCCCCCCCCACAATATTTAGCACACATGCTTCACCCATTTACTTCAGTCCCACTTGCGTTTGCCACAAATAATTCATTTATGAGAGTCAAGACAAATCCATCTCATGAATGGATCTGGTACTAGCAAGAGAACCCCATCTGATGTAGTTTGCTGTTGGTCTGTATGAAGTTGGGACATCTAATGAGCAGCTTTTGTTGTAGGGTTTTGAGAGGGAATTGACATTTTAGGAGGGTTAATCTTGAGCTCAATTTGGAGTAGATTCTTTTTCTCTTACATGATGGGTTCTCATGTCAATATCGAGGAGCTAGTTCTCTTCTTCTTTTTATTACAGGATGGGTTTTCATCATCTCAATATTGAGGGGTTTGTTCCCTTGAGCAATGACAATTATACCCTTGAGACACTGGTGATCACCATCCCATATTTTTTATAAAAAATAAAGAGATGGGTAAAATAATGGCACATAAATTGGTCAGTTCTATATCTAGGATGGATGGTGATGGGCATCAGGTTGTTGAGTGGAAATACAAAGCATGATTGAGAAGATGACCTCAATCATGATGTTCAATGGTCATGTGGCACAGGTTCATGTGATCAGTATCTATGAGAAGGAAGAGGTACATTCTTTTTTTTGAATCAAGGAGCTGCTCCTGGATTTCAAATCTGGAAGGAGTTTGTCATCAAGCTCAAATCTCTCCTATTTTCTAGGATCTGAAAAGCTGGGAACTCATTGAGCAGTGACACTCTTTGAGTTAGACATTTAGGAGACCACAATTGGAAGTTTTGTATTGATAGTTCATGGAGCTCCCCAATCCACTGTGGGTATCATTATGTTGGTCTGGCAGCTCCAAAGACTGCTTTAGTATCTGAGGTGTCAGTCTTATACGTCTTTCTAATTTTTTAAATATATTTGCCCTAGTCTACTTCAAATCAGCAGTAGCTGAACACACCCTGAAACAAACTGTACATGAAATCTTCTTCCAGGACAGAGAGGTACTGGGCAACACCACCAATCACTATGTCAGACTACAAACAGAAGCCATTGAAATCCACAAACATAAGTACAGTTTCAACAAAAAAGAAGAAAGTCTAAAAATCAACAAAACCTGGTTTCCAATACTAAAAGCTGCAGAGTGCAAAAGGTCAAAGCTCAATGATTCCCCACCCAGCCACAAGCAAAAGCGATCAGTTCACACAATAGAATGGCTAATGACACCCATCAAGGATTGTTGCTACCTCCTGATTGCATTGAAACTTCTTAATCCCTTCATCACAATACAATGAGTAACACCTATTTTCCTGCATAAGACATGTTTCCTCAACTTAAAAAAACCCAAACTCACTCACTTTATTACCCAGAGCACAGAGAGAACTCCTAGTTCCCTGAGCTCCTTGCCCTCTGAAGATGCCGGCCACAGAGTCTGGTGAAACGTCAGGAAGAAAAACGTCCAGAACACGGCTAAACAGCCCGAAAAACTCACAACAACTACTACTTCAGATTATTTATTTATTTCCTCTTCTTCCTTCTCCTTCAGTCTGGTTATCTGGCTTGGACAGTAAAGCTGTTAATTGTGAGGTTGTTTCAGCTGTTGTAGGCTTGGCGCTTGTTCAGATCAAGCAGTGGTTTGTAGTTGATTAATGGATTCTTCCATATCTTTTTCTGTTTTGTTGAAACAGATGTTCAACAAAACAGTCTGATGCTTTGAGGGACTTTTCCTACAAAATAGAGCGTAATCTGGATTGGCAGTTTGTAAATTAAATATTAATTTAGTAAAACTTTTGCAAATTGAACAATTCTAATTACGCGGGCTTCACCTGAACAAAACAACCATTGATTGTGGCCATTGGTTTGTGGTATTTTAGACCTGCAGGTTGAACGCAATTGCATTAAAGCTGAAGAGGCCATAAACTATTGAGAGAGTGCCCATTAAAAAGAAAGGGGGGGGAGAGGAAAGGAAAACAAGGCTATTAAACTTAACTACCTTTTTTGTAAGCTAGCAACTAAAGGAAGAGGAAGAAGAAATGTAATGTGTAAAAGATTTCTCACATTAGGCGCTGGGGCTATTCAGAGAATATCTCTACCATAGCAGGAAAAAAGTGAGATAAATAAATGGGCAGAGCATGCACGCTAAACACTATGGGAAGCGACACAAGAGTAAGGCTCTGGAACATTCTATAGGATTGTCTGCCAGGCACAGAATACCCATTTTTGTGTGTAGCCAGAGTCTATAACAAAAATCGAGCATTCTTCCCTTCCACAGTAAAACACTCAATACTATGGCTTTCCTCATTCATGATATTGGTATTTAATCCCTCATTCACACTGATTGCAGAAAACCAAGACCTCCCCGACTCCTGCCAGGTCTTAGAAAAAAATCGTTGCAGTACTCTGAAACCTTTTAGGGAAGGTTTTGTTGGGTAGAACTCTTGACAATAATGTTACAGAAAATAGCTTCATGAAATTAATGATAGTTGGTCTGCTTGTTATGGAGCCAGTGTGAGCCCATATAGAGTCCTATCAGATGTGACTTTCAGGATGTCTAAAAATTCCATAGGTCTCCTGAGGCTAACGGATCCAGGATGGCTTTCTGAGATCTCGAGTCTAGGGGATTTTCCCCCTGAAAGTGTATCCAGGAGCTGCATCAAAGACTTTCTCTCTGCGTGGAGCAAGATTTCTGAAATGAGATCATCAACACAATTGTCCTCAAATGTTCTGAACTCAGTCATAAAAGCTGTGTCAGTTTTCTGATATTCTGAAAAACTGAATACTGTACAAAGAAAAATTACACCTTTTAGATAAATGCAGTGATTAGAGCACAAATAACAGAAGGCTACTGAACAGTCAACTCTCACTTATGTTCTTGTCAGTGAGGACAATGCGGGTGGTGAACACCAGAGACAGCACATAATCATCTCACAATCCATTCATCCTCCTTCTGGTGTGAACAGCTCTTCCGACAGGAATGCTCATGGCAGGAGGAGGAGGCAGATACACACTGGTCAGTCACTAGGCAGGGCCAAGACAACATGCACACCAACACCTGTAAACCGAGTGGAGAACAGAAGCAAACCAAGAATTCACAACTAGACTAAGGCAAAAGGAAGGAGCGGAGGGGTGTTGGGCAAGACACGATTGAGATGTCTGCAGTCAGGCAGCAGCTTCAAAGTACATGCAGAAACAAAATAAGTCAAGTCTTCAAATGATCTTCCCTGACATAATCTACAGTTTTCAGATACAATGCTCCCTGGGCACTTCTTCCACTGAAAATCAGTTTTGCAAACAAAAATGCCGAAAATCTTTTTGTTTCGAGACAAAGTTCAAACATTTTATTTCCACTTTCTCAAGCTTTAGAGAACATTGCTTTCTGTTTATGACCGGCACACTTCTAGTAAGTAAGTAAGTAAGTAAGTAAGTAAGTAAGTAAGTAAGTAAGTAAGTAAGTAAGTAAATAATAATAATAATAATAATAATAATAATTATTATTATTATTATTATTATTATTATTATTAATAATAATAATAATAATAATAATAATAATAATAATAATAATAATAATAATAATAATAATAATAATAATAATAATACAACTTAGAGCCTATGGAATGAGTCCAGCTCTTGTCAAGGAGGCCCAGTGCAGAATTGAACTCTGAACGTCTGGCTCCACAGCCACAGGTCTAATCCACTGAGCTTTCCAGCCGTTCCTTCATCAACACCTTGAATAAATATCCCCAGGAAACAACAGAACCTTTACATGCTTCTTGCCTTTTACACTTCAAGAGATGGTATAAATCTCATCTGTATAAACAGAAGCAGATCATTCTCACACTCTCTGTGTCTTTGGATAGAAGTGAAGAAATGGGAGATACAGATCTGTAAGCTAAGCAACTTTTATTAAATGATGACAGATTACAAGCACTTTAATTTAATGAAACCATTCATATCTGTGAAATGGAAGACTGCCTCAATCAGAGATGGACAATGTAGATCCCTTGGGCAACACATAGCCCCCTCCCAGCACCGTGGGGCCCTCCAAGCCCCTTCCACATATAGGCACATACAATCAAACTAAGTTTTTTTTTTAAATGAGCTCACAAGGTCTCTTCTAAGGGAAATGGAAGTAACTCTTCCATAATTTGAGGGGGCCCTCTCACCCATCCCCCATACCCCCCCAAGAGTTTAATAAAATATTTTTACCGCTAGAGATAGGTGGTATTCAATGAGGCCAACCAAATAATTCATGAGGGAAAGCAACAATAATAGTCAGGTAGGAAAAGTTGAAGGCAACAGGAAAATGGGGGAAAAACTGATGTGTTTCAGATGCAATGCTGGACAAGAGCTTTAAGGATACCTTGGACTGCTGAAAGATAAACAAGTGAATCATAAATCAAATCAGGACTGAACTACCACTGATGCAAAAAGGGTTGAAACTGAGCCTGTCCTAATTTGGGCACATCACGAGAAGGCAGGATTCTGTGGAAAACAGAGTAATGCTGGGAAATGTGGAAGGCAGCAGGAAAGGAGGAAGATCACATACATGATGAACTCATTTGCTGAAGGAACCCACAAACTTGAGTTTGCATGAGGCTGAGCAAAGCTGTTGAGGACAGGAGATCACTCATTCCTAGGGTCACTATAAGCCAATACCACTTGATGGCATATAATAACAAATATGCAGGGTCACCATAAGGAGCAACTTGGCAGCATCCAGCTACAACCGAGAGAACAAGAGAGACGGCAGGAGCAGGTGAAACACTCTAAGCCCCAGGGGGAGGCATGTGGGGCCCTTGCACTTGTGGACATTGTCCACCCCCTGGACTAAACGAATGCCTTCTATAGGGAAACAAAGTAGGTGAAGACGACCAGGTGTTTGATTGCCATCTCTGCGAAGCTTACACAAAGCAGGACGCACAACAGATCTGTACAACTTTCAATCAGCACAGACTGCTACCCGTAGACTATATACTATGATCTTAGAGATATCAGACAACAAACCCCAGACATACTCCCTGTATTTTTTTTATTCCTATACATGCAACCTGCTGATTAAATTACTGAGCTCCTGGCAGTCTGACATACAAAACTGGAAGGCTGTTTAATACAGTGGGTCACCACTGGAAACTGGAGTTGTATCACTAATATTAACCTGACAGACTCAATTACTTGAGAAGCATTTCAATAAAGAAAACAGGCACACATTCATTTACATTCACCTATTCGTAGACAAGAGACATTTTCTCTCTCTCTCTCTCTCTCTCTTTCTCTCCACACGCACGCACGCACGCACGCACACGCACACGCGCGTGCACACACGCACACACGCACACACACACACAAATCTTCCAAATAACTGACCTATAAAATGCTAATGAAGCTACAGAGGGAGAAAGAAGAGTAGAATTTAGGTTAAAAATTTACATGATCATTTAAAAGGTCTTGTATGGCTCCACAGAGAAGAGGAATGACTGGAAGCAGTTCAAAAGCACGGATTGCTGAACGAGAGAGACAGATCACACCACAGACTAGTGCAATCCTTAAGTACATTTCACAGGGAGTAAATGCACATCCAATCTCGCCTGATTTCGGAAGCTAAGCAGGGTCATCCCTGGTTAGTACTTGGATGGGAGACCACCAGGGAATACCAGGTGCTGTAGGAGCCTGGAATAGGAACTGGCAAACCACTCCAATATTCCTGCCAAGAAAACTCCATGGACGTGGAGTCATGAAGAGTCGGTCACTACTGTAACGACACATCACACAACACAAATTCCACTAAATTGAGTGAGGTTGTTAAATAAGAACTGGACTTCTTGTCTTCCTTGAGTCCAAGGCCTAGGGCCAGATGATTACAAGGAGAGTGTGGAGTGATCACAAGCAAAAATCATTGCCGAAACTGGTAGACCTCTACTGAGACTTCATACACACTACCCTAAGTAGCATGGAGGAAGTCTCATTTCAGTATTCCAAAGGCATACCTTTTTCTTAAATGCAGGCCACTACAGCTATAAAAGTACTAAAGCAGGGAGCCAAAAATACTTGGGAAAGCAGCCAACAAGGTCTCTTTTTCCCCCTGTCCCTACTGCTATGTGCAAAGTGAAAGGAAATCCCATAGTTCAAATGTCTGATTATAACCACACATAGTTGTGATGGAAACAAGCTGCAGACAACCTCAAGTTGACAAGTTTCCTTCTCACAGCCATGAGGAGACAACAGTAAACTTTGGCTTCCATTTTTTGCTTGGGCACACTTTAATATTAGGCCTGAATTAGAAATGTAAAATTTCCAGAAATTTTAAAGCTACTTGGGGGGGGGAGCAGGGACTTTGGGGGAAAATTAAAAAATTATGGGAAAACAGAGATGGGTTTTTTCCCATTCCCCCACCAATATTTTCAAAAAAATTACATCTCTAGCCCAAAAAACAACAATACGATTTTCAATTACCATATTCTAAATTTAATATTAACTCTCATTTGTAGAAATAAGGCAATGTCATGTCCCTGTTTAAAACTGGCCAATGTTCAACCATAAATAAACCACAGTTTGTTAGTTCAGATGAATCAATATGCTCCCGTTCATTAAAAAATGAAAGCTTCTCATCTTCTCCCCTTGGTTGCACTAGAACAATGACATCTAAGTTCAAAGTCTACTGAAGCTTATTATTCTCATAATAAACTAGTCTAATCACCTCACTGTGTACTAATGTAGGATCCAAGAACTACAGAAGGTGTTGATTTCAAATGTTGTCATTCACAGAAAGAAAATTCACACTGAGTACGCCTGTTTAGGGTGTATTAACATGCTGAGCCTTACGACTATTGTGATACATTGAAATGTGAGCTTTCATCAAGCACTGGGGCTCAGAATATACTTACCAAGAGATCCAGAGATGCACATATTATACATAGACAAGCACTGCCAAAGCATTACAGCTATGCTTGCAAAAGAGTCTGAAAGCTTTCAATATATTTTTTACAAAAAGAAACAATCATCACCTATTTAAGGAAAAGCTGTTTTCAATTTCTTTTGGACAGAAACAAGTTTCCAGTCAAACATTTCACTCCCATACGCATATAAAACTGCTTTATAATGAATAAGACCCATCAAACGCTCCAAATGCATTAGGAAAAGGCCTCTCCCAGTCGGCAATTAAGATCCTTTCAAACTGGAAAAGGCATGGACTGGCACAGCAAAACCTTCCCAAGCAAAGCCAGTAGTCTACTGCTAAACTGGGGCCTCTCCCTTCTAAAATATTCCATTTGATTTAAATTATTGTAACCACTTAATCTCCAAAATATTATTATTTGTTTACTTAAAATATTTCTATCCCACCTTTCTCCCTGGATCGACCCAAGGTGACGGAGAACAAGAAACAGTTGGTGCTAGGGATGGGCATTTCGTTTCAGAACCAGTAGGTTACGAAACAAACCACGCGAGCCCAGGTGGTCCTCAGAACCGGCTGATACATGCAGATCCAATTGCTTTACTTTTCTCTGTCTCGCTCAGGGTTGAAATCCAATGACGAAGCACGCTGCAATGTCATCTTTCCTGCTTCGTGCTGCGGGCCAATCAGAGAGGGAGACGGGACGATGCTGGTCCCTGCACAGCTCCTGATTGGACAGCATTACAGATCTAGCAAATGGCATCAAAACACGCTTCCTCATTGGGTTTTAACCTTGTGTGAGACAGAGAAAGGTAAAGCAATTGGTTCTGTGTGTATCAGCCGGTTCCGAGGACCATCTGGGCTTCCGTGGTTCGTTTCATAACCTACTGGTTTGGAAACGAAATGCCCATCCCTAGTTGATGCTCAAGTTATAAGTCCTGGGACTGGCAATCCGAAGGGAGGCAGGTATCCATTCAGCCCGTTTTCCAGGCACAAAGCAAGCAGACCAGTAAGCTACGATAGAGAGCTTATCAGAAGCTTAGTTTATAAGACAAACTGCCCAGCGCGAGGTGCCAGGCCAGAACCAGTCGTTTCTAATCACCAAGTTTCCAGATACCGGCAGGATTAGGTGCTACCTTTTGCAGTGACAATGCTCACCTGCACTTGAGAGCAGGTCACTGTCTCCCTCCTCCAGAAGTACCCCACAGTGGTACAGGGAGCAAAGTGCTAGGCTCCAGCTTTCCCAAGCCCTTGCTGCATGATCCTAAGCGCCTAAATGCCAACAGGTCAGTGGTTTAAATCTCTGGCTGGGACATCAGAGGTTGGGAGTTTGTTTCACCACTGTGCCTCCTTGATGGGGCTGGACTTGATCATCCCTAAAGTCCCTCCCGCCTCTGCAACTCTTAAGTTTAACAAGCTTAGAAATGGTTCCTCCGATTTTCAATATGGAGTGTGGACAGGATGGCTGTGACCAGATCCGAAAAGCACAGGTCTAACCAAACTATCAGGAAAGCACTTTCCCCCCTTGCATTCAGGATTGGAAGCACTGTTTCTTTTTCAACCCTTCAGCTTTTATTTCAATGAAGACGTTGATATTTCTGGGGGACGGGGGGGGGGGGAGACTTTAAATATTTCATGCCTCCTCTTTTGCCCAGAGGTTTTGCCACTTATGGCCACCACGCCCCAATTTATTCTTTGGAACATGCACACCCTGAAGCATCGAAGAAAGTGGGCATTAATTCACAATACTCCAACTGAAGGGGGGGGAGAAGTGGTTTTGGTGAAACAAATAGAGGAGAGATTTTATCTCACGTTCCCTCCCTGAAAAATGTATCTGTTTGCTATCTAAACACTTGCTAACTAAGGTGGATGATTTGTCTGTGGTGTGCAGAGGAATGACTTCCTAAACGTGCCATGAGGTGCGCTGTTGCCTCCGTTGGTGACTTCCAGACCTCTGTACTGGCTCTTTTCCCCTTTAGGAATTTCAAATGTAAATCACTGTCAAAAGTGACAGCTTGAGTGCAACCGAGTACAGGGCATGTGTCTCCTTGCTGCCTTAAACCCTCATAGCCTCCATTTTCCACCTTCACTGAAGCATTTATGCTGTTCCATTATGAAGAAACCTTATAGGTACAAAGGTCTAAGCACCACGTACTTTCCTTTAGAGCCCATGCTAAATATCAGTATATAGCTGACCAAATTCAAATAAAAATATTAAAAAAGAAAAAAAGGACAGATCTGGTAATTTGTAATTACTCTGTTCAATTATTAGTGCCATGTCTCTTTTCCCTTCTGCTCCCCTCCTCACCTACATGGAGTACAAGGTATGGGACTAGAGCTATTTTTTGGACTACAACTCCCACAGTCCTAAAGACATCACCAGTCAATGAAATGAAAGACAAAACAGAAAGCTTTCTCTTTCAGAAGCCAAACTGCACTGGCCATACCAGCCAGAGAATTCTGGATGTCACAGTTCAAAACAGTAACGTTTCTAAGCTTTCGCTAGGCCGCACGGGGAGTCATCCCTTCCATGAGAACAGCAAATTCTCCCTTGTAAAGAAGAGGTGGGATTTTCCAAGGTTTGTTTGGCATAAGGACTTTGTGACTCCTTTCCGATGGCACGGCATCAATTCAAATAATGTACCCTTTTATTGAACACGGGGAGCTTTGTGAAGCTGTAAAGGACTTGCTCCATCATAAATATGGAGCTCATATTCAACTGGTCCAGAATAGTTACTCTGCAGGAGGAAAAAAAAGATGGGGTGACTATTCAAGGGCCAAATATCTGCTTCATCCTTATGGGCAAAAAAATTGTAGAATGAACATCACACACGAAATCTAACCAGGGCAGTTCTACTGTTAGTATTCTACGGCTGACTTTGTATGATATGAAATAATCCTTGAGAGGCATCTGAAATCCCAACTCTAAAACTCCCCATAAACTCAAATTCTATTTGAAGTTTGGGTTTGGAAAAAAAGAAGAAGACATATTATTGGGAGCTTTGCTAATATGGAACATGGAAAGTACACAATTCTCTCACAGAACAAAATGCGCTGACTGTTGCTTATGATCCTGTAAGCCACCATGACTGAAATCTATCTTCTCCTTCTGAATGAGACTATCTTTTAGCAGATGATATAACAGTGGAAAACACCTGGGCAAAAGATTGTGCCCCCAGGGAACTCAAAAGAATGAACAATGCATGCATACATCCCCTGTTGCTCCTTCCTGTTTGCCACCATAAAGATATCCAACAGTGTTGCTATTTATACACCTCAGCTCTGGTTCTCTCTTGCCCTGCATTTACTCCAGTCATTTATGCCACTGCAAATTGGCTAGCTCGTCAACCCTTAAGATGTGACTACGTGTGTGTGTTGTGTCATTACAGTCGTGACTGATGTGACTATAGCCAACAGTTAAAGGAATTGTGCCTTAACCACCACTTGTGAAAAAGCTTAATTTTGAAATCTGAATTTTTAATCATTTCTGCCAACACCCCCTTTGTTGCCAATCCATATTAAAAAGGTTAGGAAGTCACAAACAAAAATGACCACTTGACAGAAAACACTGGGATTGTGTGTCACACCTGCTTTACTAACACAGGAAACTATAATTTCCATCTCTGCTTGGTAGTCTACAATGAAGTCTTGGTTCCACCTCACAGATGGCAGAGTAAAAAAGATTATATGGAGGGAATGGGAGAAGAATACAGATGGGTCCCACCAAAATTCCAGTGGAGAGATGTGTTCCGCAGAAACTATGACAGGCTCCTGCATCTTCGGACCCAGAATCGCAGAATGGTCGAGCTGGAAGGGACCCAAAGTGTCGTTAGGACCAACTCCTTGAAGACATAGGAAATCCACAGCTAAAGCATGCCTGGCAAGTGGTCACCTAACATTTTAGAAACCTCAAATAAAAGAAAATGACCACCCTCCAAGACAAACCAATTTTCCCCCTAATACCTCACAATATAAATATGTTTTGGCAAAATCACCTTTCTTGTAATCTGAATCTATTATTTCACATCCTGTTTTCTGGAGCTGCAGAAAACAAGTTTGCACTATTTTCCATGTGACAGCCTTTTAAATATGAAGGATGGCTATCCTATCCAGTCTCAGATGTTCCTTCTCCAGACAACCCCCTCAATCACTGCCTACAGGACCTGGTTTCTACACCTCCTTATCACCCCAGCTGCCCTCCTCTGGACACATTCCAGCTTGTCAATATTGTTCTTGGACCCAATATTTAGTTGTTGGCAGAAAAGCTGGGAGAAGGTAATCCAAGAAGGAAAGAGCATTCCAATGGATTCCTTTTAAGGGCAAGCTGACTAGATGGGAGAGACTCTGGCATCAAGTATAACAGATTCTTGTAATCACAAGCATTTTGGCTTATGCTGCTATTGTCTTCCACCAGACTCCTTTAATTTCCTTCTTCTGACCCTGACCGTGATAGGTGGCCAAAAAGAACATTAAAATTGATTGACAGACAATGGGATGATTTACAGTACGGTACACTGGCAAGCATTCCTGAAATGCTGATGTTTTACAATAGCAATCACTAAATAGCTGCTTTCTACTGTCTCCACAAAGCTAGAATCCTTCACACAACATAGACCTGAATGTGTGGATTATGGTGCATCAGTGGGTGACTCATTGAGCATGGCAGAAAAATAGGCTCCTGAAATACCAACAGATCAACTGAAGAAGGCTCACCTTCCATTTCAGGATGAGACTGACCATTAGGCCAGATGGGCAGGAAACAAACAAATAAACAAATAAATAAAGTGTATCACAGAAGTGAGTAAAATATTTTAGTATATCTTTTTCTGTGACAACACTGAAGATTAAGAAATAACTCTTGGCTACAATGTAAAGCAGTGAGAATACAGCTTGTAGAACAGTGTAAATGTACTGTCCCCCCAAAATAACACAACACACAGCCATTTATGTCTAAACCGCTGGCAACAAAAGTGAGTCCACCCCGAATTGACAATGTCCAAATTGGGACCAAGTAGCCATTTTCCCTCCCTTGTGCCATGTGACCCATTAGTCACAAGGGGGAGCAGTTATTATCACTCTTAATCTCACATTTGGTGTTATCCCTCTCACTCTCCACTAGTCACTTCAAGTTCCATATGGCACTTCATGGTAATGAACTATCTGAGGATCTGAAAAAATGAATTGTTGCTGTACATAAAGATGGCCTAGGCTATAAGCAGATTACCAAGATCCTGAAACTGAGCTGCAGCACGGTGGCCAAGACCATACAGTGGTTCAACAGGGCAGGTTCCACTCGGAACAGACCTCACCGTGGTCGACCAAAGACGTTGAGTGTCCATGCTCAGCATCATATCCAGAGTTTGCCTTTGGGAAATAGACGTGCGAGTGCTGCTAGCATTGCTGCAGAGATTGAAGGGGGGGCAGCCTATCAGTGCTCAGACCAGACGCCACACACTGCATCAAATTGGTCTGTACGGCTGTTGTCCCAGAAGGAAGCCTCTTCTAAAAATGATGCATAAGAAAACCCACATACGGTTTGCTGCAGACAAGCGGACTAAGTACATGGATTTCTGGAACCATGACCTATGGTCTGATGAAACCAAGATCAACTTGTTTGGTTCAGATGGTGTCAAGTGTGTGGCGGCAACCAGGTGAAGAGTACAAAGACAAGTGTGCCATGTCTACTGTCAAGCATGGTGGTGGGAGTGTCATGGTCTGGGGCTGCATGAATGCTGCTGGCTGTGGGGAGCTATAGCTCATTGAAGGAACCATGAATGCCAACATTTACTGTGACATACTGAAGCAGAGCATGATCCTCTCCCTTTGGGCAGTATTCCAACATAATAATGACCCAAAATGCACCTCCAAAACGACCACTGCCTTGCTAAGGAAGCTGAGGGTAAAGGTGATGGACTGGCCAAGCATGTCTCCAGGCCTAAACCCTATTGAGCATCTGTGGGGCATCCTGAAATGGGAGGTGGAGGTGCGCAAGGTCTTTAACATCCACCAACTCTGTGATGTCGTCATGGAGGAGTGCAAGAGGACTCCAGTGGCAACCTGTGAAGCTCTGGTGAACTCTATGCCCAAGAGGGTTAAGGCAGTGCTGGAAAATAATGGGAGCCACACAAAATATTGACACTTTGTGCCCAATTTGGACATTGTCACTTAGGAGTGTACTCAGTTTTGTTGCCAGCAGTTTAGCCATTAATGGTTGTGTGCTGCATTTACAGTATTATACAAACTGTATACTCGCTGCTTTACATTGTAGCCAAGTGTCATTTCTCCAGTGTTGTCACATGAAGATATACTAAAATATTTACAAAATGTGAGGTATGTACAGTCACATTACACTCCTATTAAAGCAGCACCACTGACTGCCAATCAGCTATCGGGCACAATTCAAGGTGCTGACCTTGACCTACAAAGCACTGTATGGTCTGGGTCCTAGCTACCTCAAAGATCAAATATCATAGTATAAACTGACTCTGGTATTAAGGTCATCAGGAGAGGTCCTTCTCTCCATTCCACCACCCTCACAGATACCTCTCATAGAAACCCATGAAAGGGCCTTCTCTGCTGCTGCTCCCAGACTCTGGAACTCCCCCCACCCCACTTGAGGCCAGGACTGCCTCTTCTCTGTTTTCCTTCCGGAAACAGTCAAAGACCTTTCTCTCCAGGCAAGCTTTCCCTGAATGATGGACTACCATTATGTATCACTTATATGAATCTACAGGATTACATAGACGTTGTGTTCCTAACTGCTTATAACCTTATGGGTTTACATTGCCACTCTGTTTTCAATGTACGTTTCCATCACTCATAACTTTACATGGAACTTTACTCCCCTTTAACTGCTCACATTCTCTTGTAGCTTTAATGTAATGTTGTCTATTAATGCTGTAAGATGTCCCTCAATTCCCTGTTCTCAATACTTGAACATGTTTTAATTGTAGTGGACTGTATATTATCCCTCATTCTGTAAGCTGCCTTGTGCCCTTTCTCCAAGGAGAAAGGTGGGGTAAAAATACTCTTGAATGAATGAATGAATGAATGAGGTCCCCCCCACCGGCCACTCTGGCTATAGATTGCTGCTGCCCTGAGTCACCATTTTGTTCCCAGCTCGGCCTCTCTGCAAAGCAGACCTTACACATCTCAAGTCTGCCTGTGTCTGCTGTGGAGAGATCTATCAGGTGCAAGGCTTGAGCTCTTGAGTGAGTATAACACAGGTGCAACATTAACCTGATAGCCTTGAAATGGTTAGGACAGAACCAGCAGGTTCCTAAAAGCAAAGACTTCATTGAAATCAGTTTGCAAGGTACTACCACTGCTTCAGGCTATAATAGTTCCATTCCTGAGTTCAGACATTAGAATGGAAATTCTACATCCCCACACTAGCATGCATTTATTTTCTTCTTCTTTTTCTTTTTTTTAAAGCTTGTGCTACTGCAAAATAATCCCACCCCCTTCCTCTGGAACAGAGTAGAGAGCCCAGGCCTCCTATTCAATTATTATCGGGCAAGGTTTTATAGAACCTGGAGGCTCCAGTCCAGCATGGAGTTAGGCAAGTGGTTCTATGTATACCTACGGTATGTCTCAATGGAACCATGGCCTTGGTTTCCAGTAGCCTCCTCAGAAGGATGAGAGTGGATCATCTTAAACAAACTGCCTGCCTGCCTGCAGAGCCCGCTTCCCAAAAAATGTGATTCCGTTTAGTCTGGCTTTAAATAGGCACCTCCGGCCCAGGGAACAGCAAGCTATCGCTTTACATCTTGACTCAGCACCAAAATCAACTGTCAGCTCAAGAGCAAGAAGCTGATGGCTAAAGACTGGTTGTGTTGTTAAAAACAGTTCTCCTTAAGGAGGGAATCAACCTGAAACTCCTCTTTTTGATGGCTTTCACTCTTGGGGATCCAGATTCCTTGTTAAAGATTTGTTGTTTTCCAGTAAATTCTTTTCTCCTTCTCTCTCTGCCCCCCTCCTTGGCAATCCATGAAGGAAGGAGACGGACGCACAAAAGTTTATTTCATAACTTTCCTCCGCCAACAGCTGTTGCTGCTGTCACTGCTTGACAAGCTGTGCTTCAGGCAGTTATTGACTTACTGAAATATTTCCATCCTTTGAGGGGAGAGGGAGAGAAATTTCCTGCACAAAATCTGAAAACACCTTCATGTGCTTAACATTCTCCTGAGTTCTGTGAACGCATTTGATCTTTGGAAATGAACCGTGGCCTCCATAGTGAGGTATAACAATTTTCAAGTGCAGAAAGCCCCCCCCCCCAAGATCTTTGATTGTGGTATCAAAGTGTGTTCGAAAAACCACAGGAAGATTAAAACAACAACAAAAAATATGCTTCAAGAAATGGAGGCAGGGACGCAATCCCTCACTTGTGCTACTCTTTGTGTGCTGTACTCTGTATAGAAGGACTGCCATTCAGAATTTCATTAAGAGACAACTATTAAATGTGCTGAGAAATGAGAGATGTTAAGGATGGCTTCTGGCACTATCAAAAACACACCAGAATTCTTGAATGAAAGGGTATATTTAATTTGGGATGCAATCCAAGGCACCATAAAGACCTGAATTGGGTGACCACTGCACAAAGCTATACAAATCTTCTTTTGAGAAGCACCCCCACCAAAAATGAAGACAAAAATATTCTCCACTGTGAGCCATTCACTTTTATATATGTCACTACCTACATATCACTGAACTAACAATACTCTGGCTCAAAGTGCCTCACTGATCATCACAAGAAATTCATTCACAAAGTGAATGCCAGCTTGGAGGTCATCCATAGATGCAGCCATAGGTTCCAGGGTCAATTTATGGCTTTCGGATACCACACTGTCGTGGGAGTCACTTCCACAAAGCTTCAGCCAGGTCCATAAATACCCCAGACCTCACTATGTTTTCCCATGAAAATATTTCCATGGAGATGATCAGAGATCCCTCAGATGGATAATGCTCTGAATATTCCTACTGGCTCTGAACAGCATTTGAAAGCATGAAAATCACCTGAGTAATCTAACAAAGTCTGCTTCTTATTTATGTGAATGGTAGACAACAGGTCCTAGTACAACAGGGATAGATAGATAGGTAGGTAGGTAGGTAGGTAGGGAGAGAGAGAGAGAGAGAGAGAGAGAGAGAATTGTCATTGTACATAGTACAACGAAATTGAATACTATCCCTGGTACAATTAAAAAGAAAAAAAAACATTTAAAATCTAAAGAGAATTAAAAGCACTCATACACATCCATCACAACTCCCCAAGATCACACTATTTGGTCACAGCATTTAACATGGTTATGGCTCTTGGATAGAAATTGTTTTTTAATCTGTTTGTTCTTGCTTTTGTTACTCTGTATCTCTTGCCCGAAGGCAGCAGTACAAACAGACTATGTCCAGGATGAGATGAATCCTGTAAGATGTTATTTGCCTTTTTAAGGCAACGGGAACTGTTTTGTTTTGCAAATCCTCAGTAAAGCAAACCAAAGCAAAGTGTTCTGCTTATATACCACCCCATACCACTTCAAGCAGTCTCTGGGCAGTTTACAGTTTTTTAATTACAGTAGGCGGGCTACACATTGCCCTCCCCCCGCAAGCTGGGTACTCATTCCAGGTACATGCCAGGTGAGCAGAATAATGAAAAATACAGCCTATATTTTCCAATATATTTTCTATATTGGGTGATTTGAGCTGTTCCAACAATCCTTAACAAGATGCTTTGGGAAAGAAGTGGCCCAGAAAAGATTTGAGTGAAAGATTTGGGCTTCAGGTTTTATTTTCTAAGCCTGACCCTCCGTCTGGGGGGACCCTTCTATAGTTATTTCAACATCCCTCAGCTCAAAGCTGTATCAAAGTACTGTGAGGAAGAAAATGGCAGCTGCCTAGCTATCCATGATTAACTGCCAGGGGAAACATTTCTGGTGGTGGGCTCTTCCAAGAGTCAGCTCAGACCGCAGCGACTGCCAGATTACACCAGAATACTGGGCCTAGTTCTTTTTACTCCTGCTCATAAAACATACATCCTCTGCATTACACTTGGCAAGTCCAAGCCGCTTCATTACTGTGGTCTCGCATCCAAACCAAGCTGCTTGATTTCTTAACCCTTCTCTACTGGGTAGACATTCTGGATGCACCTCAAGGGAAACTAAGAGGAAAATAAACACGCCCACATGACGTTCTTCCGATTTAAAACAACAATGGCAGGCCTCAGTACCACAGGAAAGAGAATCACGCTGACTTACCTAACCGTTGGCTCTGGGATGGCTTCTATGTTTGCTGGCACCTGAACACCTTTCTCCCACTCTTGTCGCCAGGGATCAGCGAGGATATAGTACTCATCAGGAGTCAGTTGGTAAGAATCTGGGATCTTCATAGCTGTTATCAGATCGGTACGGAAAACCTATAGAGACAAACAAGACAACGGCAGGAGGAGAGTGAGAGGCAGGGACAGAAAGCTTTGGGCATTTCACCAGGTTTTAGATAATTGAAGAAACTGTTCAGATACAGTAAAGCAAATGCAGCCAATCAGTTTGCTCCTGTAGCGTACTTGATTCTCAACCTTCCTAATGCCATGACCCTTTAATACAGTTGTGGTGTTCCCTTGCCCTGCTTGGAAGAGGCCACAAGCCCCCTTTGGCAGGTCACTGCCGCAGGTGCCATAGAGAACTTCCCTCTACACTACAGGCATCTTCAACCAATCGCAGCCTCCAGTGCCATTGACTGACATTCCCTCCAACCTATCAAGCTGTAACTCACTCTTTCCTTCCCCTTCCTCCCCCTCCCCCTCCAGATCCAAGCCATTTGTGCCTTTTTCTTCACTGGCTCATGGCGACCCCTGTGAAATGGTCGTTCAACCCCCAAAGGGGTCCTGACCCCCAGATGGGGTAGCACTGCATTAATTTCTTAAACCAAGGTACACCTGTGCCTGCTAAGCTATCATACTGACTCTGAATATCGTCAAACACAAGCACAGTTAGGAGAACCTAGGGCCAAGTAACCACAGTTGACTTTGAAAGACCTAAAACACTATGCTTGGTCCATCTAGCCCAGCAGTTTTAACAAGAGAGCAAAATCCTACTGCGTAACTTTCAGCTGATATAAACCTGACCAGGGTGCCAGAAATTACAGCTTCCTATTTCCCCATTTCAGCTTCCAAGACTCCCTCCAGCTCTCTTTTCTTTAAGGAAGCTTTAGGGAGCTTTGGCATGAGGGAAGCTCATTAAAAAAGAAATCACTGATGGATCACTGGTGATGACACTATACAATACTAATCAGACCAAGGGATCTTGAAAATTTAATCATTTGGACATGAAGCTAAAACACTGAACCTGGAAGACACCAATGTTATCTCCATAGAAGAAAACATTTTCAAAACAAGCACACTTCCACTCTATAGGCAAGGTTTTATTCTGTAATGCCAGGCAGATGAACACAAATGTTTACAGCTCACCACTGTTTATCTGAGACAAAACTATGGATCAACGGTATTTGGATACAGCATTGATACAGACACTGCTTTGCTTTGTTTTTAAAAGATGCCGTACTTTATTCATGAATAAAGCAAGCGTTGAGCAAGACAGCCTTCCTTCCTATTAAAACTCCACATCAATATGGAGTCATTTAACCTTAGAACAAAAGGCCAAATACTGTCTTTCCTTCAGACATGTAGACTCAGCTTAGCTAACCACAAAAAATACATTTAATTTGATCCAATTTAGCAAGCAGAATGACTCAGGTTTTCCACTGTGCTAGCCTTTCTTAGGACATGTTGATGGGGTTTGAGGGTTTTTTTTAATGGGGGGGTATTTGAATGACTGGTACAGATGCAGATTATGCAGTAGTACCTAGCCACATTCAACTCATTCACATGCATGTTTCATTTTCATATCATTTCAAGCAAGCCAGGCAGCACTTGAGCTTTAGAACTTGAATCTTTCAGAGCACAAATATATTTGGTATCAAAGATATTGACTTTGTTTTTTAAGTGCTAGATATTTTATTAACCTACACAACTCAACTTGTCAAAACAGAAAGTGAATTCTAGCCTTGGTGTCTGAGCTCAACAGTAAGCATCTGGGCTTCCAAAATGGAGTTACCCCAAAATCAACCAAAAAACAACGCAAGTATTTGGAAGGAAAATGCCAATATATTCTTAATGATGATCAAAGTATTATTTACTGAAGACCAAGAAAAAAACTGGCTGTTGTGAAGAGTTGAATATTACAGAAACAAAAATGCTGATGCGCGTGGGGGGGGACTCTCCGTTTTTCTACACCACAATTACGAGTTGCATATTGTGTTGGCCAAGTGAGAGAAGAGCAAGAAAAAGAACATTCAGCCACATACTAGTTTTAGCCACAGCTGCTGCATGGGCAGGAGGAACACAGCCCAAATATCATAGACTCCACTGCCTGAGAAGTTGCTGAATCTCTGGGTGAGCTCTTGCCTTCCATCTGTTCTGGGGCAGCAACCTAGTGTGCTTATTTGTTATCTCCCAGCCTGGGAGTGACCCCGTATGTTCCTCAACAGTATTATATCTCCATCTGTTTACAGAATCAGACAAGTCTACCTGCACACAGACATACATTGGAGGCTTAACCGGTTATGATTTCAGTCAGAAGACTCGCAAGCTTATTGTGAGTACATTAACATCGGCAGTTAAAATTTCTAACTCACCCAACTAAACATTAAGAGTAAAATCTTCTATGTGTGTGTGTGTGTTGTGTCGTTACAGTCGTGACCGACTCTTCGTGACTCCATGTCCATGGAGTTTTCTTGGCAGGAATACTGGAGTGGCTTGCCACTGCTCCAGGTGGCTACAGCACCTGGTATTCCCTGGTGGTCTCCCATCCAAGTACTAACCAGAGCCGACCCTGCTTAACTTCCAAAATCAGGCGAGATCGGATGTACTTAGGGCATCTAAGAGGTAGCCCAAAATCTTATGAGTCATACTCAAATAGAAAATTGAAACTGTGGAAGTTGGTTTGGTTAACTGACAAAGAGCCAATCATGTGCCGGCTGCATGAGGAGCACCTGATTAGGTAATGCAACCGGCAACCATCACCTCATCACTGCCCTCTGATGGAAGCTTCCACAAGTTCTCTTTCATGCATGGGAAATGATAGGATTCTAGCCTGTGTAGTTAGCTTTAAAGGAAATCCCAGGACAAAATGACATATTTCCCTGAGGTTGACATCACTCCCCCACTGGAACTTTGCTTTTTTTTTTTTTTTGGTAGTACAAGTTGGTTTCCTCAAACTGTTGTTTTCTAGATGCCACAGGCTTCCAATTCCACAACTGGACTGCCAACTGGGAATGGCAAAGTAAATTGTCCCAGCTCATCTGTCCCAAGTTGGAGAATCATAGAATCAGTCCAATCCCCTACATTACAATGCAGGAAACCCCATCACAGTACTCCTGACAGATGGCCATCCACCCTCTGCTTAAAAACCTCCAAAGAAGGAGACTCCACCATTCTCCATACCAGCATATTCCACTGCCAAACAGCTCTAACTGTCATGAAGTTCTTCCTAATGTGTAAATTGAATCTCTTTTCCTGTAGTTTGAAACCACTACCCCATGCCCTAGTAGTCTCTGAAGCCATGGAGAACAACCCACTCCCCATTTCAGTATCACATCCTTTCAAATATTTTAACACAGCTATCATATCCCCTCTCAGTCTTCTTTTTGGAAAGCCAAACATTCCCAGCTCTCTAAGCCACTCCTTGTAAGACATTTCTTCCAGACCTTCAACCATCTTGGTTTCCCTCCTTTGGACCTGCTCAAGGTTGTCAACAGCCTTTTGAAATTGAGATGTGCAAAACTGGGCATACGTAGTACGCCAGGTGGGGTCTGACCACAGCAGAATAGATTGGCACTATCACTTCCCTTGAGAAGACTGTCTTGAAGCATGGCTGCAACAACCCATTCAATAATCTTTTTTTCCACCTAGCTTTTTCCTGTTTGTCTTCCTTCACTTCACCTCCACTAGCACTTACACTGTCTGCTTGCTCTTGAAACACTGTGGACTGTTTATTTAGATTGGTTAACTTCTCTCTCTCTCTCTCTCTCTCTCTCTCTCACTCACTCACACACACACACACACACACACACACACACACACACACACACACACACACACACACACCTGGTTTTCTGGGTGTTTCCAGCCATTGGCATTCAACTATATCAGTTTCACCCTGCAGCCAAGGAATTCAATACAGAAGAGTTCCTTCCTCCCATACACACACACTGCTGCTGCTGCCATGATCAACTCATCTTTCCTTTCTCCTGGCTGAGGCTCAACCCTTTTTTGCACTTTTACTGAAAGTTCAAGTTCCAGTAAACAAGAGTAACTAAAACTATTGCAGGTATTAAAACTGATGATATATTAAATTAATTAGGACCTCATTAAGTCACCATGTTAATGATGCTTTATTCTCAAAGGATTTTAAGTTATTAGATTAGCCTAATTCGCTAAATATAATTAGCTTATTTCAAACTTTGCATCAATGTATAGTACAGTAGTACCCCAACTTAAAAGCAGCTCGACTTAAGAGGAATTTGACTTAAGAGCGCAAAACTGTTGGCGTTTTAACTGCCGACTTAAAACTTTTAGATATGGTCTGTTCTACTTACAGATATATTTTTCATTTTTTTTATTTTTAAACCTTATTTTTTAAAAATTTTAGATAGGTACCCTGACTTAAGAGTAGTTCAACTTAAGAGCATGCATTCGGAATGGATTAAATTCGTACGTTGAGGTAACACTGTACTTGGGTGCTGGCAGAGACCTGAGCTACCAGAGCTGAGAAAAGTTACTTTGGGGGGCTATAATCTCAAGAATCCCAATGCCAACATGGCCATTTATATGCCCTAAAGAAATAAAATGTCAAGCCCTATAAACAACTTAGCTCCCATTCGTTCCACTTTTTTAACAGCAAAGTAGAAAGAGGTTCAAAGGAAGCTTTAACTAACTTCCTGAAACAATTTCCCCTTAGTTGGTTTCTTACATCATTTGTTTACAAAAGGTTGTGGTTCTGAAAAAAAGAAGCTGGTCGTTACTTGAGAGGTGCAGGTAGTTTCCAGAATGCATCCTGAGGAAATAAGAGCCGATCAAAAACCACAAAGAAGTGCAAGCTTTCTTCAAGGTCACTGTTCTTTGCCAGGCAAGAAGTTACAAAGGTAGGCAGAGGAGGAAGAGCCTGCTCAAACCTAACTCCTTATAGGCAGTTATTTCACATCCTTCTTTGTTCTGTGACTAGTTTTGTACCGTGACAGCATTGGTTGCAATCACGTGGTTTTGTCCCTGTTTCAGTGTTCCCATGGTCGTAATAACTTGTCTTGTGACAAGTGTTACCTCATGGTCTTGTACCGTGACAAACACTGAATTTGTCTAGCTTCCTTTTCCTTTTGGGGGGCAGAGCTTAAAAAATTCTTTTTCGATATTTCTCTTCTGAAAAGTCAAAATTTTTAAAAAACGGACACAGTTTTCTGAGAGTAACAAATGTTTTGTTGTGACACAGTCATTACTACACGGTGTCTTGTCTCGGAACAGAAAGTGGGAACAAAGAGGGACAAGGGAAAACCTTATCCCAGCACCAGGTACAGTATTGTTGCGCTTAGCACCTGTTCCGGGGATGTGGTCGAGACAAATTTCAGTAGTTGCACAATGGACTTGAAGTATCATTTTTGTACCGCTTCTAAGCGCAACACTAAAAGAGACAAAACGGATGTGAAGTAACCGCCATAGTTTGCACAATGTCTTGTGATGTACAAGCAGAAGAGAGTTATGCAGATAATCAAATGGAGCTCAAATTGGTGCAATATTAGATTCCAACCAGAGTAGCCCACAGACCAGTTAGGAGCTACAATTCAGAAAACTTAGGTGATGGCAATTAGGTGCATCTCTCAATAGACAAAACAGACAGACAGACAGATTATTTAACATGCCTTTCTCCTTTAAAAGGGCCCAAGTCGGATTACACCATTAAAAGACAGTGCCTAACAATTACAATGGTGTGTATACAAGCACAAAAGGACATCACACATTTTTTTACAGAAATTTGGCAAATGCTTTTGTGGACTGCAGCCCACTTCACTAAACACTTTTGTATATCTGAATGTGAAAGGATTGACCACTCCTGAAGGATGAGGATAATAAAAGGGACTCCTATAGTTTCCATCTTACAAATTGAGTCTCAGAATAGTTCAGAGATTCAACACAACCTTTCATTATGAATTATATACAATGTAACATTCATCTTCCTCACAGCAATTAACTCAGAAAGTCTCTGAGAGGGGAAACTAGCTTAATACATTACCTAGGTCCACACACCTCGTGTCTCCCTTCTCTGATGTCCTTGGCTAGCTTGTGTCACTTTCTGAACTGTAGCTCCGGAAGAATTTGTCCCCTTTGAGCAGAGGTCAACTTGTCCCCTTCAACCCAATTGCCTTTCTACACCGCCTCTCAAGCCACTTGTAACTTGGTCATCCCCCACTCCTACAGGCTCATTGTCAACGAGGGGCCACATGGACTGCCTGGCACATTTGGTCAGCCCTGGAACATCTGAAAGAAGCCACAGACTGGAAACAACTTTTCACACACCACCTTGTAAGGTTCAATATGTGACTTAGACAATCCTGATTCGATCTAGATTTTTTTCTTCTTGTGTTTATGGCTAAGGCAAAAAAAAAAAAAGTTGAGAATGGTTGGTTTAAGTGACCCAAATTCCACCAAAAGAGGGGTTACGTTGGGTCTCCAAGAGACCAGGCTGGATTATGGAGTCTGGGTTTCCTTCTGGGTCCACTCAGGTGCATCTCCCCATTCTTCTGCGGCATTCTCTTCCTCATTTCCACAAACTGCCCCCAACTTTTCCTCTGACCTCCTTTTATTTCTTTCCTGGTAAAAACTTCTGCTGGTGGGATTTTGACTGCGTCTTCTTTTCTCCTGTCTTTATAAGCATCTCCATCTGTCCAGACTCCATGGGCACCTTCAATCCTAGATCGTACCTGGAAAACAGGACATACCCTATGCTTGCTGCCTAGATTTGGTACGAGCCCATCAGTGCGATGAGGAAGAAGACTTGTTCATAAGCATCCCAGTTTACCTGCTTGCATTGACTCATGGAAGCCTATATCTGAAGGAACATGCCTTTCTACAACCCTGTTGAAGGTATAGTTCAGTGTTGGTGAACCTATGGCACGGGTGCCAAAGTTGGCCCTCGGAGCCCTTTCTGTGGGCCCACAACATCACCCCTTCACAGCCACCTGTATCCAGGTTAAATTGCTGAATTGGCACTTTACAAAAAATTAGTCGGTTTTGAATCGCAGTTTGAGCACTCGGTCTCTAAAAGGTTTGCCATCACTGGTCTAGTTAATCTTTCCAGTGCATTGCTGTTGACTGTCTAATTTTCAGAGGTTTCCAGTACAGCTTCTGGGCCCCACTCCCTACGCAAGATGGAGCACGTAGAACCTGAAAGAGTAGAACAGAATTGAGAGAGCACAGCCCTTCCTATGGGTTCATTTTACCTCCTCTCTTCTAGAAATAAGAAGATATCTCTTATAATCTCAAAAGGTAAAGGAGAAGAAAATGCTTGATGCAGAAAAAAAGGAGAAAGAGGACGCCAAAAGACAGTAGCATAAAAACTGCTGGATAACTCAGTGGTTTAGCTATCTGCCTGCAGGGCCAGAGGATGGGAGTTTGAGTCCATACT
>JAHTLZ010000010.1:56139366-56150588 GCA_023846285.1 Phrynocephalus versicolor | reverse complement strand
GTGTGTGTGTGTGTGTGTGTGTGTGTGTGTGTGTGTGTGTGTGAAACATTAGCTGCCATCTTTTCTGATTACTTTACTATTATTTTATTGACTTTTATTATTGTTGTTAAATTATAATTGCTGTAAATTGCCCGGAGTTCCTTTGGAAGACGGGCAATATAAAACTAACTAACTAGCTAACGAAATAAAAAGTCTGAAATATCTCCAGAAAGGTGGTGGTGGTGGCGGGGAGATGAGCAAGGGGAACAAATTTACCAGACAGAAAAGGAATGCTGTTTTAGCTGCACCGAAATTCAACATTCAGTATTAACATGTAAGGAGCTGGTGGCAGAGGAACTATTAAGTAAAGAACACAAGACACACAGAGGAGGTTGCTTTTTGTCTCCAGACCTTCATGTAATATTTTCACATCAGCAATGCCCACTCAGTGGTGTCATAGACAAATGTGAATGCATGCATTATGACTATCCCTAAGAACCACAAAGACCCACGAGGAGAGTTTAAGTAATGAAAACAGCTGGATTGAGCCATCTCAACACGTGAGGTCTAGCAGTTTCCGGTTCTACCAGGAAAATAATATTTTCTTAGCTAATGGATCTTAATGTCTGTTTGAGTCCAAACTTCACACCACAAATCTGCACAGGTAAACAGGTGGCTTGCATCAATATATTGTTCCTGGAAAATCAATTCCCCCCCCCCAGATAATGTGAAGACTGCAATTAAGTACCAGGAGGACAGGGAAGCCTGAGGATGTTGGCAGATGATGTCAACAATCCCTGCTATTCAGGAAGTCCCAGAGGTTTGACCCTTTCCTCCCTGGATCCAATACACTGCCATTCCCATTACCTAATCTATTTCATTTTAAACTCACTTTTCTGTTCAGCAGTCGAAGGCGACCCTTAAAAGTACTTCAGTGCAGGAAGCAAGCACTGGAGTGAAAACATCAGGGAAAGCAACAACACTGTGATTATTTCTTTCCATCATCGTGTGTCCAAATTTGGACAGATGAAATGCCAGGAAGCTGAAAACAGGATTGAGGTTCACTGGCAAAAAAAGGCAGAAACAGAAAAATGAGATCTACCGAAGAAATATGTCGAGGGAGAAGTGCAGAGGATAAAACACAAAGTTCTGTAGTATTCCCAAAGGGGAATGAAAAAAATAATGGTCAAAGAGAGGGCAGCTGGCAAGAAAGGAGTCAGTCTGGCAGAGAACAGCCTGAGGAGTAATGGAGATTAAGAGAGATCAGTGTGATCCACGGAATCAAAAGTGGCAGAAACCAACAAAGATCTCAAAACTGTGATGGAAGAGACTCTGGAAAAGACGATGAAAGCAACTTTAATAAAATGGCATGAGCAAAGACAATGCTGGAATGAGGAAGGAATTGAGGCAGCAGGTTTAGATAATGGCCTCACAGCTGGAACAGACTCCAGTCTTTCATATAGGACAGAAGCAATGGGTGGCAGTATTTCCAAGAAAGGTGGGTTGGCTCAAGCATAACAATGCACCAATGCTATGACTGGATCCAATACAGCTTCCAACAACAGCTCAATCACATACCCCGGGGATACTGCAGGCTTAGGCACTCTCTTACTTCACACAAGTAAAAATAAACTGCACGGGGAGGGGGGGGCGATGGGAATGGACAGCAAGTTGCACCTTTAGTAGCACATCATTTCCCCCACATATGCAGCCCTTTCTCTGCTGAAAGCTGAAGTCTACACAGGAAGCCACCTCTACGCAGAAATTATACACAGAAATGAAATATATTGTACCTAGTAATTTTAAATGATTTATTCAACTGGCAAATGTCTTTGGGATGGTTTCCAACTGTATTAAAATGCTGACTGTGCAGTGTGCTAGCTCATAGACCAGATTAACTCATAACAATTAATCACCGGAGGGCCAAACGTGACAGATAACAATGCACCAGGGGTTGTGTGTGAGGATTTGTTTTGAGCACACTTTTCTGTGATTTTATTCATGGAAAGGAAAGAAGTGTCCAACTGCTCATTCACAAGACCTTTATGAGAATCCTCTCTGCCCAATGTAGGCATCCTTCCCTGGCTTAGAAAATCAACAGGTAGACTACCTCTGAATATGGAGACCTCATGTTTAAATGGCTATTGGCATAAGTGTGTTCTTTGATTTGATCAAATCCCAGTATAAATCATATATGACCCTTTCTGGACTTCAATCTCAGAGGCAGACAGCGAGCAGCTGTGCCTAGCTGGAAATTTTTTGGACCCACGACCCAAAGCCAGAAGCCAGCTTAAGTTTCTGAGGAGCCTACAATCCTGGCTGTGTTGTGACATCACAGCATGCCACATTTGCAAGTGCCGCTGTGGCTCAAGCAGTGGTCTCCATGAAGAAAGCCCACTCTCTGCTACTTCTGCTGGTCAAGCTCTTAACAAGAGCTCCATAAATGGCTTCACCCATGCCTTTGGACTCCGGAACCAGACTCAATTCTATCTGCAGCAGACAACAGGATTTGAATCCAGAGCCATGATACTCATTGGCAATTAGAGGAGGGATGTGGTAGGAGCCTCCCCAAAAAACGTGAGGACTGAGAACACATCCAGGCTTCCCCTAGGAATGACAGCACCCTGTCGGTTGATTCTTGCAGTCAAAGAGCACCAGATAATGAGATAAAAGATAATGAGAGCATTAACAGGTGAACCACCATTACACAGCCCCAGCTCTGCCTCCTCCGGCATGTGCCAACTCAAAAACAGCAGTGCAGCATTCCAGTGGGAATTCACACCACTGCCTTTGAGTGGGTGCCCTCTGGAGAAGGCAGTGCTGGGAAGTCAAGGTGGCGCTCACGGAAGAAGCTATGCAGCCGATTCGTGGAACAAGAGGTCCGTGCTTGTGTCTACAGATGAGCAAAGGTTAGATTTTCTTGCTTGGCAGTCGGACATCCTTATGGACAGAGATGCTGGTGAGCAGTGTACGGAAGTATTGAACTCCATCAATAAATTCTGAAGTGAGATCAGCAGTATATAAGGAAGAAAAAGTGGCTTATACATTCTACCTAATGTAACCTTGCAAACAAAACGACAGAGATGGGTACTCCCAAAATGCCAGCTTGTTATCAGCACTGTATGGCGAGCAGTTAGTCAATGATATATAATAAATACATCAGTACTCAGGGATGATAAAGTCTGCTGAAAAAAGCCACATTTTGTGGATTCTTTAAAAAAAAGGCACAGATGGGAATCTTCACCATTGTGAACCACCCAAACAGTATTAATAGGGGATCAGAAGATAAAAGCTAACACCATCTAATCTTTCTGTCTGCTTATATATTGTCCCATTCAAGCAGCATCTGAACTCCTGTCCAATGAACCGCTACAAAGGGGGAGATCCCAATCACAGACCAAATGTCACTCGAGTTAACTGTGCCTCTGTCATCTCTGTTATTGTTGCAGTCAAGGGCCGTCTTTCCTTGGCCTCTCTGCCATCTGGAGGCCTTTCTGCAGAGGCTGAGTGGAGGAGAGAAGCCATGAATGAAGACAGAACGCCTGCCTGCCTAATTGATGGTCAACTACCTGACAGTCGTCAGCTTTACCGCCTTCACCCCCCTCCCCCCCCAAAAGCTTCAGGCAAGACCAAGCATTAAAAAAAAGCAATCACTCTTGGATTCTCTTCATAGAAGCCGGTAGGCCCATCCTCTTTTTGACATATGCCTCTGAGCCAATGGCACTTTATTTTCTTGTTTGTTTTGCGAGGCAGCTCAACTCTTTACCATAAAAATGAAATATTACATAGCTGTTGCTATTGTCGTCCTCTCATTTCCAGCTGCTACCCTGAACCAATTACTTAAACCACATCCAAGCACGAGGTTGCCTTGTCTGCTGCGGGAAGGGTCAGGGCTCCCCTTTACTTGACTACAGATCCACCTGCCACAACCACCCGTAGCCTCCCTTTTCCACCGAGAGGAGTTTTTAAATGCTTGTTCTTGCTTGATCAGCATGTGAGACCTTGGTTACAGGCTAAGCCTGGATGGATGCTGTAAATCATTTGCAATATCTTGGGTGGAAAGGTGTAGCAAGGACTGTGTATAAAATCTCCATGGGGATTGCCGGGGGGGGGGGGAGCAGTTTTGGAATCAAGGATCAAAGTTTGGGTACAATTTTTCACACTGACTAGAGGCTAACATTTCTTTCATTAAATCATCCACTCGCGCAGCCACCCCAAGCTGCCCCTTCTGGCTTTTCAGATCAGGACCAAGGCTAGGCCCAGTGTGATTTCCATTTGCTCTGAAGAAGATAAGTTACGGAACTGCTTGGATTTGCAGTATGTCAGCCTCACTTGTTGAGTCCAACTCTGAAGAGGCAAGCATCAACCTCTGAAGATAGAACGGTGTGCCAAGGTATGCCAAAATAGTGAGGGCAATTTTCTAGGCAAAGAGGGAATGCACTACAATGGATGAATGATCCCACCTGGACCTTGTTGAGAGCATTGATGAAAGCTGCTGAGATTTCCACATAAAATTATAACCACTAATTGGAGACTAACAATTGCTAATACTCTCTCAAACTATAACCTGAATGTTACCACCCCCCTCTCTCTGTTTTGATTCATCTGAGATTAGGATCTGGGAAATGACTCAATTATTCCAGGCAAGCTTTCCTGAATTATTTATAGAAACTAAATGAAGAATAGATTGGGCAATGGTGAACTGAAGATCTGATGGTGGAAGGAAAACTGCATCCTGGAAAACAAGCAATTTTCTCTCAATAGGACTGTTTATTATTTTCTTCCTTCTGCAGAAATTGACAAATTATCTTTAAAGGTCTGCTGCTTAGCAACACCAGTTCCACTGATCTGCTTGGAAGATGTTAATTGCTTCTCCAAACAATGGGAACTGTTAAAAGGGACACATGTTTCATTTAATAGCAAGAGAAATTAGTCAAGGAGGGGGGAAACATTATAGGTTAAGACCATTGCATATAGTCATGAATTAATGATCTTTGCTACTCACATTTCATCTGTGCATTTTTTTTATAAGACACCAGCCAGAATCCTGTTAGTCTTTGCGCCATGTAAAGTTACACCTGCATAAATTTGCTGGGCATTACACCCAGGCAGTCTGGATTGAGCAATTAGTTTAGCTACCACAAAGTTGATTTTTTGGAGGATTTGGAAGGGGTTTGTTCCTGGGCAGGAAGGAGAGAGCTTCTCCAGCCAGCTGTAGATCCTGCCAGGGCTTGCCTTCTGCCACACTGACTCCTCCAATGCTTTGGTTCATTTCTGGCTACTCACTCCTTCCTAGGAGACTCATGGAAAGATCTCGCATTGACTTCTTTATGGAGGACCTGTGCCAGTGACTTAAAATGTCCATTTCTGGGATAAAGCGATCAGCTCTACCATCCTTAGCTTCTTAGGTGTGTCCAAATTGGAACCAAGTAGCCATTTTCCCTCCCTGGTGTCATGAGACGCATTAGTGTCACAAGGCCTCAGGTGTGAAGGGGGAGGAGGTGTTATCACTCTCACTCTCACATTTGGTGTTAGCCTTTCACTCTCTACTAGTCACTTGAAGTTCCACATGGCACCTCATGGAAATGAACTATCTCAGGATCTGAAAAAATAAATTGTTGCTCTACATAAAGATGGCCTAGGCCAGTGGTTCTCAATCTTCAGTCACCCTGGTATTCTCACACTGCACCTCCCAACGGCCAGCACAGATGGTGGCAAAGACTTCTGGGAACCACAGTCCAAGAACACCGGGGTGGCTTATGATTGAGAACCACTGGCCTAGGCTATAATCAGACTGCCAAGACCCTAAAACTGAGCTGCAGCATGGTGGCCAAGACCATACAGAGGTTTAACAGCACAAGTTCCACTCAAAACAGACCTCACCATTGTCAACCAAAGAAGTTGAGTCCCTGTGCTCAGTGTCATATGCAGAGGTTGGCTTTGGGAAATAGACAGATCAATGCTTCCAGCATTGGTGCAGAGGTTGAAGGGGAGGGGGTGTCAGCCTGTCAGTGCTCAGACCATACGCCACACACTGCATCAAATTGGTCTGCATGGCTATCATCCCAGAAGGAAGCCTCTTCTAAAAATGAGGCATGGGAAAGCCCGCACACGGTGTGCTGCAGACAGGTAGACTAAGGACATGGATTTCTGGAACCATGTTCTATGGTCCGATGAAACCAAGATCAACTTATTTGGTTCAGATGGTGTCAAGTGTGTGTGGCGGCAACCAGGTGAGGAGTAGTGCCGTGTCTACAGTCAAGCATGGTGGTGGGAGTGTCATGGTCTGGGGCTGCATGAGTGCTGCCTGTGCTGGAGAGCTCAAGTTCATTGATGGAACCATGAATGCCAACAGGTACTGTGACATACTAAAGCAGAACATGATCCTCTCCCTTCGGAGACTGGGCCACAGGGCAGTATTTCAATATAATAACGACCCCAAACACACCTCCAAAATGACCACTGCCTTGCTAAAGAAGCTGAGGATAATGGTAATGGACTGGCCAAGCATATCTCCAGGCCTAAATCCTATTGAGCATCTGTGGGGCATCCTGAAATGGGAGGTAGGGGTGCGAAAGGCTTCTAACATCCACCAATTCTGTGATGAAGGAACTGAAGGACCACCTCCTTCCATATGAACCTACCCAGCAATTAAGATCTAGCCAGGGAGCCCTCCTGAGAGAGCCATCCCTCAAGGAGGTGAAAGGAATGGCTTGTAGGAACAGGGTCTTTTCAGCAACTGCCCCCCGATTGTGAAATGCCCTCCCAAGTGAGACCCGCCTGGCACCAACGTTGATGACATTCTGGCGCCAGGTAAAAACCTTCCTGTTCCAGAAGTTTTAAAACTGATTATTGTGGGTACTGATGGCAATTTTAGTGTAGTATTTTAATGTATTGTATTTATTGTATTTAAATGTTTTATTATTTTAATTTTATTGCAATTTTGATTTTTTTAATTGTCTGAATTGTTTATTTTGATTGTGAGCCACCCAGAGACCTTTGAGTAGTGGGCGGCATACAAGCTAAATAAATAAATAAATAAATAAATGTCATCATGGAGGAGTGGAAGAGGGCTCCACTGGCAACCTGGATAGCTCAGGTAAACTCTATGCCAAGAGGGTTAAGGCAGTGCTGGAAAATAATGGTGGCCACACAAAACATTGTGCCCAATTTCAACATTGTCACTTAGAAGTATACTCTTGTTACCAGCAGTTTAGACAGGAATGGATGTGTGTTGTGTTATTTTGAGGGGACAGCACATTTACATTGTTATATAAGCTGCATACTCACTGTTTTACATTGTGTCATTTCTTCAGTGTTGACACATGAAAAGATACACTAAAATGTTTACGAAATGTGAGGGGGTGTACTCACTTCTGTGATTTACTGTATACTATATATTGTCTGATGCATAACTCCTTAACTGTTTTTTATGAGAACGCACACACGTTTCGATTTATTTGCTTTGTGTAAATAATCTGGATCTTGTTATTGCTTAAAGAAGTTTGTGAACAGAGAATTCACTCATGACAGTCCTGCTAAAATCATGCAGAGGGAGCCAGAGGCTCCTGCTCCAATCCTCATCTCTCTACTCTCAAAGCTGCTAAGCACGGGTGAGGTGAAGGCGATTATGGAGCTCTGTCAGGCCTGGGGCCTTGTCTGACATGTAGCTCCTGGTTGTGAGAAATGCCACAAGCATGTTTAGCTGAGCACAGCATCAGCTCCTTTTCAAGGTTTCCACCGTAGAAGAGTGAGGCGTTGCTCTTTAGGTGGTCTTTAAATGGAATGCCTGGATGGGTTCCAGAATACCTCTAGCAAACATCTGCCTAGATTGGCCAATGCTGGTTTGAGTCCCTGCATGCATGAAGGCACTTTGAGCAAGGCCTTAAGTTTTTGCCTCTGCTTTGCTTCCCACTTTAACATGATAAATTCACTGTCATTAAAAATCTGTCAAATGAGGATAAATGCCATTCTCTACTCTGGAGCTCTGGAGACAGGCAGAGAGAGAACCGATATACCCTACATATACTGTATTTCAATGTGTTGTTGAAAATGCCCTTTTTGCTGCTTCCTGCATACTCAGGAAGAGTGGGCCAGTCTTCTTTTTTAAGCACATGGAACCTTGAAACAAGGGAGAGCATCAGCCATGTCTACTCTGGCTGAAATACTGTTGCTTTGTTCTGCATGTGGAGGGCAAAGGGCATAACTTTCTGGGCCTTCTCATGAACAGGCTCCTGCTGGGATCATCCAGCTTACTCCACGCTCGAGACCACATGAAGCCATGAGCATCCCAGGGCCAAGCTAGAACAGACTGAATGTTACACCAGTTGCCACCGGTACACAGAACAAAGTAAGTGGGTTTCAGTTGTTAGATAAATATATATCAGCTACACTTCTTCAAAACAATGAAATGAGAAACAAAATCAAGCAGAAACCAAGCACAGCTTTCAATACAAGGAAAGATGATTGGGTGAACATGGAATCAAAAGAGTAATTTTAAATAAGTGCAGCGCAGAAAAATAAATTATTGTTTATGTGAAGAATCGACTGAAGCAAGAAATGCACCTGCAGCAGCAACTAATTTCAAATCCTGTAAAAGTTACTTTTTAGAACTAAAATTTCCAGAACCCCATTGGCTGGAGGACTTGGAAAGTTGCATTCCAAAAACCCCAAATTTTAAAAGCTCTAGTGAACTCCTTAACAAATTGTGCACAAGGATTGCACATGTGCCATGTCCATTAGCTCCCTCCTTCTTACACATGGCTACATCCTAGCAGAAACAGGAGCTAATTTGGGGGATGGGGTAGTGGGAGCCTCTAACATATTCCTAGAGACACATCTTTGAAAACCCAATTTGCTTTTTTTAGAAAACAGGCAATCTGAAGAATTAGAAATCTCTGGACATTATCCACTACAGTAATCCCCCGCCGATTGCGGGATTAGGGTACTGACTTGACCCGCGATAATGGAAAATCTGCAATATGCGGATGTGGTGTGTGGTAGGGACTGTGGGGCCTATCTGGGGCCTCCTACACTTACCTGAGGCCTGGTGCTGCCCCGAACGGGCCTACGACAGGCTTCCCGGGGCTGTCAGAGGCTCCAGAAGCAGTTTCTAGTGATGCAGAAATCACTTCTGGTTCATTGGAAAGCACTTCTGGGACCTTTGACAGGCCTGGGACTCCTGTCAGAGCCCGTTTGGGGCAGGGGCAGGCCTCAAGTAAGTGCAGGAGACCTCAAACAGGCCCAAGATGTTTACCCCAGGGGGCCTTGGCTTTCATATACTGCAGTCCCGCGATATACCAGGACCGCAGTATATGAACCACAAAATGGCAAGGGAATACTGTACACTACAGTATTCAATGTAATAGCTGGATGTACCCTGATTGTCTCGTTGGAGCAAGTTGCCTTACTTAGCCATTTCTGACTTTGTTTTTATAAACTTGATTTTACTGGATGAAACTCCAGAACAAGCTATGTGGTCAATCAATCTCTGACCAACCTGCTATTCCTTACAGCAACCTTATTTCTAGACAAGGCCATATTCTAAAGCAAGGTCATCTCTTTTTGTTCCCTGGAATGCTGGCACAAAGTATCTTTACTTCAAAATAGGTTATAAAAGATTAGAAAAACTCATGGAGGGTAATCCAGGGATACTTCCATGATTACTGGCACTGTGGAACTGAGCACCACTTGCTGGGGGAAATGGGTAGAAGTGCTACAGGATTCATGTCCTGGGCGTCATGGCAACCACTAGCTGGACTGGATAAAATGTGGCTCTGATCCTGCAAGGCTCTACTTCATCTCTGGGCTCCAGTGACATGAGGAGGATTTACCTTCAAGCAACTGTCTTTAGGACTCAAGCAATCTTCCTCTTTCTATATATTTTAAATAAATCAAAAGAATTCATGCTTAGAACTGCTCTTAATTAGTAGATCAGATACTTTTGCATAAATATGTTTGACTTGAATAGCTCATCCACAGTAGACTCTGCCCACAAAAGAACAATCATACATTCACAGAGACTGTGCGCCGTTCACACCAAGGTTTGTTAATGTGTTGGAATAAATTGTTTAAGCTTAATTTAATTGTTTATGCTCAATTGACACTGCTGCAAGAGCATTTCAATGAACCAAACGCTACAAACTATGAAATCTTTATTCTGAAATACTTATACAGAAGCCACTGGAATTACTCCAAAGTAACTGACCGCAGGATAATGCTCCAATCTGAAACACATGCTGTGATTAATCTTTCCCCAAGGCCTGTATAATCCCCTTGGAATTTTATACACAATATTTTATGGCTCACCTTGTGGCTTGGGTGGGATGCTCATAATAAACTCTCTAAATGTTTTGGTTTGCATATCTTAAGCTGGTGCACCGTCTAAATAGCCTGTGGTCCAGAACAATAAGCGCTCAGAATCCAGACCTTGCCCACTCCATTACACATCTTTACCCTGGTGTAAACGCTCCTTATTCCAATGGAACTTAGTCCCAAATAATATAATGCAGAATTGTGTCCAGGGGTTGACAGCAGTCCTGCAACCTAGCATGAGTGGCAGATGATGATTTCACATTTACATTCCATGGAAAGCTACAACGTGTATACTTGAAAAGCATTCACTTATAAACCCATGTGGGAGAAACAGAATGAGCAATGCATAAATGAAACCATGTATGCACATGTGTTCCAGATTCCAGGAGCCCCAGTGGATACAGAAATCCGCGGATAAGAGGCACTGGGGAAGTTAAAGGAGGTGGCAGTGGTGGCCAGGGAAGGGGTAAAAGAGAAGCCACCCCCTCCCACCCCGCAACCCCCATCCACCCATGCCAGGCCAGGAGTCTCCTCAGTGGTGATGGTGGTGGAGGCAGAAAAGGTACCAAATCCGCACTGCTCGCCCGGAACATCGGGGGGGGGGGGCAGAAGAGGCGCCTGCACTGCTTACCCAGAACATCAAGGGCAGTGGCAGAAGAGGCGCCTGTAAGGAGTGGCAGGAACACATTGCCATGACACACTTCTTTGCCAGCTGCCCTGCCTTGCCCGCCACCGCTGCCTCGTCCTCCTCTTCATCCTCCTGGAGCAGCTGCAACTGCTCAGCCAGAGACGGCCTTCCAGGCAGACTAGCAGTGGGACAGCAGGCTCAGCAGCGATGCCTCTAGCCAGGACGGCCAAACCCCTGCCACTGCCACCATTGCAGTATGTATGTATGTATGTATGTATGTATGTATGTATGTATGTATGTA
>JAHTLZ010000010.1:56063169-56130195 GCA_023846285.1 Phrynocephalus versicolor | reverse complement strand
TAAATAAATAAATAAATAAATAAATAAATAAATAAATAAATAAATAAATAAAAGAAGATCCAGTGGGGAATTGGACTTCCAAGTTCCGACTCTGCAGCCAGACATATAAACTTCTGCAGGTAAAGACCTGTGTCTAGAACAACACCAAGGGGTAAACATGGCCAGCTAGATGTAGTTAAGAGACTACAACTTCCCTCAGCTGCAAGTCAGCAAAGCCATACATGGACTGCAGGTTCAGTTCTATCTAGAGAGCCACAGTTACAAAGCCTTGTGGCACATTAGTTTGCGGAACTTCGAATCCCTGGCCACCTCTGGCCCTCTCCATTGGCACCATTTGACTTCAGATACAATCTGGGAGTTGAGTCATGGCTACTGGACTTCTTTTTTGAGAGATAGAAACGTTTCGCTGTTCATCCAAACAGCTTCATCGGTACAAGTACTTTCAAATAGAGAAGCCAGACAGATTAAAACCAGGTCTTTCCACGGACAAATAGGAACAGCAGGCTGAGCACTGGAAGGACTGGCCTCCTTGTCCCAATAGCGCTACACAGCTTGACTAAAAAATTTATATTCTTCCTTCACTTTACCCCCACCCCTCCACCCCAAACACAGATACTCTCAACCCTTTCCAGAACTGTTTCAGGGCTTCTGAGGGTTAACATGCTGTTAATCACTGCACTAAACATCATAACCTTATCTCAGTTGGACTTTGGTATTTATGCAGCAGGTGATGTTTTAGCTGTTGACAAATGCTCTCCTGCAGCACAACTGTAAACACACTTATGACCTTCCTCTTCCAGGAACAGACAGGTAGCCACATAATTGTCACACGGTCTTAAATGCCACATCTTGTACCTTGTGACCAAAGGTAACTAAGGGATAGGGATCTCTGAGTGCCTGCAGACTAAAATAACAGGCGCTTGTGCTGAAGCTCCATTTCTACAGTAAAAGTAAAAGCAAAGCATGCTGCTTATATACCGCCCACAGCATTTAAAGCACTCTCTGGGTAGTTTACAAGTAATTATGCAGACTACACATACCCCTCCCCCCAAAGCAAGCTGGGTACTCCTCAGAAGGATGGAAGGCTGAGGGAACCTTGAGCCAGCTACCTAGAATTGAACCCCAGGTTGTGAGCAGTCTGAGCTACAGTACAGCCATTTAACCACTGCACCACGAGGCTCATGCACATACAGTAGTACCTTGTATAACAAATAGTTTGTATAACATAAAATCGGTACAACATAAAAAGTTCCAGAGATAGGGAAAATTTGCTTAACAGAATCATCTATGGGGCAAATCCGTACAACAGGGGTGCCCAAACTTTTTGTAAGGAGGGCCAGATTTGGTGCCTGAGAATGTATCAGGGGCCGGTTGCTCCGCAACCCCGCCACCCCACTGCAAGCCCCATCCACTGACCCATAAGCCCCACCCACTGATCCTTTGCAACACCACCCGCAGGAAGGAAGGCGGGGACCAAGGGAGGGAGGGAGGGAGGTGGGGACCAAGGGAGGGAGGAAAGAAGGAAGGTGGGGACCAAAGGAAGCACAGGGAGTCGTGGCCACAGGTCGCCCCTTGGAAGAGGTGATCTGTGCGAACTTGCACCCCCCCCAAGCTCCCCAGCGGTGGCGACGGCTCGCCCGCCAGCCCACCCCAAAGCTCCTTGGTGGTGGCAGAGGCCCGCTGGCCTGCCCACCCCCACACATTCCCCTGCAGTGCTGGTGGTGGCAGACTGCCCGTCCGCCCAAGCTTCCCAGCAGTGTCAGTGTTGGAGAAGATTTTTTTAAAAACAACAACATCATGGGGCGCTGGAGGGGGAGGGAGTGGCAGGACAGTCAGCCGCGGGCCACTCAGAATGGCCTGACGGGCCAGATTTGGCCGCCCGCCCCCCCCCCCCCGGGCCGGACTTTGGGCAGGCCTGCCGTACAACATAAAAACAGTCACAGTTAGGGATTACTCTGTTTTCAATGCATTCCTATGGGAAATTTGTATCAAGGAAAATTTGCTTAATTCATTTGGAATGAATTAATTCCTTTATACAAGGTTCCACTGTATAGGGTTGGTTTTTCACTCGGCACTTTGCTTGCAAAGGCCAAATAGAGACACTGCACATATGGTAAATTAACCTGAAGCACATAGCCAGCACTATGCCCAAAATGAAGTCATTAGAGAAGCTCTTCTAACTAGAGGTCTCCCAACAAATGGCCCTGGACAACAGTGGGGCCAAAAGCACTGCAAACCGGGTGAAGCTTCCAAGTACACTTTAAAAACACACTCCTGGAGAGCTCATTAACCATAGTCTGAACAGGATGGAACTGAGCTAGCCGCCAACAAGAAAATGAATTGCAACATTCCGCCTAAAAAGGGCTTTATCTGGGTCAAAGCTTTGTCATCAGTTGTATTTTAAATCTTCCTCTGTCCTGTGCTGTTTGCAGGAAGAGGAGGAGAACACTTAGATCAAACAAAAGGCATCCCATTAGGAGGTATCTAAGGGGTTTTCTAACTTCTCATGGCACAATTTGGAAAGAATCCCTAAGTACAATTTATTGTTCAAGGACTACCCTGTAAATGCAGCTCTCTCTCCCAGCCTTCTGCAAAGTAATTATTCAAATGCTTTCCCTGCTGGAGGTGAACGGTTTAGTTATCTTGTCCTAAGCCTTGAATTAAAGGTCTTACTGTCAGTGGTGTCTGAGTTATCGCTGCTGATCGAGTACTTTCGCCGTTTCTCTTCCATCTGCAACAAAAGAAATGGAACATTACACTTACTGTTCAGAAAATTCATTATGGCACCAAATCACTGTTATCTCAGGATATCTACACATTGCATTAACCCAACCACACTAGTGAATACTTAACCTAATGACAAAGAATTACCCAGGCAGCTTAAAGAGTGGAAAAGAACACTGCTGAAGTTTAGGAATGCTTCCCTTCCAAAACTCTCTGCCACTGGAATATATGCATGCACTTTCTTTTCCATAATGTAGCATACAGAACTAATGTAACATCCAAACCCAGTGTGCAATAAATACAAGTTTAAGTCATTAAAAAAATTAATCAAAATACAGAACTAAGAGCAACCTTAGAAAGCATGGGCTGCTCACAGCTAGTACCAGCACAGGTTTTCAGTCTCAGTTCAAACACAAAACAAGGTTAAAAAAACCCATTTCTGTCTAGGCTTCCATTGAGAGATTTGGGACTTTCTGGGAATTGGGATACAGTAGGACCCTGGTATCCGGTGGGGATTGGTTCCAGGCCTTCCCGTGGATAATGAAATCTGTGGATAAGAGGGAACATCAAAACCTGCTATTTTGCAACAGTAGCTTGCTTTGCAGCTGCTGTTTGTGACAGTAGTTTGCTTTGCGGCTGCTGAATTATTTAATTTTTTTCCTCTGCCAACAGTGGATAATTGAATCAGTGGTTAATGAATCAGTGGATATGGGGTCCTACTGTACTTGGTCTTTGAAACAGTGAGAAGTGAATATGGCAAGCACAAAGCACCATAGTAATTATTCAAAACTTTAAATGAACAAGGTGGCTGTTCTATGTACAAGCCACTAACTATGTACTATGGCAGTGTTTTTCAACCGGTGTTCCGCGGCACACTTGTGTGCCGCGGAATGTTGCTGGGTGTGCCGTGGCGCGCGTCCGCGGAAGGGGGCAAGAGCAGGGCAAGGCAAGGCAAGGCGGAATGGGGACTGGTCTTCCCCCTCCGGCTTCGTGTGCCGCTGCCGCAGGGAAGAAAAAGCAGATGGACTTGCCGCCCGGAAGGAAAACAGGAAGGGAGGGCGGGGGAGGAAGCATGGCACCAGCGCGCAGGAGTCGGCTCCTCCACACCGTTCCAGCCGCGCGGCTTCCCTTCTCCACCGTCGCCGCCCAGCCCCGGCAAGCGGAAAGCGGACGCTCCGATCCCTCCCGATGCTCCTCCCCGCAAGTAAGTCCTCCTCGCCCGGTGCTCCTCGGGCATCCCGCCCGGAGCGCTTCCCCGCCAACTCCCTAACCGCGACCACCCCCGAGGCCATGCCTTGGTGTTTGTGTGTGTGTGTGTGCGTGCGTGTGTGCGTGCGCGCGTGTGTGTGTGCCCAGATGGATCTCCTCCTGTTTTTCCTGTTTTCCGGAAGGAAAACAGGAAGGGAGGGCGGGGGGAGCAAGCATGGAGGAGGAGGCGGAGCTGGAGGCGAGCGCCGTTGTGGTGGTGGCGCAGGGTGTCGGCGGCATCCCGGGCCACGCGCTGCAGCCCCTCGTCAGCGGGCAGGGCCTGGACGCGCAGCTCGCCCTCCAGCGCACCCGCCGAGCGCGCTGCCAGCAGCAGGAGCGAGCCCGGCACCAGGCGCGCCGCCAGCAGCCGCGCCACGCTTTGCCGAAGCCCTGCGACGCCCCCGTCACCAGGCACGCCGCCCGGACGACGCCTCCGGTGGGTGTGTGGGTGTGTGGGTGTGGGCTCGGGCTCGGTGTGTGTGTGTGTGTGTTGGGCTTCCTGGTGCCGCGGGTGGCCAGCCCCCCCCCCTGCCGCGGGACCCAAAGGCCCGCCCGCCCGGCGCGTCCTACAACCGCGCAGCCCATCATCTCCAGGTGCAGGGGGGGTGGGGGTGGTCTCCAGCCACTGCTGATCTACTCCTTCCCCCCCCTTGTTAATTTTTTTAACATTTTCTATGGTGGTGTGCCGCGTGATTTTTTTCATCAAGCAAGTGTGCCTTGGCCAAAAAAGTTTGAAAAACACTGTACTATGCAAAGAGATGAACCTCATTACATTGAAACGTTTTAGGGAATTTTCTTCAGGGTTTAAGGACTCCCTCTCCAAAGCCTGTTACAGGCATCATATACAGAAGACTTACAAAGTTTTCACATTATATTGGGAGAGTGAATCCCCAAAAATGCTTGTCCATAATTAACTGTTCTATATGAGATAGGTTAAGATAGCAATATCTTAATATGCTGCTACAATGACCTACGTTGTGATTATGTAAACTGCAATAAAAAAATAAAATCAACTGTTGACGTTGACTTTATTTTACAAATCGTTACAACTGAACCTGTTTCATAGCAACTCTATGAATAACTCTACACTCCAGCAGCCATTTGTTTATACATAGCTATTTCAAGAGCATTTCATATTGTTTTGGGGTAAAACTAGTATGTAGGGTTGGGCTTTGCAAAATTAACAGACTCCTACTTCTTTCGCAAGAACTCGCCAAGCTGAATTACTGGACGGAGAGCCCTCAAACTGGCAGGAGGCAGAGCAGCCTTCTCACCTCTAGGCCATTCTGGCAGCACTTCTTGGAGAAATAATAAAAATGGCTCAGATACATAGCGGTACACTGGAGAATGAGTCCAACGGAGGCAGGCTCATACACTCATTATAGAGGCACCCTCTGTTAGGACTCATTCTCCCACGCCCCTCGGTGAGTCGCAGGGATTCCCCATGGGTTCCATTTTCCTTCTTTCAATTTCAAGACGCAGCAGGGGAACGGCAAGGAAGGAAGAGAGCTGATCTACATCTTGTCACTTTGTGGGTCATAACTCAAGGTGGGGAGGTTTCCCACAAATTATGGAACTGGGCATTCATTAATCACAAAACTACAAATGGGTTAATAAATGAATTATCCAATATAGGAGTTAAGAGGAACACCTGTGGCTCTCCGAATGCAGGCAGACCCCAACTTTCACGAGTCACCTTGTATGGCTAATGGTAAGGGATAAGGAGGGCTGTCTAGCAATATCTACAGGACCAAATACCAATGCATGGCACACGGCATTAGGATTTGGTGAAAAATAAGAGGTTGTGCTAAAACAACCTAAGTAAAACCATTCATTGACATTTCAAGTAAGATGCTGCATCCTTCCTTCCTGTCTTTAAACTGTTAGTATGTCATGGTCCAACAAATATCAAACATTTTCCAAGCTGCAGTGAAAATCCTAATTGTTACTTTAGCTCATAATACCCATGCTACAGAACTCTGTAACGTAGTCCCCCACCGCTTCGTGGCCCGTATATCGCACCCCCACTATATTGTAGGAAACGCTGCCACCCTCCTCCCGGCACCACCACCACCACCACTACCAACTCTCTCCCGTTTTCACCCAACACCCCTCAACCCTTGCTGACACTGCCATTTTTGCCCCTAGCATCCCACAACCATTGTCATCCTCCACCACTGTTGCCCCACCACTGTCACCTCTGCCATCCCTGGCCCCACCCCACCGCCGCTGGCACCACCATCACCCCCCCACACCAACGTCACCCTCCAAAGCAGCTTTGGAGAGAAGTGGTGAAGGTGGTGGTGGCAGCCATGGGGCAACGGCATCTGCATATCATGGATTTTCATTTAGAGTGGGTGGTTGGAGAATGTAATCCCCGCGATAAACGAGGGTTTACTAACCAGACATAATATGAGTTGTTTCCTTCTGGCATTGATATCTGAAACTACAGATCCCACAAACCCTCAATGTAAGTTACACTAGGTGGGCCTGACTAGCTCTGTAGATTAAAATATATGGAAGGCAAAAAGGTGCCCAACCCTGCCATACAGCCTGTTGACATCTGTTAGCAGGTATACTATATTGTATAGTGCAGCTTCTGTGCAGGATGTAACCATTACTGTGCTTCAATGTAAACACAAAGGACAGGTTGCTCACCTGCAGCTCTAATTCCTCAAGTGTTCCATCTGTGAATTCACATATATGGGGTTCTGTTACTGCTCAGAAAGCAGCATCAGAATTTTCTAGAGCAGTGATTCCCAACGTTGGATAACCCAAGTGTTCTTGGGCTGCAATTCCCAGAAGTCTTCACCATAAGATGTGCTGGTGAGGGTTTCTGGCAGTTGCAGGCCAAGGACACCTGAGTTACCCAAAGTTGGGAACCACTGATCTAGAGCGCAAAGAGAAGCATTTTCTGTTCCCTCTGTTCCACTATGCATAACGAGGTACACCCTAATGTAATCTATATTGTAATCTAACTTGATGGTCTCTACAGTCTATTTTGCCTTCTTTAGGATGACTCCAGGTGGCTCTTTCTGAGGCCATGGTAGCAGAGGAAAATTCAGATTTCTAAAACTCTCCTGTGGGAAAGAGAAAATGCCAGAGCATGTCACACATTCAAGGTGTGAAGTGATTTGTCAACAGTTGTTTGAGCACCACACCAAAAATGCAAGAAAATCTGAAATAAGGTAATTTTACTTTTGTAAAACTACAAAAACAGAAGGCTTGTTCAAAGGGCAGAGTTTACTTGCACACTTTGCTGACATGAGACAGACAGACAGACAGAGAGAGAGAGAGAGAGAGACCAAGGAACCGGTAAATGCCTGATAGCCAGGTAAGAATGGAATCTACAATGAGACCAGACCACAGGTGGCCATGTGTTGGGGTGTGACATAATGGCTGTTAGGTAGACCTAAATGGAGGATTAGGCAAGGACTCAATGTTTTCAAGAGAGTAAAAATTTCATTGCTGTTTCTCAAGAAGCAGGAATGCTGGATTGTCTGGCTAGATCTCATAAGTTCAAGAAACTGGTCCACTTGTAAGTTTAGGGTTTTCTCATGGAAGGCTTAGTTGAGTTGGCCAAAGCCTGAGTTACCTGGGGCAAATATATCAGGCTATTGGGTTCAACCTAGACATGTCCCAATTTCTCACGTTCCCTGTTGTGTGTGAAGATGACACAACTGAGCAGAATGGTGGATGGTTTCTCCCAGGAACAATTTATGAGGTCAGTGAATGTTGGAAGTATAGAAAATTGAAATGGGACTATAGCCCTTTTGTTTACTCTTCAAAAACTAGATCGGACACTGGCTGAGGAATTTACTTCACTGCAATGTGTAGGCTTTGGGCCAGACAGACAATGAGGTCCAAGTCCTCTGTTGGAGAGATTGGGAAAGTGTCTTCCACAGTAGTCTGATGAGAATAGCAACTGCGATGGAGATGCTGGAGTTGAGTGATGAACATCCTCTGACTCCCAAGTAGGAACCCATTTGCTGTGGGGAAACCAAGCTTCAAGAAAATGGTTCTGTGAAAGTTGTCTGCTTGGGAAGTGCAGGGACTACACCAGTGAACAACCAGAGTGAATCTGATTTAAATCACTAGTCAGTAAGGTTCGATTTAAATCATGATTTTCTACATAAAGACTCATTGTTGCTTAATATTTACAACCAAATGAAGGTTTGATTTTTAGAATAACTTTTTTTAAAATAATAACTTTCCAGATTAGTTTTACAGTTATATCAAATAATTTACTCAATTGGTGGTTATATACTATTAGAACTACATAGGTAGGTAATTATGAAATTATTGCAAGGTGAACTATCCAGTTTAATAGGTTAAAGTGAGGTAATATGGCCTTTCACATCTATACCTAATGTCTATGAATATATATCAAGCCAAAGGTCTTCTCAAACAATGGAGACATAGAAAGGCAGCATGATTTGAACAGAGTTGAAGCACATGTAAGAGAAATAATTGGTTCTAATAGAATGACATCAATGCCTTATATAAGTGAACTTGAAAATCTTTACTGAAGGGCATGTACGTTAATCCCTATGGACATGTTGCCTTCCTCAGTATTGGAGGGCAGATTCAGGAAAACTCCCTACCTGGATCAACCTTGTGTGTGTGGTAAGGGAAGCATAGAGACTTTGGATTATGCACTTTTTGATTGTAAAATTTACAAACAGATCCAGGAAAGTATGGGTCATAGCTAGCATAGCTAATGACCCATACTTTATGGGTTTCAGCACCTTAAGCCATTGTTCACCTAATGGCTTTTTGAGCCTATTGTCCACCTAAAGAGCCTATTCAGGCCATTGTTCATCTTATGAGCCTATTTCAGACCCGGGTGACATGAGGTCAAAGTGAACTATAAAATGGAGGACTTGCAACTAGCTTTCCTCAGACTGACAAAGCTGCTTGGATGAGCAGCAAAATGTTTCATTCTCTCAAGAAAAGAAGTCCAGTTGCCACGATTCAACTTCAGATAAATGGATGACGGAGAATCTTCACAGACTCTGGGAGAGCATGACATTGTGAAAGGATTGATACAGCCTTATGCTACATAATTAAAAACTAATTTTATGATGAATAACATTTGGACTACAATGTATCTTAACTAGAACATGATCTTTAGAGAGATTTTTCATCAAAAAGCATTAACATTTTTAAAAATTCAGTTTAAATAAAAAAAAATCTGTTTTTTTTTTTTAAAAACCCCACTGATTTTATCCACCCTGTGAACAACCCTGTTTTGATGTCAACAGCTGCATTTATTCAATAGCTGGCTAGAGAACCATCCGGTTGTCATTTTCAAGATCAAGGCTGACAGCTTTTTTTAAATTATTTTGGTCAAGGGTGACATATCTGAACACTAACCTAAATCTTCACCAATTTCAAGGAGGCAAGGTGGAGTCCTAATGGTAGGATGGGGAGACCTCAGCAGATAGGGGCTGTGTTCATCCAGCAATGAGGAAGAAGTCCAGTCATAACCCCTGTAGAAAGTCGAAAGAAAACCATGTTCCAACCGATACTGAGGGCCCATCAAATATTCCCTAAGATGCCCATGCCGTGACTTAATGCATGAACCTTCTCAGAGTCAAGGATCATGGTTGGGACTGGAACAGTAGAGACAATGACAGAGATCTCTCAATGTATCTATGCTTCCAACTCTGAGACAGAATATGTTGTGGAGGAATAGGTGGTGATGATTATGAAGACCAAAGTGGTATATGTGGTATAACAAAGGAAGGTGATTCCGATTAACTCGCCCTCGGAGGCATATCACAGACATGTTACATTCCCATCCTCCTGGTGTGAAAGGGTTTGGAATTGTTCTAGTAAGGTGTTCCAATCTGGCGTCAATGTTCTAGTTTGAAGGTCAGGTTTTTGAGGTTTATAATGGGATGATAAATCGTGACATTTCCCTCTTTTTGTGCTTTTAAGATGTGTCCTGTTTGTCAATTGTTTACTTCTTCCATTTCACCAGGGCTGATGCCCAAAAGGTCTTTGATACCAATGTTGAAGACAGTGCCAACATCAAAGTATATTCCACAGGCAACATTAGTAAGTCAGAGTTTGGAAGATTTATGCTTTTCAAGGGATCCATTGCTCTAAAGGAAAAAAAATTCCATGGTGCTTGTGAGCTTTCTGGCAGTTGAGGGATTGAGTTGATGGATTTTACGGATTTTTCCCAGAGATAAGATTGCAGCCTGGTGAGGAGATTTTTCAAAGATATGAGGGTAAATACCTTATGAAATTTACACTTTTCTGTAATGTGTCACTCACTCAGACAATACAAGCATTTATTGTGTCTGCCAGAATGAGGCATTTTGCCCCCATAAGTAGCATGCTCCTTGTAAAGAGCCCAAGAGACCATAAAATTAGGAAATAAACAGAAGTCCAATAAAGCTAAAAACATGATAAAATATTTTTAAAGGGTCAAGGGGAAATGAAGAGCTAGAAAAGGTAAAGTAATAGCTATTTCCAATTTCAAGAATTACAGAATTCTAAGTTAGTAAGGGTCCAGCATTCTCTTGAGATGCTGCTCATGCAGGGAACAGAGGAGAACAAGGTAAGAACCAGACTGTGCTTGGTCGTGTGCAATGCTGCTGCTGAGGGTGGGGCAACTCTTCTCCTAGGCTCCAGAAAGTTCCAAGGATTCTTTCTAGAAAGCTGGAGAATCCCATCTGTATGATTCACATCAACCATGATGAAGAAGCACTAATTTTCAGTGACACAGTCTCATAACAAACTAGTTATGAAGCAAATATGCAAACACACACACACACACACACACACACACAGGGCAGCAGACCTCCTTAGAACAATTTGGGGAGGGCAATGGAGCTTATTATGTTGTACCTAGGTAACCAAGAAAGAAATGTGGCACCTGGAAGATAACCCAGTGTGTTACAGTATACAGTACACTTTTTTCAAGCACTGCCCACTTTCACTGATGCATGAAATGTTACCCAGGGCTCCAGGTACACATGGAGCAAGAATGAGCAGCTGAGGTCAAAGGGAAGTCTTCAGAAGCTTGAAACCAGATAAATGTGTCTTATCGCATTACATGTCTTAGCTTCTTCAAGTACCAGCTTGCCTACTGTAAGATAAGCAACGTTATGCATGCAGCACATTAATAGCACAATTCTTACTGTCAGAAACGTTTTGCATTTAATTTTCCCCTATTCGCCTCTTCAGTTGCCTAGATGCTCTAAGCACATCCGATCTCTCCTGATTTCTGAAGCTAAGTAGGGTTGGCCCTGGTTAGTACTTGGATGGGAGACCAGCAAGGAATACCAGGTGCTGTAGGTGCCTGGAGTAGGAACTGGCAAACCACCCCAGTATTCCTGCCAAAGAAAACTCCATGGACAATGGGTCACAAAGAGTCGGTCACGACTGTAACAACACAACACACACATTCACCTCTTACTATATTCCAAGTTTTTTTTTATTTGCTTTAAATCAATTTTGCCCTGGCACTGGTCATTCTAGACAACATTTTATGACTCTAAAGAAGAGGATGGCAGTTCATGGAATCTTAATAACAAGGAACCTATCAGTCGTTAAGATTTCACAGAACTGTTTATTATCCTTAAACCAAGACATCATGGCAGTTTTTACCAAATTTATTATTTTAATCAAACAACGCATACAACTTTCTGCTCATCCTTGCATCACAGAATTCTAACTATTCTATGTAAAAGATAACAGTGGTTAAAAAGAAAAAGACTTGTTTCTCATGAGGAATGTGCTTAAAACTCCATTTTTTCCCTTTGAAATACCCCGCAGCCAACTAAGAATCTAAATACTGTGCAACTAACTTTAAATTTCCTGAAACAATGGAAAGAGGAAGATTTCCCCACTGTTTACTTTATCTAGTCCTTCATGCCAGCCTGCTGCTCACTTTCATGCCTGCTTCTGCCACCTGATATGCAGCACAGCTCAAACCCTGCATCGCACAGGCAATTGGGGGGGGGGCGCAGTGAGATGAATGCAAGGACAGGGAAAGAAAAGTACTAGAAGCCACCACATCTTCCTTTTTTTCCATTGTAGAATTACAAGCTCCCCCCCCCTGCCCCCCCCATAACCTCTGGCCATTGAACTGACAATCCCAAGAGTAAAAACTGGATATCTTTCTATTTTCTGAACGTTTACAGGGGGGAAATGCACTGCTAAAGTACACCTGGTTTTCTTCAAATAAAAATGGCACAACTGAAGGACAAAACTGTCTTATGAAAACCTACCACGCTTAGCTGGGGTTCCCTAAGATTCCATCTACCCCACATTTTCTAGGATCGGGGGAAAAAACAGCAGCCAAGCCATGGAAAATAGTTGTTTGTGTGTGTGTGTGTGTGTGGTTTATTCACTAGAGCTATTAGAAGAAAAATGCACTTGATGACAAGACCACAGGATGCCATTATCCTTTGGAGAAGATGACAATCCGCAAAGGAATTCTCATAAAAACTAAGTTATAAAATCTTAAGCATGCCTTCCTTTCCAGCTCATGTGCAATGTTTTACCATACCACTCTGAAGGATAATAACAGCGAAATAACATAAACATCTATACTGACAATGCGGAGAGAGAAAACTGCCCTGTCAAAACATGATTAGAATTACTTCTTGACAATATGGCAATATCAATACTTCTCTCCAGTTATTCGGAGGGAACGGATGTTATTAAAACACTCTTACACTTCAAGGGCATATGCTTTCAGAAAGGGGGAAAAGAACTGTGGAAGAGCTCAAGGCAGCTTATAAAACCAGAATTCTAACAAAAACATCATCTGGATGGATTTTGCTAACCATGTACATTATTATTTAAAACACACAAATGATGTAGAACTCATTTTGACTCTTGGAATGAAACAATGAAGATTTGACCGAAATCTTTATACTGAACCTATATTCAAAATTTTCTTGGAATACAATATATATAGATAATATGACACCTAATGGCATCAAGCAGAAAATATCTAGCTGATGGCAACGGTCAGGTTGACAAAATTCTGTAGAGACTCATTCCATCAAATTTGCAGTATACAGTAGTATTATTTTTGCTACACTGCCTTGTGATCAGCTGTTGTTCAAATATTTACATCAACCAAGTCCAATTTTGTGTGAAAGTCTTAAAAAAGCAAAAAGTGTTCTGCTTATATATTGCCCCATACCACTTCAAGTAGTCTCTGGGCAGTTTACAGTTTAATTACAGTATACAGGCTACACATTGTCCCCCTCCAGAAAGCTGGGTACTCATTTTACCGAACTAGGAAGGAAGGAGGGCTGAGTCAACCATAAACCTTGCTACCTGTGATTGAACCACAGGTTGTGAACACAGTTTTACCTGCAGTACAGGCATTTAACCACTGTGCCACAGGGAACAGGGAGCCTTATGGATAAGCCCCTTTTACCTGCTAGAAACTATTTTTGCCATCTAACTCTATGGGGTATATAGAACCCTTACAGGAACAGTGGTTCTGTGTTCTACACTTTGGAGCCTTCCTGTCAATACCAGATCAGTGGACCGGTGTGTAAATAAGTGACCCGGCAGAGGCCTGCCAGCTCTTCTATCACACTTGCCCTCACTGATAAAACTGAGACTGTCATGCTGTGGGCAGATCATAGAAAGATAAGACTCAGTGGGGAAAAATTATAATAGTAGGAAAAGTGGAAGGAAGAAGGAGAGAGGAAGACTATATACCGTATGTGATCAGAGACATTATAAAGAAGCCAAGGCATTGAGTTAGCACAGCAGTTCCCAACCTGGGGGTCGGGACCCCTTTGGGGGTCGAACAACCATTTCACAAGGGTCACCATGAGCCAGTGAAGAAAAAGGCACAAACGGCTTGGGTATGGAGGAAGAGGGGGAGGAAGGGGGGAAGAGTGAGTTATAGCTTGATAGGTTGGAAGGGATGTCAGTCAATGGCATTAGAGGCTGTGATTGGCTGAGGGTGCCTGTAGAGGGAAATTCTTTATGGCACCTGTGGCAGTGGCCTGCCAAAGGGGGCTTGTGGCCTCTTCCAAGCAGGGCAAGGGGTCACCACAACATGAGGAACTGTATTAAAGGGTCACGGCATTAGGAAGTTTTAAGAATCACTGAATTAGCAGAAGAGGAGAAGGGCTGCTACGGGCAAGGACATTTCGGAAATCCCTCATTCATAGGGTCACATTTCTCCCTTGAAAAAAATGACACTGTCAAAGCCTGTTCCCCATCCTGCTCTGCACCAACGCAGTGGAACGACTGACATAATTTCATGTTTCGAGTTGGGAAAAACAACTTTCCAGGAACACAGCTCCCAGAATGCTTGAGATCGTACGTCCACTATTAACTCTGGAAATCATCCCAAGAAAGTTACTTTTCCAGTCTCTGGTCTTGCTTGTTTGTATTACAGTATGCAAAATTATGCTGAACCAGCTAAATCAGGCAAATAATCAAATCATTCTCAAAAGCATTTATATCATTTCTCATGTTTCAAAGTCCCACTTCTCATCCCCACAAATTATCTCTGTACACAACAATCCCATAAAGAAGATCAGTGTTCCTTCTGCATTGCATTTGAGGACCTGAAACAGAGTGACAGTGGTTTTACTTAATGTCAATTACCGAGCTTATTGCCAATAAACAGTGAAAGAACTACGGTCTTAGTTTGCTATGCCAAGCGCAACAGTAATAACTGTGGCACCTTAAATGCTGCTGATACATTTGATGTCGCATGACTGAGTCTGCTTCATCAGACCTATTGCATCATGTAATCAAAAACTGCAATTAGAAAGAAACCAAGAAGTCATCTATTCCAACGAGCTGCTCAGCCTAGGATGTACACAGGAGGATGCAGATACGAGATCCCTGGTAAAGAGACATCCAACCGCTATTTAAAGGCTTCCAATGGAGGACTAGAGGGTGATAAAGATTCCAAGAATGGTACCACCTATTACCTATTATTGGTTATTAATGGATTGTAATGGATTGCAATGGAAACCAGTGAATGGATATGTTTACTGTAGTAGACCAGTTTAAGACTATTGCCAAGCTAACCTTATATTTGCCAATCCTTCCTTAAAATATTAAACGAATATTAAGATGTGAAAATGGAAAGGGGAGTTACCAGCGTGAAATGTTAATCTATCTGACTTCAAAGAGGAATATACTAGCCAAGAATAGAAAATTTTAAATGCATTACGAAACTGAGAGACCAAGATATAACTCTTTTGTTTTAATAGCCCATTAAGTATTGGTCTCAGCCATATTGATATAATACTTGAAAGTTGATAGAACTTAGGTTAATAGATAAAATATAATGGGTTGATTATGTTTATTATTTACTAAATCTTATCGATTAGATAGGATATCTTAAGTCAAACTTACTATCTTCACCCTTTGTACTAGATGAAAACAGATATAAATGTATGCCTATCGTATATTGAGCTAGACAAATAGATCTTAAGGTGCTTAGTAAAATGAAGAATTAGGATTAAATAGGCTAGCTTAATACTGTACTTTGTTATTTTCACTTGTTGCACTAGATGAAGATGGAGATAAGTAACAATGAATACAATGTTGGAAAATAAATATGTAAATTTGGAATATTCCAAACACTTGGGCTGAAATATTGGGAAAATATTTGTATTTGAACTATGTAACACGGCAACACGCAAGCAATGTATTTGTTTTAACTTGTTATGTTTAGAAAATTCAATAAAATATTTAAAAAAAAAGATTCCAAAAATGGCTTTACACCTGTCCCACCGCAAACCCCAAAATCTGTGTGAAATGGAGCAGCAGCCATGTTTGACCGCTATATTTATTTATTTTATTTATTTATTTATTATTAAATTTATACCCTGCCCATCTTCCCAAAGGGAACTCTGGGCGGCTTACAAAGCTGATCAAGTCAGCAAATACACAATACAGTACAATACAGTGCAGTAAACAAACAAACCAATACATATAAATTAAAAACAGCAGCAGGAGAGCACCCTTTGAATCACACCTCACTGCTATTATAACAAATCCTGGGAATGGTAGTCGATGGCGGCAAAAAAAAAAGAAGAAGAAGAAGAACTGCTGGCCCCAATCTGGAATTGTTCAATCAATGGATGGCATACTATGAGACAGAGACATTGCACAGAGCTCCATGGCACAGGAGGAACCGAGAGGGGTGCCCCATGGGGTACAATAGTCTGGTCCTAAGTGAATCACAGACTAAATTCAACATGCCTTCGAGATAGCTGCATCTTGCCTGTGAGGAAGGAATGGAGGCTGAGGAGGACCCTACTAAGTGCACCTTCAAAAGAAATGAAGGACAAGCGTTCTCCCTAAGAGCCACCTCACAGCAAGCTTTCATGTGCTCTTTCACGCACGTCACTTGAAAGAGAAATGGCTGAGTCAATCCTGCCAGGTTTTTAATGCTCTATGCCATTCCTGAGTCTCTAAATAACCACAACCTGCTGATTAGATTACGATGTTACGCCATCCTGCAGGGGAAATGACATTCTCTACATTCTTTGCTCTGCTTTACACGTTAGCTGTGTCATGCTCTCCAGCAGAGAATGTGCAGGCCGACCGCAGCAGCTTCACTCAGAAGACCTTTATTTAAAAACATGTATTAACTTTCGTTTAAAGATGTACAGATTTCTTCGAGGGGGTTAGACCAAGGCCATCTAATCCAGCATTCTGTTCTCAGTACCAGCCCTGATTTAGTTTAGAAAGCCGATAAACAAGGGGTCATGGAAATGTCCCTCCCCTCTGTGTGCTTCTGGTATTCGGAGGGATGCTGCCTCTGACACATGAATTCACATTAAATATTCAGTGCTACAACTGCTGATAGACTTAACATCCACAGAAATGTTCACAGTAACACATTCATTTAAGGGCGATAACTTAGCAGTAACAAACAATGTATGAGTGGAATCAAAGCTACCTGTGGATCATACTGTCCAACGAAAGATTATCAGAGATTTCAGATACACCATGCAAGCCCTCTTGATATTGGTGGCAACCTCAAAGGCATTTCTGAAGAGGACATTGAGTGACTGCCTTCTCGTGGCTGCAGAACTCCCTGGAAAAAGAAAGGCGCAGCTGCCCCCTCCCTTCTGATCTCCATCCATCTACAAGCATGCATTTCTACTCAGAGAGAGACGGATAACAACTTACTCACTAATGAGAAAGGAACTTCTAATCAGGGTGGGGGTGGGGTGGCTTTATTTTGTAACTGATGTTTAAATTGCTTGTAATTCATAAACTCATAGAAAATGAGGTTGGAAGGGGCCTCTAAGGCCATCAAGTCCAAACCCACCCACCCAACCCTTTTCCATGCAGGAATACAAATCAAAGAGTGTTTGCCAGGCAGTTGTCCCAAATTCTCTTGAACATCTCCAGTGTTGGAGCACTCACCACCTCTTGTGCTAATGGGTTCCATTGCCGTACTGCTGTAATGGTTAGGCATTTAGTTCTCACACCCACAAATTAACTTGACCCTATATGGCAGGCATGTCCAAACTTCAGCCCTCCTGGTGTTTTGGACCACAACTCCCAGAATTCTAAGCCCAGGCTGCCAATGACAAAGGACTGTGGGAGTTGCGGTCCAAAACATCTGCAGGGCCAAAGTTTGGACATGCCTGCTATATAGGAATCGAGCATAACATTCTAGGCTAGGTTTCTTCTGGGTTCAGGGTTGATGAGATGACCTACTCAGTATAACTGCCATAAGCTTTAGAGTAGAACAGGAATTCACAAAGCCATAGCCTCAAACCACTTTTTATTTTCATTTTTCATATATACTAACTTCAGGAGGCAATGTCTGAGAGTTTCCCCCTGTGGCAGGTCACTAAGTTGTTGAATAAAATGAGATGCTAATAAAATCTAATATACTTTTGAATGGGGGGGGGGGAGGTTTCTCTCCCAGAGCAGAGCTCTTTAACATGAAAGGAAGAATTATACAGCAGCCTTAATATACAAATTCCTACACCACTCCAATGTGTGATTGGAATATCTATCTTTAAAACAGCTAATTTATTAAAATATCTTCTTAGCAGAGCAAATTGCAGGAAATGAAACATTATTTGGTCATCAAACCATCTGTCTTTGGAATGCCTGGACTAACAAGGTCTCTTCCTGGGCTCATATTTTCCCATCTTCTTATCCTTTGGTGGCCTGGGGAAAAGCACACATTGAATTCTGTGTCCCCTGAGGTTGTGCTGTGGCTGAGAGAAGCCACTTTTCTGTTTGTTCTTCCTACATACCTGAGCTGAAAAGGGGGGAAAAGAAAACAGCACCCCCGGTGGCATTTCAGGAATCTTCTTTCTGAATCACTCACTCTCTTTCAGCAATCCATTTTTAGACTTTTCCATTCTTATTTCATCAACTAAAAAGGATGTGGGCACTCCTGTGCTTCTGAGCTTCCAAGTTAAGAATTCACTCTTTTATTTTATTTTGTTAATTTAGAAAATACAGATAATGTCCCTTTCAGGTAAAATATTATTCAAATGCTTTACTAGCAATACGGTCACCCCAGTTTTCACCTTGAGACGTTTAGCTGATGAAAATATCATTCCCTTTTAGCATCACACTAAGGAATGCCTAGAGTTCGTTGAAGTTCTATGTAGACTGCAGGTGTTCAGTTCAATCCAGACAAGATGGAGGTGCTGTTAGTAGGTGCTCCGCCAGACAGGCTAGAGGGCCATCTCCCTGTTCTAGACTGGGTTGCACTCCCTCTAAGGGACAGGGTCCGCAGCTTGGGGGTACTCCTGGACCCCAGTCTAACTGTGGAAGCCCAGGTGGACTCAGTGGCCAGGGGTGCCTTTCTACAGCTGCGGAAAATATACCAGCTGCGCCCCTACCTGGATGAGAAGAGCCTCATGACAGTTATGCATGCACTGGTAACATCCCGTATCAATTACTGCAATGCACTTTACGTGGGGCCTGTGAGTCATGGGGGTGGCAGGGACCACATCACACCAATTTTGTATAACCTGCATTGGTTACCCGTTGCTGCCCGAACCCAATTCAAAGTGCTTGTTTTGGCATATAAAGCCCTAAACAGCTTAAGACCTAGATACCTGAAGGACCGCCTCCTTCCATATGAACCTACCTGGCAATTCAGATCCAGCCAGGGGGCCCTCCTGAAGGAGCCACCCCTCAAGGTGAAAGGGATGACATGTAAGTACAGGGCCTTTTCAGCAGCTACCCCCAGATTATGGAATGCCCTCCAGAGTGAGATCCGCCTGGTGCCAACGTTGATGACATTTCAGCGCCAGGTAAAAACCTTCCTGTTCCAGACGTTTTTTAACTGGCATAACATATTGTGAGTCCTGGTGGTAATTTTAGTGTTTTGTACTTAAATGTTTTTATTGCTTTTAATTGTTCATTGACATTTTAAGGTTTTAATTATTCATTTTAATTGTAAGCCACCCAGAAACCTTTGGGTATATAAGTCGTATAAATAAATAAATAAATAAATGTTCTTCCACAGCAGAAGCATGAATCCCTTAACACAGAAAACTGACATATTCGGGAAGATCCTCAGCAGCCACTTTTCTACACGCTGAGATGACTATTGGGGAGGATTTAATTGTGACTGTAACTATTATCTGATGTAGATAATATAAAATACATATGACTACAGCGATATTACAGCCCCAGCCCTGCATTTATGACAGTAAAAAAGCCAAGTTCTATTATAGTTCCTAGAAGCTGCCTTGTGAACTTTTTTCAAAAATCAGTACGTGAGCAGATATTGGACAAAATCTTTCAAATGTACAACAAGGAGAAATGCATACTAAAGTTTAAAAGCCCAGCATCCTATTGCTAGTCTCAACTACAGCAGATCGATCCATTCTATGGCATTGAGACATGCGTTGACATCCTTTCAGCAACATTTTCAATGTGTCTACTTTCCCGTTGAACCCAGCCACGGGACAGCAGCCAAAGAAGGGGCTTGCGCAGGAACGACTGTGGCACTACACAGACTACCAGCAATGTTCAGAATTCTTGGTACTTTTATGTATTATGAAGCAGCACAATGTCCATCATCATGACCAACAGCAGAGCACAGGATTAAATAGGCACCCACAAATCCCTTCATCTTATGGCAATGAATTGCCATGGACAACTCTCCAAGTCATTCTGAAGAGGGAAGAGAGAAAGTGGAGACTGTGCTTCTAACACAAGTGCACCTTTTGACTCCCTCCCCTCCCGAAATGACTGGTAGCCATTTGTGTGTGTGAGAGAAAGACAGGATAATTGGTAAACAACTACCTTCTACTCCTAGTGATGCCAAACAGTTGAGCACCTCAAGTTTGAGCACAAGGTGGCTCCTCTCTGCACAGCTTCACCTCAAAATAATATTCATAATTTATTATGAATTAACCTTGGCTAACGTGCTCCAGCCCTGCTTTCTAATCTGAACTCTGACAGGTTTACATATAGGTTGAAAGGTTGTTATTGCTGTTTGATTTTCCATCTTTCCTCTCCTCAATGACTCCATCATCTGTGAAGGTAGATTCCTCTCCTGCCTACAAAAAACTAAACAAGGGTGACACATGCCTTAGTGACATCCCGGCTAGATTACTGTAATGCGGTCTATGTGGGACTACCAATGAAAAGTCTCAGGAAACTTCAATGTGTCCAGCCATCTTGGTCGCCCTCCTCTGGACCTGCTCAAGGTTGTCAACATCCTTTTTAAATTGAGGTGCACAGAACTGGACACTGTACTCCAGGTGGGGTATGACCAGAGCAGAATAGAATGGCACTATCACTTCTCTTGATCTAGACACTATGCCTCTGTTGATGCAACCAAGAATTGCATTGGCTTTCTTGGCCACCGTGTCACTCTGCTAACTTGTGTTCAATTTGTGGTCCCCCAAGACTCCCAGAACCCTTTCACAGGTACAATTTTCCAGCCAGGTGTCTCCTATCCTTTACCTGTGCAATTCATTCTTTTTACCCAGATTCAGCACCCTACATTTTTCGTTGTTGAAACCCATTGTTTCTACGTTGCCTGACAGAGCCAGTGTGGGGCACAGAACTTGATAGAGTGCTGAACTGGGACTCAGGAAACCTGGGTTCAAATCCAACCTTGACCATGGGTTGTGGGGTCTGGCCTGTGGGTTCTGCAAGAGTAAAACCACTCCTTTAATAGCTAACATACACTGAAAACCCTAACAGAGTCCCTTATTAAGTAGGATACAGTTTGCTGGCACATAGTGAATCTTGCCTATTCAGAGAACAATGTGGCCAGGCAGTTATCTTTGGAACGTCTGACACTCCATAGGAGCGTTAACTCCTAGTGTCTCCGGGTAGGGTTAGGAAGGTCCTCTACCTGATACCCTGCTTTCATTCTCTGAAGCCAGGAAAAAGGCAAAGATTCTAACCATTGTGTAAACAAGGTATTGCCAGAATTTTATTTATAGAATAAATGTTCTGTGTTTTTGGACACCCAAGACAAATTATGCATCTAACTTTTTCATCTTCCAAACATATTTATTGGTTTTCCTTTCACTCATCCAAGGAAACCTTTGACATTTTCTTCAGCAGGCTAACCAGGGAGAACAAACATGTTACAAAACAAGAGGGACACAAGTGATCTTCCAGAAACAATCCTAGCAGTTCTTTATCATAAAATTCAGCATTTTATTTATCAAGCCTAATTCTAGGACATAAACAAAGAAAAGAAAGCCAAGGTCCTAGAAAATGTACATAATTTCTCTCTAATGTACTGACATGATTCAATTTTCAAAAAGGTTGGTGTCTGTATCTCAGAGATGGGGACCAGAGTTGTCAAATCACAACAGTGAATCAACTCAGGCTCAATTCACAACTCAGAAGCCACCCACCCCTTCTTTTTTCCAGGGGGAAAAGCTTGTATGCTTTCCCTTATGTGTGTGTGTTGTGTCATTACAGTCATGACTGACTCTTTGTGACCGCATGTCCATGGAGTATTCTTGGCAGGAATACTGGATTGCCAGTTCCTCCTCCAGGTGCCTACAGCACCTGGTATTCCCTGGTGATCTCCCATCCAAATACTAACCAGGGCCGACCCTGCTTAGCTTCCAAAATCAAGCGAGACTGGATGTGCTTAGGGCATCTAGGCAGCTTTCCCTTATGAGGAAAGGCTACATCATTTGGGGCTCCTTAGTCTGGAAAAATGGTGCCTGAGGGGGAATATGCTTGAGACATACAAAATTATGAAGGGCATGAGTAAAGTGGATAGAGGGACACTCTTCTCCCTCTCACAAAACTAGGGGACATACACTCAAATTGAGGGCTGGGAGAGTAAGAACAGACAAAAGAAAATATTTTTTCACCCACCATGTTGTTAATCTACGGAACTCCCTGCCACAGGATGTGGTGATGGCATCTGGCCTGGATGCCTTCAAAAGGGGATTGGACAGATTCCTGGAGGAAAAGTCCATCACAGGTTACAAACTATGAGGGAGATGTGTAATCTCCAGGCTTAAAACCGAGGTACTTCAAGGGCCAGATGCAGGAGAGTGGTATCAGGAGACAGATATCTAGTCTCATGCGCTCCCAGACGCATCTGGTGGGGCCACTGTGAGATACAGGAAGCTGAACTAGATGGGCCTTTGGCCTGATCCAGCATGGCTCTTCTTATGCTCTTATGTTCTTAAATAGGGACTTGCATGCGGAGCTTGGGACTTTAGTACCAAAGACTCAGACTTAGTACTTGGTGGTACCATACACTCAGACTTGGCCTTGGGACTTGGACACAAGGACTTCCCCCACAACCCTGCTACAGACTGTGTTTGTTGTTATCACTATGACACTTGAAATACTAAGGCTGCAATTCTATCCACACTTACCTACCAATACCTTTCAATGAACGTGACAGAGCATACTTCTGAGTTGACTGGTACACCCCCTATCCCCATAAGAAGCTACCCTAGTTGCTTTCCATTCTGCTTTGCTCTTGGGAAATTTCTGTTTTATCGGTCTACTCCTTCTGGCACACAACAACTTCCAGGTTGAGTGGCAGGCCCTCTGCTGGAAGATAAAAATAAAAAAGGAATACCAGAAGCTGAACTGCCTTTATCCCGGGTGAGACCATTGGTCCATCTAGGCCAGTGTTGGCGAACCTATGGCACGGGTGCCAAAGGTGGCACTCAGAGCCCTTTCCGTGGGCACCCGACACCGCCCCTTCACAGCCACCTGCATTCGTGTTAAATTGCTGTATTGGCACTTTGTGAAAAAACTAGTGGGCTTTGAATCGCAGTTTGGGCACTCAGTCTCTAAAAGGTTCGCCATCACTGATATAGGCCAATATCATGACATCAGAGTGGCTCTCTAGATTTCAGCTAGGGTTGTTTTCTAGTTGTAGCTGGAGATTCCTGATATTCCCAGGTAGCAGCCCCATCCCGGTCCTAACCAGGCTGAGCACTGCTTAACTTCTGAAATAGGAAAAGAAAGGGCCTAACTACATCAACAGATTTTATCTTCTGTCCCTCCAAATATATTGAGACTTCAATTCCCTGCCCATGATGGCTGGGGCAACTTGGGAGCTTCCCTTCAAAACAGTGGGTGGGCCAAAGTTTGTGAACTGCTCTTTTGCATCCTTGCTAAGAAACGAGGCCTCATTGTTGCACACATCAAAAATAACCCCGAAAGCATATGACAAAGGACTCAAGAGAGAAAGCCAGTCAAAACAATAAGGATTTTACATCCAGTGATATCTAACATATCTTTGAAAATTATTTTGCTCATTACATAACATAGGAGAAGAGAAGTACGGCTCTTATTGTCCCTGCCTTTCTTAACATCCAATGGTAAATGGATGTTCTCTCATCTATACCACTAACCATGATAATACAGTATATATCAACCCCTTGTTGGCTAAATTTCCATCTTACCACAAGAGAAGGGGAAGAAGGCACTATCATACTGGCAAAAAGCAAATACTTTCATACTATATACATCAGATTTTATATTCCATGATCTTTGAAGAAGTGTTTCAGAATTCTGAGAACCTCAGTTTTCATTTGTATTATGTCCACAAATGATGAAAAGAAAAGAAAAGTTGAAGTTATGGTAGGAAAAATGGCCAAGAACAAGAAACGCAAAATCAACCCAAAGCGTCTGGTCATTTTTCAATTACTATGTTTTAAGCTTCTATCATCCTCAACATCAAACTGAATCAAGTTACCCTCCAAATAAGAATACAATGGTGCCTCCACTTATGATGTTAATCCATTTGTTGCAACACTTTGTATCGAAATTTAAGTAACTCAAAATCAAGTGAGGTGCAACACACCCTGGGAATGGAAGTCTTCCGCAAAATTTTTGTATCTTGGAGTTTTCACGGAAGACTTCCATTCCCAAGGTGCATTGCGCTCCGGGCGGATTTCTCTTCCTGTGTCGAGTTTTTTGCAACTAGGGGCATTCATAACTCGAGGCACTGTTCAATGGTTCAATAGGTCTTTTCCATAAATTCTCTGGGGGAGCTCATAGAAATGCAATGCAAATGATGCTCACCAATGTTCCCTCTAGAGGTATGCGCATGCAGAGCTCCAATGACACCATACAGTGGCAGCCGGTGTTGATGCCCATTTACTTCTCAGTTTTGGATGAAACCCTGCCCTTTGCACACACAGAGAGAAAGGCTCCAACACAGCAGGAATGAACATTACAAGGAAAGTTTTGATGCTCACTATTTAAATTATTGTGATTTGCATTTTTTCAGCATCAGCTAAACTTGCAGTAAAGACTCAGCACCACGTTGGCTGCACATTTCTGACATAAAAAGAGTTTCACTATAAAAAAGATTAGTTCCCTTAAAATATTGTGGAAATATACATGTATCTGTATATGCATGTGCCTTATGTGTTTCAGTATTTTTAAAGTAACTGATGTGAATACAACAGATGGCAGTGATAACTAAAGAGTATGTGAATGGTAGAACATACCCACGATACCTAAAACCCCACACTTACATTGGGAGTTTGACAGGTTGCAAACTAAACAAGGAATCTGCCTGAAAACCGTATGGAATGTGTGCTTCTTGCATACGTTTTCCACTTAACCGGTCCTGTTCAAAAGCATGACTTCAAGACCTGACTACAACTTCCCCAGAGACAGAAGCAGCTTCCTTCTGCTTGTTCCTCTTATGCTCCACTGCCACTTCCAATAGGATCAGTTTCCTAAACGGTGTGTACCCTTCAGTTCCGTTTCAATGCATCTCCGATGAACCCCAGAAACACAGATCCATTCCCTTCTGGTTTCAGATATGGTTTTGAAACCGACACAATGTTGGTCCCCATGATCTACACCAGCAAAAGAACCGAGGCAAGTGCACCGATGCATGTGACTGTCTTTCAGGCATTCCGACCTCATCCACCATTACATCCTTTTGGATCAGGTATCTAAGCTACAATACGCTACAGTGATTCAGCTGCTGGATAGCTATTCTGAAAAAGGCTCCTTCTAAAAAAAAAAAAAAAAGACTATTTTTGCCTCAGGGCTTCTCACTGTGTAGTCCATGTTGTACTCTTGGCCATTTAGCATCCATTACAAGCCTCTCGATGAAGTTATCCTGAGGCTTGGACTGAGATGTTATGCCAGTACAGAGGACACCAAACTTTATCTCTCCTTTCAATCAAATTCATGTGAAGTTGCGGCTGAAGCAACATTTAGGATCAGCACTAGATTAAATGGGGGAGGAAGTAAACTGAACCTCAAGGATTATCTATTTAAATGGTTCCAGGCAAAATCAAAGAAAAAGAAAAGAAATGACACAGAACATGTGGCACCTAAAAGACTACCTTTCATATTTTAATGTAATATTTTGTGGGTTACATGTCCACTTCTTCAGACAAATAGCAGCAGAATGATCTGTGCAATATAATATGTGATAGGATATACATTTTATATCAAATATTCATTGGCTGTAGTATCTGTATTTACAGCTGCCTAGATGCCCTAAGCCAGGCATGTCCAAACTTCAGCCCTCATGTTTTGCACCACAACTCCCAGAATTCCAAGCCTGTATTTCCATTGGCAAAGGACTGTGGGAGTTGTAGTCCAAAACATCTGGAGGGCCAAAGTTTGGACATTCCTGCCCTAAGCATATCCGATATCGCCTGATTTCGGAAGCTAAGCAGGGTCGGCCCTGGTTAGTACTTAGATGGGAGACCACCAGGGAATACCAGGTGCTGTAAGCGCGTAGAGTAGGAACTGGCAAACCACTCTAGTATTCCTGCCAAGAAAACTCCATGGACATAGGGTCACAAAGAGTCAGTCACGACTGTAACGACACAACACACACAGAGACAGTACCTGTATTTGCATGTCAGCCCGGTTGTAAGTTTCCATAGACAGTGGAAAGGGGAGTGGGAAGAGGAGGAGGGGGTTGTAAAGATGATTGACAAGAACACGTCACTCTCCAAAGCTCTTGACCCATACTTGCCTACAGAAAACCTCCCAACCTCAAACAAATACTTATGCACACAAGATTACAAAACAGCAACATGGACAATGGAACTAAACCTTGCTACAAAACCCAATGCCAACTCTGCCCACACATCTATGCTGGCAACACAAGCACAAGGCCCAACAATTTCACATACAGTATCAAGGGCAACTTCACCTGCTCCTCAACCAATGTGATCTATGCCATCTTTTGACAACAATGCCCCTCTGCACAATACATTGGACAAGCAGGGCAATCTCTAATAAAATGCATCAGTGGACACAAGTTTCACATAAGGAACCATGATACACAGAAACCTGTTTCAAACCATTTCAGTTTACCCGGACATTTCTTGAAGGATTTGAAGATCAACATTTTGGAACAGAATCATTACAAATCAAGAATATAAAGAGAAACAGCTGAAATACAATTCATATGCATGATGGCCACACACAAAAATGGATTAAACATAAGTCAGGATTTTTTGAATCATTACCAAATGTAACACTACTATATTGCCACTTCAGGGAAGTTTAACTCCCACCAGGACATTAAGGTTAAAAAAGAAATCCCATCCTCTCCCCCGCCCTTCCCCAATCTGAGGTCTGGTTTCCACAGAGCCATAAAACACCTGCCATATCAACAAACAACATGAGACCCTGGGCAAATCCTCCTCACCATCATCTTTACAACCCCTCTCCTCCTCTTCTCCCTCCCCTATCCACTGTCTATAGGAACTTACAACCAGGCTGACGTGCAAATACAGATACTACAGCCAATGAATATTTGGTATGAAATGTACATCCAGTCACATATTATATTGCACACCTCATTCTGCTGCTATATGTCTGAAGAAGTGGATGTGTAGTCCACAAAACATTACATTAAAATATGAAAGGTAGTCTTTTAGGTGCCACATGTTTTGTGTCTTTTGTTTTGTTTTTATTTGATTTTGCCTGTAATTCTTGTAAAGACTAACATGGCTACTCTCTCCAAAATTTCTATTTAAATGGTGAAATGATATCAAATCCACTATGAACCCAACCCTGGGTCCCCAGATGTTCTTGGACTATAACTCTGAGAAATCCTGGCCAGCACAACTAATGGTGAAGGCTACTACTGGGACTTTTAGTCCAAGAACAGCTAGGGAACCAAGTCTGAGAAACGCTGCTACAGGAGAGTTATACCAACCCTAGTGTATAATGCCATACATTATGGCACTGAATTGCTACTAATTAAGAAAGTTGCTGCACACAATCCTGGTTATGTACCAGTCAGGCAACTCAGTGCCAGTCTACTCAGTGTCAGGCAACTCAGTGTATGGTCAGGAATGCATTGCTGTTAAACAGAAATTCAGGGTTGGATCTTAGACATTCAAAAGACTACCTCTTTCCCATTAGCCTCTCCACTGAGGTCTTCTTCAAGAACCCACCTTCTGATTGCATGAAAGTAACACATCAGCCAGTAGATAAGTGTCAGACTAGAATTCATGAGACCTTAGTTCAAGTTCCACTTAGCCATGAAAAATTTACTGGGGGTTGGCCCTGGTTGACCCCTTAAAACATTTCCATGCTTCCAAACGCTAATCAGATTTCTTTTAGACTGGACTGGACCAGACAGCACATAAAAACAAACAAATCGTAAAGGAAGGAAGGAAGGAAGGAAGGAAGGAGTTTCTGAATGCCTAAATGTGGAATTGCTTTGTGAGGGCGACTTCCCAATGCTGATGCCACTTTAATCTGCATCTTCTAGCACATAGGTAGTAAGATTCACTCTTGTGGGGTCCATTCTGCTCTTCTCATGGTTTTCACAATGTTATATATGCTATATTATTTTATACAATTATTTTTCATTTTTCCCACATTTCTAGATTTCCTTTATTATCTCATAATCTCATAATCTACCCTGGGAGAGTATGCTGGCTAAAAGGACACATATAAATCTCTAAGTAAATAAATGGAAGAAATCAGAAGATGAAAACGTCATTTTAAAAAAGCAATTGTTTGGCCCCCCTTTTTTTAGAGATCATTGAGTAGCCCATCTTCTCCCGACACCCGTTCATGAATCCTACAGTGTCTGTCTGAAATCACACTCTCAGCTAATCTAGCAAGCAACGAATGAGTTAAGAAGCTCCTCTGTATTTCTGTGGTGTGTGTGTATGTTATGTTATTACAGTCATGACCACCCTTCATGACTCCATGTCCATGGAGTTTTCTTGGCAGGAATACTGACAATCACCCAAACAAAAAGTATCAAGGAGCTTGTGGATTCAGACACTAAAAGACCCATCAATGGAACATTTTTCTTTTATTCAGCAGGTGAGTTCTACTGTGTACAATGTTATACATGTTCTTGTTTTCTATTTGCTCTAGCTGCACTTACTATCTTTGTTCCGGGAGGAACTTCTAATCTTTTTGAAATATAAACACAAAACTCTCTCCTGTTCACCCTCCCTGCCTTTCAATTTATTTTATCTGAGAAGATTATTTTAATAATGCACTTTGCAACTGTTTTACTTTTGTGTTTCTTCTGATTTTTCACCCTTGGGTTATCAAAGATGCACCAGCACATTCATGACAGTGACAGATGTTCATCTTGACATGGGAAGAGATGGGCATCACCAGCCGAGTAAAATCCAAATGAACAAGAAATTTCAAAAGAAAAGCACAAGATGACTTTAATGGGTTGCAGCAGTAAGAATGCTGGGCTGGGACTTGGAAGATCCACTTTCAAGTCGTTCCTCAGCCATGAAACTTACTGGGTGACCCTTAGCCAAGAGCCCTCTTGCAATTGGACCTACATCCCTGCGCTTTTGTAAACATGGAGAAGCAGAGAAGCAAGAATGGCATCATGAACTCACTGGAGACGTGTAATGAACAATACACAAATATGGCATTCAGCAGTTCTCTCTTGAAGACAGCGACTATCAGCTATAGGAGCTGTGAACACTCCTGGCCCTGACTACCCTGTTGCTTTAATTAGAGGCTTGCCAATGGATCTAGATTCCAAAAGTACAGTGGTACCTTGTATAAAGGAATTAATTTGTTCCAAATGAAATTATGTTAAGCAAATTTTCCTTTATACAAATCCCCATAGGAATGCTTTGAAAACGGAGTGATCCCATTTTTATGTTGTAAGTATTTTCCCCATAGGTGATTATGTTAAGCAAATTTCCCCTATCTCCAGAATTTTTATGTTGTACAAATTTTATGTTATACAAGCTGTTTGTTATACAAGGGTCCACTGTAGTTATTCACTTTAATATCAGCAAAGGGAACTACATTAATTTCTGCCACCCCTTTTAACAGAATTCATAGAAGCCATCTCTCCCTATAGATTTAACCGCTACAGTAACTTCACCAATAAGTTTCTCCTTCTCCTTCTTCAGTCTTCAAACACTGTTGTACAAAACGGTTCACATTTGGACAAAAAACAGAAGCAGCTACTTTCTGTCTATCCCAAAACTCTCCTTAAGTCATACCTCAGTCTTATCTCATGGCTTCTCACTTTCCGCTTTCAACTACATTTCCATTCCCTATTTACTTTGAGCAACTACTGTATGAGCAAATCTAAAAACTAATGAAAGGTGAGGGACACTTCCAAAGGAGCATGGTGCGTCTATTCACAAAGCCAGATACATCAACATAGGTCAGGCATGTCTAAACTTCGGCCCTCCTAATGTTTTGGACCACAACTCCCAGAATTCTAAGCCTAGATTTCAAATGGCAAAGGACTGTGGGAGTTGTGGACCAAAACATCTGGAGGGCCAAAGTTTGGACATGCCTAACATGGGTGGTTATTTCATGTCCCGTTCGTCCTTCCTTGCTGTCCCGCTTGGGTCCGGTACAAAAACAACTTCATGTCCATAGAGTGACAGCAAAAAGTTGTCTCGACCACGCTCCCAGAACCGGGAACAGAGCATAACAAGCCATACCTGCCCCTGGGCTGGGGAATTCTCTTGTCACAGTTCGTTCCCGGTTCCTGTTCCGAGACAAGGAACCATGCGGTAACAACTGTCACGCAACAACCAGTGTCAACCTAGTGGTCAGCAGCTGGAGCAGCATTCAACATTAGTTTCCCTATGGGAAACACCATGCAGGGCAAATGTTTATTAAAGAAAGTACTGAAAACTCTGTAGCATTGACGTGTAAATCCCGGAAGACCAGTAAACTGAAATATCAAAAAAGTTTTATTTGTGATATTAAAAAAGGGTTAAGAAAGCAAGACAAATTGAGAATTTGTCACGGAACAAGACCGTGAAGTAACAGTTGTCACAAGACAATTAATCGTGCCCGTGAGTAAACGGAAACAGGGACTGAACAGGGACAAAACCATGTGACTGTGAACAACGCTGTCACAGTACAAACATAATCGCAGAACAAGATAGGACATGAAGTAACCACCTTATTGCCTTCTTTACTTGTTTTAATTTCATCCAAAGTCAAAGCAGAATGAGCACAGGGAGGCTGTCTTATATTAACCAAGATGCCTGGAATTTAAAAACTTCACAGGCAGCAAATATTAACAAGTGAGATACAGGACAAAATTACTTAATCTAGTGCCCCATCAGGAGATAAGTCTTCATTTGCATCCTATAGAAATTCAATTTGAAAGAAAATATATAACATATGTTCAATGATCATTCTTCCTTCCTGCCTTCCTTCTTTCCTTCCTTCCTTCCTTCATTCATTCCTTCCGCAAACTCGACTCCAAATTCAAGTTTCCAAAGGAACTTTATAACACAGCTCAGGTTATGTGAAAGAGCTGGACATGTTTAGCCTTGAGAAAAGAAGACCGAGGTGAGATATGATAGCACTTTTCAAATACTTGAAAGGGAATCATATAGATGGGTATGCTCTGTTCTAGAGTGTAGGACATGCAACAATGAGTTAAAGTTATGGGAAGCCAGATTTAGGCTGAATGGGGGGGGCATCCTGACTGTTTGAGCAATAGGACAATGGACCCAATTACCTCAAGAGGTGGTGATTGCTCCAATGCTGGAAGCATTCAAAAAACAACCACCTGTCAGATATCCTATGATTTGTATTCCTGCTTTAAGTGGGGTGAGTGGGTGGACTTGATGGCCTTTTAGGCCCCTTCCAATATCATTGTTCTACGAATCTATGAAACAGCAATTAGACTAAAGGTCATATAAGGAAAGGATGTCCAAGATGAACTAGTGAATGCTAACAGCTGGCTTTTAGAAATGCAAACAGGGGTGCAAACTATGGACCATACCCTAACCCTACTGGTATGGTAAGAATGGATGAACTAGCAATTAACACACATATTTCTGGACCTGCTAGATATTTCTATCTGCACATAGGTTTTTGGACTATGCCTTACAATCTACAAAGCAGTGTTCATAATCATAAAGCACTCTGTCTAGGAGTTCATATCCGCTCCAATGTAGTAAGGACGGAGGCATGAATGTGTCAGTAAGTAGCAGCCAAAAGGGAGGCAGTCCAGGACAGCGAATTAGGGACAGACAAGAATGCTAAGTAGGCAGCAAGATGATGGGGCCTACAGAAGTCAAAGAATATGGGGATGCTGAGGACCACCAGGGGAAGTTGATGAATGACAATTACCAATGACTCACTTGAGCTTCTGCAGGAGGCAGATCCCAGAGAAGAGTCCCAGTGTGCTTGCCATGAAAGAGAAAAGTAGATATTGGGGGGGGGGGGGGCAGAATGGTTCCAGATGACAGAAAGAGAACATGACAGAAGAAGAAGCAGGGAGAAGCCACTGCAGCACCAAACATACCAGGGCAACAACAGAATGCAGATTTGCAGAACTTTTGAAGTGTTGCATAAAGGAGGCAAGAGGGCTGGGTAGATATGAAAATCTAGAACCACTACAAGAAACCACATGGAAGTTGGCGAGTAAGGAAAAAGAGAAACAGAAAAGGGGGAGGAGCAACAGAGCAGGCAGAGAAGGTTACCAAGAGAGAAAGGATGTTGCTGCTATTGCTTTGAAGAGGCAATAATATGCCCAAAAGACTGGTAAAGGTATTGCAGTTCTTGGTTTTATTTTATTTTATTTTTCTGTTCCCCTGCCCCCTTAAGGGTGAGCTGATCCCCTTTGGGACAAAATGCAAAATGTGCATTGAGGGACAAGATGGGTGGAGTGACAGCTAAAACTGTCAGCGACCCTCACTTCTCAAACTATATTGTCACCAACGTTCTTTAAGAAAAACAAAACAACTTGGGATTCAGTCGTATATAACGATCAAGCGTCAGAAACCAGGGACAACCGTCCGTCATGAAGAACGACTCTCCGTCTTTCCCTCATGAAAAGGCAGAGCAGGCAGAGCCAAGACAACCCCAGTGTTCTACCTTGCCTTGGCAGTTGGCACCGGTGGCAGAAGCAAGGGATGCACCGGGAGAGAAGCAGGGCATAACGGGACCCAGGGCTCAGCCCTGACCGCAGAATAACCCCCTAGGCTTTGTACGCCTTTGGCATGTACAGCGTACCTTGTCATTGCCGTCAGTTCACACACTTCCTGAATGGCGCTTAAGGACAGAACAGCTTCCAGGGCCAGCATCCCCCCCCCCCCCGCGACCAGCACTGATCTCCCCTTTAAATGAGGAATCGGAAAAGGGAAACCGGCCCGGGAGATAAGGATCGTCATGGCAGTAATTGAAATGGAAAGGCACAGGAGAGAGAGGGCGAGTCGCATCGAGCAGGAAGGGCTCCCGCCACGCAAGAGGCAAAGTGCGCACTGCCTGTGAGGGAATGCGAGGAAGAAGCGTGGAAGGAGGTCGCCTCGAAAGCGAAGGGGGAGCCCGCCTCTCCGCGGGTGGGGGGGGGGCAGGCGGGGGTGGGGAAAGCGGGAGGGCTTCGGGGAGCAGAGAGGATGGTGAGATGAGCCGCCCCCGGAGGAGCCGGGAGAGTTGGCGAAGGTAAACAACAGCCACGCCCCCTACAGTCCTCATCCCCACCGCGCAGCTCCATCGCAGCAGCCTTCGCCTGTACATTTCCACTCCCAAATCTCTCCATGCCCCCCCCCCCGCCTCCAACGGCGTGACTCTTGTCGCCCGCCTCCCCCCATCAAGATCATCCTCATCGCCGCGGCGGCCACCACCACCACAGCCCCGTCTGTCCTGACGCCTGCCACCCTCCGCACTACGTTACCGCGCGACTGCGAGAGCCGTCCGCGCCCCGGAAAAGCTTGGCCCATTCATAGCCCAGCGGGTCTCTCTCTCTCTCTCGCCCTCTCTCTCTCCCACCCTCGCCGAAGACGGTGGCCCTTCTTCGGCTCTGCCTCTTGGGCGCACTGTGTTTATGTCTGTTGCAGAAGCTGGCAGGGACCCCACAACCCCAGCACGTGAGAGGAGCCGATCATGTGGGTGCACCAGCTCCGAGCCATGCGAAGGCTCCAAAACGTGCTGCGTATCAACAAAAACGAAACTCGGGTCTCCACGAATTGCCGCGCAAGCCCTTTTGGCACATACCGGACACACGCTACGTAATTCCTCCACACACCCAGGCAGACTTTTCACCCCTCCTTGTTCCGCATCCATCCCATTCTCCGCCCCCCCTTTTTTTGTTACCCCTGGATCACCTTTCCGCCCCTACCCGCTGAAACCGGTGCTTTAGCCCCCGCTCTCCTACCCACACCCCTTCGTTTTGAGACCTCTTTGGGGTTAGCTTTGCCGCAGTCATTAATCCGAAGGAACGTTTCCCGAGGCTCCTGATCCGTTAAAAAGTTGTTGTTTACATTCCTGCCGCCTCCCTTTTGAAACATGACTGACCAACATGCGCAATCAATGTCTAAAACGCCTGCACACTCTCCCCCCGCCCGCCCGCCACCGCCTTCCTCCTTTGCAGGGAACAGTAAAACAAATGCGAAGAGGGAGGGAAGGAGCGAGCGGGGGGAATCACGGGAAGCTACGAAAAATAAAAATAAAAATGGAGCAGTTTCTCCACCCTTTTACCTTGGCTAGGAAGAAGAGCGTCCTCCCAAGAGTTGAGAATATCCCTCGGGTTACAAGAGAGGTGTGGGGAGAGATGCTCCAGAAACGCAACCGCTCCTGGAATCTCCCTTTGCAAAGCTTAATCCCCTACCATTTCGGAAGGGAAGAAGCATCCCCTCTCCTCTTCGTAGGATCTGAAGACGAGACCCTCCGGTTAGAGGAGTGCATACAAAGTAACTTCGCGGATGAGGGCGAAAAGGGAGGGGGAGGAACAGAGGAAAAACCCAAAGAATTTCTTCCAGCTGAGATGGCCGCTCTGTGCAAAATCCAGCGAGCTCTCTTGCTTGTGCGTCTTTCTGTTTCTTTTTTAAAATCCAGACTTCTTTTTCGGATCGCGTTGCAATTGCCCGAAATTTCTGCAAGTGGCCCCTTTTCCTTTCCTTTCCCCCCCTGCTGGCGAGGAAGGGACTTCTTCCAAGGAGTGCCTCAATGAAGATGATGCTTGGAAGTTCACCCCACCGCCACCTTCTTCAAACCCCCTTCTTTTCCCCGCCCCCCTTTCCCTCAATTTCTTCTTTTCTTGCTTGTTCTTCCTTCTTGACGAGCAGCAGGTCCAGGTGCAGCTGCAGACGTGGGTCCCATCCCTGATGGGGTTCGGCATGTGTTGCCTGCCTGCCTGCCTTCCCTCCCACCCGCCCACTCCTCCCTTGCCTTCACCTCCCTCCCAGGCGCTGAGTCCCCATCTCTTTTCTCTTGCGCCCTGGGCAGCAGGAAAGGGGTCGGGTTGCGCACACGGCACACTGACTCGCTCTTTTGCTTTTTCCCTCCCTCCCTCCCTCCCTCTCTCTCTCTCTCTCTCTCTCTCTCCTACAAGCCCGATCAGGTCACTTTCGCAATGATCTTCAGCCTCGCGCGCGCCCACAACAGCGGCGGCAAGCAAGGCACGCCAACAACACACGGAGATCGCCGAACTGCAACACTTTCCTCGCTTCCTCCTCTTCTCGTGCACGCACTCGGCCGCTTCTAATCGCGCGGCCCCCACCCGATCCCCGGTACCGGCACACACACCCAGCCCTTCACCTCCTGGAAGCGCTGTGCAGGCGTCCCTTCGCTGCCGCCGTGGCTGCTGCTGCTGCTGCAACCTTACGGGAGGAGGAGGGGGGGCAATACGCTTATACTTAACAAAATCTTTTGGCGCCATATTAATGACGTACTTCAAATTTGCCATTTCTTCCTGCGTCAAAAAGACGTTTCTTGCCAAGAGCCGCGGAGGTGCGCGGCGGGGAGGGCGAGGGGGCGCCGGGCAACCTCGGAGGAGAGGGGCGGGCGGGGAGGGGAGGGCAGAAGACCCTCGCCGCGGAAATAACGCGCGGGGAGGCGGAGGTGGGGGTGGATGTGTGTGTTTGTTGGGGGGGAGGAGATAAGTCGGGAGAAGTGGAAGCGCGGGAGGTGACGGCGCCCGGGCGGGGGGGTAACAGAGCGGCGGGCCGAAACGAAAGCCGGGCGGCGTGAGTTCCCCCCCCCACCCAGGGGAGAGCCGAACTTGTGTCGGTCAGCCTTGGGTAAGATAAGAGGTGGCCGGGCCCCGCTTGAGGGAAAAGGGCTCGGCGGCTGGCGAGCCTCTTCCTTATCCCGGGTCGCTCCCAGCCGCCGCCCAGCCGCCCTTCAGCACTTGCTCCTTGCCCGTAGCTCGGCCAAGAGGGCGGGAGGGAAAGCGATACGGCGGAGGAAGGGGGGGAGCAGTTGACACGCGGAACAACTCGTCCCGTCCCATATGGTCCCACTTTATGCCCAGCTGTGTTTCGGGTCCCCCACCTGGCCCCGGTCTCGCCTCCTCCCCTCCCCAACCCACCCCGAGACCAGCGGTTTCTTGTCAAGCCCACAGAGAGCCAGAACTTTGCACACAGTTTGGACAGGAAGGGCGAGGAGCCAAGAGCCGCCCCCCCGGAGTTCGCGACTTGACCTTGGGCGGCTCAGGCAACCCGCGGGTGCTGCTGGAAGGGCGCGCTTGTTGCCGTGGCTCTCGCCCGCCTTGTTTTCTCTGGTTGGCGGCGGCGGAGAGCGGCTCCAACGCCATCCATCTGGGCACACCCACTGCCGCCGCCGGCTTGAGGAAGGCACCTACTGCCCGAGGGGAGCGCAGGCCCCTCCGCTGGGCATCTTGTAAACCCGCGCGGCCTTGCCCCCTTTTCGCAAAGCCCGCCCTCCCCCCTCCCTCTGATGCCTTTGAGCTGGTCCTCAGCTCTCTTCTGTGCCTTCTGGTCCTCCCTAGAAGTTTCTCCGGAGTTGGTGCTTCTGGTTCCAAGGGCAGGGTTCCAAAGTTGCCTCCACGACTTACAGGCCAGGATCCATTCGGGTACATATGTGGGTAGGGGGCGATTCAAAGGTCATAAGGAAGCCAAATTTCTGCCCCCTCCCCCAAGTGCTTATTTGTATTGTGTGTTATTTCTAGGCCATCTTTCTCTGGATAAGGGGGCAACAGTGTGCTTGGCCTCTATCACACAACCACTTAAATGTGCCTTTTCTGCTGAATTTATTCATATCTAAAGATCGTGCCCCCACGGCCAGCTGCATCATCTGAACACCCCTCTCGACCATTACCCCTCAAGCACATCTTCCTGTACCATTGCTAGGGGTTTGATCAAATTATTTTTGCTTGCCGATGCACATTTTGATGCGATGCAAAGGTCCTGTGAACTCCAAAAAGCTGCATCTTCTTCCGGTTTCACCCATTTTGCAGCAGCTTTTCAAAACAGCGTTTTGATGTGCATTTGGCCAATGGGCATACAAAGAGAAGTTCAAAAATGCTACTGTGGGGGCGGTAACTGCGCATCTAATGTCACGTGACCACTCTCAGAAAAAGTGCACATTTTATTGCCATCCGCATTTAGCGGTCATGTGATAGAGGTGTTAGGATTTCCCCAGTACTCAGATTGCTGTATTTCGTTGACTGAGAAATATAATTACTGCAATGGATCAAGTGCAACAAATTGAGACTGAACTGCGAAAAGATGGAGGCATTGCTGGCAGGGCCTTCGGGTCCTCCTTCCTCAGCTCTCCCTGGGGGTCTTACCTCTGCCATTTAAAGATCAGGTTTGGAGTCTGGGAGAGTCTTTCTTGACCCCGACACTCACCTTGAAGAAACAAGTGGATGCTGTGGCCAAGTCTACTACCATCTTAAGCAGGAGTTTCTCAAGGCACTGGCCTATGCATTGCCAGTGTCCAAAGTATATTACTGCAATACACTCTACTTGGGACTGCCCTTGGACTTGATGCGGAGGTTGAGCCTGGGACCTCAGTATCTGGTGGAGTTTATCCACACACACACACACACCTGAGAAATCCATCCCATGCAGGCCAAAAAGACAGCAACAGGACACTGTGCCTTCTTGTGGTGGCCCCTGAAATGTAGAACCACCTCCCAGCAGAGATAAGGCAAGCTCCCTCCCTCCCTTCCTTTTGGAAGGCGCTAGAGACATTATTTATTTGCAGTGGCCTTCCCCAGTTAGTGGTTTGGTTTCCCCCCCTTTCCATCAGCCATCTGAGAGGGAGCATATTTTATTATGGTTTCTATTTTGGTCCCCTGAAATTTGGGAATATTCGTTTTTAAATCCTTATGGGTGTTTTAAAAATTCTTATAAGTGAGATGTTTGCCACCAAATAGGTTTTGTTAGTGGCTGTTTTACATGTGTTTTATAATATGACTTTTACATTGTAAGAACGTAAGAGCCATGCTGGATCAGCCCAAAGGCCCATCTAGTCCACCTTCCTGTATGGCCCCAGACTAGATATCTGTCTCCTTATAACACTCCCTACAATTAAAATTGTATTTTATGAGTCACCATTTTGTAAACTGCCCCAGGTAGTGCAGTTTGCAGTAAGGGGGCAGTATAAATAAATAAATCTTCTCTCCCTTTCTATACATCTTCTAGAGTTGTGGTTAGAAAATCACTGTTTACAGCCTGGATTCTTCTTTACTGTACACTGGCTGTCAGGCCTTGGGAAAGTATCATAGAATCATAGAGCTGGAAGAGATCTCAAGGGCCAACCAGTCCAACCTCTTGCCATGCAGGAACCCCCATCAAAGTACTCCCGACTAATGGCCATCCAGCCTCTGCTTAAAAACCTCCAGAGAAGGAGACTCCACCATCCTCTGTGGCAGCATATTCCACTGCCAAACAGCTCTAACCATCATGAAGTTCTTCCTAAGGTTCAAATGGAATCTCTTTTCCTGTAGTTTGAAACCATTGCCCCAAGCCCTAGTCTCTGAAGCCATGGAAAACAAACCTGTCCCCTCCTCAGTATGACATCCCTTCAAATACTGTATTTAAACATGGCTATCATATCCCCTCTCAGCCTTTTTGTTAGGGTAAACATCCCCAGCTTCCTAAGCCGCTCCTGGTAAGACATTTCTTCTATACATTTAACCATCCTGGTCGCCCTCCTCTATCCTTTTGAGGTTGTCAACATCCTTTTTAAATTGAGGTGTGCAGAACAGGACTTAGTACTCCTGGTGGGGTTGACCAGAGCAGAACACTTTCCGTGCAGAGCAGCAGCAGAGAGAGGAAGCTTGCAAACAATAGAACCAGCACACAGTGAGCACACGGCCAAGGGGGTGGAGCTTTTGACTAATTCCTGCACTTACAGTGATTGAGGGGGCGGAGTTTTGCCTTTAAATATCTGTTCTCAGCGGCACGCGCCTGATGGCGCGTGGATACAAAAAAAAGGGGTCTACTGTGCTAACTCCTACTGGGCGTACTTGTGTTCCCAAGCCGAGCTACTGCTCAGGAGATCCTACAAACAGGAGCAAGTTGCCACTGGAAATTTTCTGAGGTGCTTCCAGTTGGACATGGTTAACGAGTGGAGTTAGAGAGGCTCTAAAGCTCAAGGAGAGGTCTTTCCGTAAATGGAAATCCTCCCCAAATAAGGAAAATAAAAAGGAACACAAAATCTGGCAAAAGAAATGTAAGAAGATGATAAGAGAGGCAAAGAAAGATTTTGAAGAACACGTGGTTAGCAATATAAAGGGAAATAATAAAAGCTTCTTTAAGTATGTTAGAAGTAGAAAACCTGCCAGAGAACCAGTTGGCCCTCTGGATGGTTTGGGAGGACAAGGGGAGGTAAAGGAGGACTTGGAAATTGCAGAGAAATTAAATGAGTTCTTTGCATCTCTGTTCACGACAGAAGACCTTGGGCAGATTCCGCTGCCCGAACGGCCCCTCTTGACTTAAGAATTAAATCAAATACAGGTTAAAAGAGAGGATGTTTTAGGACTAATTGATAAATTGAAGATGAACAAGTCACCGGGCCCAGATGGCATCCATCCAAGGGTTATTAGCGAACTGAGAAATGAAATTGCGGATCTCTTAATTTTTAATATGCAACTTGTCTCGTAAAACGGCCACAGTGCTGGAGGACTGGAGGATAGCAGATGTCACACCAATTTTTTTTTTAAAGGAAGGAGGGAGGACCCGGGAAATTACAGGCCAGTTAGCCTTACATCTATCCGAGGGAAAATGGTTGAAAACCTCATCCAAGAGAAAATCTTAAAACACATAGAAGAACAAACCTTGCTGAGAGAAAGTCAGCATAGCTTCTGTAAGGGTAAATCTTGCCTGACAAACCTTTTAGAATTCTTTGAAAAGCTAAACAGGCATGTGGATTTGGGTAAACCGGTGGATGTCGTCTATCTGGATTTTCAGATGGCTTTTGACACAGTCCCCCACCAAAGGCTGCTGAGAAAATTGCACAGCCAGGGGATGAGGGCAGGCCCTCTTATGGACTGAGAACTGGTTGAGATCCAGGAAACAAAGAGTAGGTGTCAATGGGAAATTTTCACAATGGAGAGAGGTGAAAAGCGGTGTGCGCCAGGGACCTGTCCTGGGACCAGTGCTTTTCAATCTGTTCATTAATGACCTGGAGACAGGGATAAGCAGTGAGGTGGCCAAGTTTGCAGATGACACGAAACTAGTGCCTCCTAGTTCTAGTGTTGTGCGATAGGGAAAACAGTTTTTTCTTATCAACTTTGTCCACACCGTGTATGATTTTATAAACTTTAATCATGTCACCTATTAGGCACCATTTGCTCAAAAATGAAGAGGCCCAGCTGTTGCAGTCTCAGATGGTAGGAAAGGTGTTTCCGACTCCTAATCATTCCGCTTGCCCTTCTCTGCACTTTTCCCATTTCCATAATATCCTTCTGGAGGTGTGGTGACCAGAACTGTACACAATACTCTGGATGGAGCATCACCATAGATTTATAAAGAGGCAAAATGACACTTGCTGATTTATTTTCTATGCCCTTCCTAATGATCCCTAGCATTGAGTTTGCTTTTTTCAGTGCTGCAGCACACTGGGTTGACACCTTCGTTGAGCTGTCCACCAGGACACCGAGGTCCCTTTCCTGGTTTGTTGCAGAGATTTCAGACCCCATCAGTTTATAAATGTAATTGAGTTTTTTAGCCCCAGCATGCATCACTCTGCACTTTCTAATGTTGAAGCTCATTTGCCCAGTGTCAAAAGATCCCTTTGGAGTTCCTCACAATCTCTCTCAGTTTTTACTAACCTGTATAATTTAGTGTTGTCGGCAAATTTGGCTACCTTGCTATTTACTCCTACTTCTAGATCATTTATGAAGAGGTTGAAAAGCAGGGGTCCCAGTACTGAACCTTGGGGGACCCCAATCTTTACTTCCCTCCACTTGGACAAGTGTCCATTTAGTGCTACCCTCTGTTTCCTGTCCCTTAGCCAGTTGCTGATCTAGGACAAGACCTGTCCCTTGATTCCATGACTGTCAAATTCATTCAAAAGCCTTTGATCTGGGACCTTGTCAAAAGTCTTCTGAAAGTCCAGATAAACAATGTCAACTGGATCTCCCTTATCCACATGCTTGTTGACACCCTCAAAGAACTCCAAGAGATTAGTGAGGCATGATTTGCCCCTGCAGAAGCCATGTTGGCTCTCTTTCAGCAACACCTTCTCTTCTATGTGCATATTAATTTTATCTTTTAGGATGGCTTCCATCACTTTACCTGGGAACATGTAAAAATGACCAGTCGGTAATTTCCTGGATCACCTCTGGATCCTTTTTTGAATATTGTGTTACATTTGCTACCTTCCAGTCATCAGGCACAACATCTGATTTGAGGGAAAGATTATATATTTTGGCTAGGACCTCAGCAATTTCATCTTTAAGTTCCTTGAGAACTCGTGGATGGATGCCATCTGGTCCTGGTGATTTGTTAGCATTTAGTTTAACAAGACATGCAAGAACCACCTCCCTGGTTGTTTCTATCTGACTTAATTCTTTTGTTTCTCTCCCTATGAAGATAGGCTCTGTTTTGGGCATGTGATCTCAGTCTTCTTCATTGAATACTGAAGCAAAGAATTCATTGAGTCTCCCTGTTTCCTCTTCAGTAATCCTTTGCCCTCCATTATCATCTAATGGTCCAATGGCCTTCCTAGTTGGATTCTTATTTCTAATGTACTTAAAGAAGTCCTTGTTATTTCTTTGAGTGTTTTTAGCTATATGCTCCTCCAAGTCCTGCTTTCCCTTCCTGATTGTTGCCTTGCATTTGTTCTGCCAGAATTTATGTTTCTGTCTGTTTTTCTCGTTTAGACAAGCCTTCCATCTTCTAAACAAGATTTTCTTGTTTTTCATCACTTCCCAAACAGCTCCTGTAAGCCACATCAGAGTCCTCTTGGATCTGGCAGTGCCTTTTTTCCTTTTGGGTATGCATTCCAATTGAGCTTCTGTTGTTGTGTTTGTGAACTGCCTTCATGCCTCTTGGAATGTTTGGACTCTCTCAATTTTCCCTTTCAGCTTCTTTTTTACTAGTTTCCTCATTTTGGGGAAATTTCCTTTTTGAAATTTTAAGGTTTCTGTGTTAGATTTTATCAGTGATTGGCAGTCTATGGTTAAGTTAAAAGTAATTGTGTGGTGGTCACTGTTCCCTATTGGATCAGTCACATTAACATTTTGCACCACATCCTGTGTATTACTCAGGATCAAGTCAAGGATTCTTGTACCTCTAGTTGGGTCTTCAACCATCTGTTCCAGGGAACAATCATTTAGCATATCTAGGAACTTTATCTCTTTATCATGTCCTGAACAACAGTTCACCAAGTCTATGTGAGGGTAATTGAAGTCCCCCATTATAACCAGGCTTCCCTTCTTGGATGCCTCCTTTACAACATTCTCCATCTGCCAATCTCCCTCAGGGGCTTGGGTCAGAGACCGATAGTACATGTCTACTGTTAGAGTGACCATCCTTGTGGCCTGATACTCTTGCTCATAGAGTTTCTAATGGTGACTCCAAATCACCTGGATGTTCCAATTCATACTATTTTATCACTTCTTGGACATACAAGGCTACGCCACCTCCTGTTTGCCCCTTCCTGTACTTCCCATACAGTTTATAGCCTGGGATAACTGTATCCCATTGGTTATCATCCGTCCACCAGGTTTCAATGATGCCAATAATATCAATATTTTTATCTATTACTAATTATTCCATCTCCCCTATTTTGTTCCGGAGGCTTCTGGCATTTGCATAGAAGCATTTATAGATGCTTTTCTGATGCAGTCTTTTGAGTCCAGTTGCATCATTAGACTGCCTCTTGCATCCTTCTGCTGGAGTGCTGGTGACTAGCTCCTCACTCTGCTCAGTAATTATTGCATCATTCTCACTACTCAAGTAGACACTTTCCCGAACCAGATGCTGCCCAGCTCCTGTCTCCTGTCCTCCAATAATCAGTATAAAAGCTGCTCTGCAGCCTTTTTGATGTTGAGTGCCAGCAACCTGGTCCCATCATGGTTCAAGTGCAACCCGTCCCATCTTAATAGGTTTGGCTTCTTCCAAAATGTTCTCCAGTTCCTGACAAATGTGAAGCCCTCATCTCGACACCATCGCTTCATCCACGCATTGAGGCTTCTGAGTTATGCCTGCCTGGCGGGTCCTGCACAGAAGTCCGGGACTTCAGTCTTCTACCTAACAACTTGAATTTGGCTTCCAGGACTGACTGCTTGACCTTTCCAACATCATTGGTACGAATGAGTACCATGATGACTGGCTCCTCCCCAGTTCTCTCTAACAAACTATCTAGATCAGGCCTGCCCAAAGCCCGGCCCGTGGGCCAAATCCGGCCCACCAGGCCATTCTGAGTGGCCCGCGGCTGGCTGGCCCACCCCTCCCTCTCCCTCCTTCACCCCATTTTTTAAAAAGAAAGTGGGTGGGGCTTGCAGTGGGGGGCAGGGTTGAGGAGCAACCGGACCCTGACACATTCTCAGCCACCAAATCTGGCCCTCCGTACAAAAAGTTTGGGCACCCCTGATCTAGATTCTCCATGATGTCTTCAACCTTTGCACCTGGCAGGCAAGTCACATATGGTTATCATGCACATCACAAATCCATCCCTCTGTATTTCTAATAATTGAATCACCTAATACAAGGAGCTTCTCTCCTGCAGCCTGTTAATCTACAGGCACCTTAAGGGAGAGATCTTCAGTTTGTTCCTGTTGTTTGTCTTCCTGTATCCTCAGGTGAAACCAGTTGTTCTTCTTTTCATTCCTCATGAGGTGTGATGAGGGAAAGAGCCTCAAATTGATTCTGTAATTTCAGACTTTCAGAGCGATCCCTTGCCCTTTTAATTCTTCGAGTCACATTCCTCCATGCATCTACCTCCTGAGTTGGTGGAGTGACTTCTTCCTCAGAAGTGTGCCCTGTCTCTTCTTTGTCCGGGATAGTCTGTTCTGCTCTGTCCAAGAAGAGCTCATGCTCCTTAATTTGTTGCTGGTTAGATATGTCACTGTAAATATGTGGCATAGACGGATTTCATTTTCTGGTCCTTTGGGTGGAGAGGAAGACTCATGCTGGAAGAAAACAGTTCTTAAGGAGGCAAGAAAAGCCCTGGGACTAAATCAGCGAGATTTGTCTCGTCCTGCATTTCATTCCCTTAGTGACCCAGTAGATGCCAATAGGAAGTCCACAAGTAATAACATGAGGGCAGCAGCAGTGCCTCCACTACCCCACATATACGCACCCAAGCAACTGATGACACAAAGATATTCCTGACAAAGAGGCACTACTAAATCTAATGCAATTTGAATTAATTATAATCTGTTTAATCTAGGTGTGGTTACTGTAATCAAAAATACATATCACCTTGTATGAGGCATATGGAACAAAATACTAAAATACAGTGCGTTCCTGTGATCCTTATTAGATCACAACAAGGAAAGGTGGACAGGATGATGTAGCAATTGCAGGTATGCTTACAAATCAAAAGAAAAGGCAAACTCTTTGTCCACCTTTTGCTCTGTCCCTCGAGCATGTTTTAATCAATTTGGGGATAATTTTACCTAGGATTATGATTTTGTCCATAATATAGACCATCCTTGTTTCTTCTTTCTGGTGCCTCTTAATTTTCTAGCGATCACAAGTAATATTTTGTTCATTTATTTTCTCAATATTTATATCTTGATAAAGCAAGTCTACCCAAAACAGTGAACAAAGCAAAGCAAAAAGCAAAGTGTGTGGCTTTTGTAACGCTGTATAACACTTGTTGGGGAGTTTACAATTTAATAATGCAGGGTTTTCAGCACCTGGGGACACTGTCAGTTTTTGTGCATGCCCCCCCCCTCCCAGCCTTCTGGAAAGGATGTAGCCTGCCAACTGGCAGGAAAGGTGAGGGCTTTTCCGCTTCCTCCAGATAACCCTTTTCCAGCCCCATCCAGCCTCTTCTGGAAGCAGGATCTGGGAGAAAACACTTCTGCTGGGTGTAGAGGTGGGTGCTTCTTGCCCACACTCTCCACTCCATTACCCCACCACCACACATACACGTCAGCCACCGATGAGAAATTTTGGAAGGGCTACATACGCCCTCCCCTTCTGGGGGAAAAGTGACCCAGCAGTGACCCAGCAGCTGGCCCCGGACTGCCCAGAAGGGTCCCAAGGAGGCACAAGCCTTCAGTGTTAGTCTAGCCTTCCTGCAGTGGCAAGTACAGCCAGGGTTGGTGCTAGGTTTTTTTGTGCCCTAGGTGAGGGGCGGGGGGTGGGGTGGGTGGCAGTGGGGGGCGGGGCAGCGGATGGGGCAGCGGGGCAGCGGCAGGAGGGCGGGACAGCAGGGGGGCGGCGGATTGCAGGGGACGGCGATGGGCGCAGGGGGTGGTGGGCGGGCGGCAACGGGCGGCGGGGGGACAGACAGCGGTGGCCAGCGGCGGGGGGTGGCGGGGGGCAGCAGGCTGGCCAATGCCCCCATTCCATTTTGGCACCCTAGGCAACTGCCTAGTTCACCTTAATGGACGTGCCGGCCCTGAGTACAGCAATGCACAAGGATACCAGGGCATGCACCGACCCAACACCAATCCATAAGTCCAGAAGGGAAGGAAGTAAAAGGCAGATTTTTACAGATCTTCTTGATTTCATATGAGTTTTTTTGCATGAGATCCTTCCCAAATCACCATCAAATCATACATCTCATTAATGTCCAAATACTACACCATAATAATCATGGGTCCTCCAGCACATGGCTGTGCAGTGGTGCAAAAACATGGATCCAAGTCACAGAGCCTCGAGGATCTAACTGATTTTAATCCAGGATCCCTTCCAAACCACTCTCCCATCCTAGGCCCTATCTCTGCACACAGATTGCACACCAAAAATCAGGGGTCCTTTAGCGCATGGTACCACAGTGGTGCAAAAACATGGATCCAAGGCACAGATTCACACGAAACTGCCTAACTTTTATCCAGCATCACCCCCCAAACACTGTCTCATGCTAGGCACAATCTCTGCCTACAGAATGAATGCCGAAAATCACAGGTCCATCAGTGTATGGCCCCACAGTGGTGCAAAAACAAAACTGATTTTTATCCAGGATTGCCCTCAAACCACTCTCACATCATAGGCCCCCATCTCGGCCCACAGATTGCACACCAGGAATTGTGGGTTGGTCAGCTCATAGCTCTGCATTTTAAAAGGTAGACCACAACCTACTTCTGCATAAGACAGAACAAAGTGGGATGGACTGATGGATTTGCAGCAGGCTGATCAATGCCACCCAACGTGTGGTCCTCAATGGAATCACATCTACATGGAGGGAAGAGTGCAATGGAGTCCCTCAAAGTTCTGCCTTGGGCCCAGTGCTCTTCAACATCTTCATAAATGATTTTGATGAGGGGATTGAAGGAGAATTCGTCAAATTGGTAGATGACACAACACTGGGGGGAATTGCCAATACAGTGGTATCTTGTATAAATGAATTAATTCATTCCAAATAAAATTATGTTAAGCAAATATTCCTTTATACAAATTTTCCATAGGAATGCATTGAAAGTAGAGTAATCCCTAATCGCCACCATTTTTCTGTTGTACGGATTCGCCCCATAGACGATTCTGTTAAGCAAATTTCCCCTATCTCCAGAATTTTTTACCTTGTACAGATTTTATGTTATACAAACCGTTTGTTATATGAAGGTCCACTGTACTGTATTTTGGAAGACAGACTCAGAAGTATCTTGACAGCCTTGTATATTGAGCCCTGTCCAACAAGATGCAGTTCAACGGTGATAAAAGTAACACCCTGCACTTAGGCAGGAGAAACTGGATGCATAGGTACGGGATAGGTGATACCTAGCTCAACAATAGTACCAGTGAGAGGGATTTAGGTGTCCTAGTGGACCACCGCCTAAGGATGAGGCAGCAGTGAGTTGCAGCTGCCAAAAAAGTGAACACAGTCCTAGGCTGAATCAAGACGGGGAAAGCATCAAGATCACAGGAAGTGATAATGCCACGTGATACTGCTCTAGGGAGGCTAACATCAATTTGGCTCCTTTAGATTGTGGTGCCCCAGGGCATTTGCCCCTGTTTTGCCCCTCCCTAGTTACGTGACTGTGCAGGCTACGCATTGATACAACACACGCCTGCAGCAAGCTGGGTACTCATTTTACCAACCTCTAAAGGATAGAAGGCTGGGTCGACCTTGAACTGGCTTCCTGCCATCAAACCCTGGATCATGAGAACACATTTGGTTGCAGTACAGCCTTTTATTCACTTTGTGTTATATTTGAAAACAAAGGTAACACAAAGATACAAAAATATCCATCCAATAATATAACTCTTTAACAATCTAAACTGTACAATAAAACAAGAATATAGTAAAATATAATGCAGCCTTACATAAATTCTAAATAAATTCATCTACAGTGTAATGCACTATCCATGAACACTCTTATTTTCCCAACACTGGCAGGCCCTGGCTTCCCCACTTTTTCTTCCCAAAAGCCAGGGCACAGGCCTTGACTTTTTCTTCTCACCTTCTTCATGGAGGCACAGGGATCCACCTGTGATCTAACTGGAACTAAACAGACAGAAGAACTCTTCCCTGCTTGCTGATTGTAACCAATTACAGTATAGCGGCCCTCTAAGGTAAGAGTTCTAACTGGGAGGTGCCAGCAGAGAGGCAAAAGAGAACCATTCCAATTAGTCTCTTGCTTCTCTCTGAGGATGTTTGTCCAACTAGAACCAACTCCCTGTCTTTCCCCCAGCTCCACTGTCCCCTTTTTTCTGTGTCTGCTGGCCAACCGGAATGATAGGAGGACCTAAGTGGGGAGAAACCAGAATCCTGCCTAATCCTGCAGGGATGGCAGCCAAGTCTTGTGGGTAAAGTAATTTGGTAGCAGTGGGCCTCACACTGGAGACTCCCCACCCACCCAAGGTGCAGCAGTACTACTGAAAGTTATCCATAGGGCATTTTGGGACACAATCCCAACTCATGCTCAGACTGCCCTTCTGAGGCTGCAGAAGGACAGTCTGCTCCAGTGGTTGTTTGTGTGTAATATCCATTTTGCTTTGGCTCTGCCTGCCACACCTTCTGCCACATCAGCCACAACACTGGGCCTTGGTTTGGCAGTTCCTGGATGGCTGCCCATTTGGGAACTCTCACCTTAAGCTCCCTAGTTACCTAAGGGAGAGAGGTAAAAATGATGCATAAATGCAATACATTGATAAAGTCAAATGTACTGATACTGCTTTGTTGCATTATTTGCAAATGAGATTGAACGATGTTTGGCAGTTGTTGTTTTTGTTTAAATGTAGGCAGAATCCTACTGCCAACCAAAAGCAAACAGTACCTTGTTAATGAGTGGCATTTCGCCTCTAAGGCTTACATGATGTCCTTTACACAAACACAAATTGTTAATAGGATTCCAGCCATTACTCTTTTTTAAAAAAAATTAAATAAACATCTACCCGTGGGTGATATCTGGTTGTCCTCGATGGCCATCTGCTCACTAGAGAAGAAATTATAATGTGCACAATACAGGAGAATAGTACATAGCATGTATTGTGTAAAACAAATAACATGACAATGAAAGAGAACTTTGTTGCAGCAAAAGATACTAATTTTATTTAAAATGCCCAGTTCTTCCTCTTATGTGGGATTTAGCCAGCTGCCTGCCCTTAAACAAGATACAGCATGGATATGATAACATGGGGGCCAAAATCAGATGTACTCTTTTCTATAATATTATTTCTGTAAAACTGCAGTTCTCCACCCCATCTTCTTTCCTATATCAACATTTTGCTTAATACTCCAAAAAGCATAACCAACAACATTAAAACATGTTAATTTGGGCAGTGAAATTTGTAACAGCTGGATTGATGCCTTACTATGTAGTAGCTAGTATTGATTAAACTCATCTGCTTCCTAGCCGTGGTTGAGTCTTATGTGTGGAATATAACAGTACTACTTCAAAACTCTACTCGGCCTAAAAGTATTTGCTTGTACCAAAAGGGCAGAATGGTGACTGCCTAGAATTTTGTAAGTAACACGTATACTCTTTCAAGATAAAGACTGCTGTATTTTTATTTTGTCTTTTTCTTTCACTAAGAACATACTTCAGTTCATCTTTGCTTATCTATAAGATTGGATAAAGGAAAATGTAGCCTTTGCATGATGAGAACACAGAGAGAATTATGTGGTATTTTGTAACAGAGTTTGTCTTTTATTAGGATTAGTTTAATACAATCTTAAGTTGTTAACTATAGATGGCTTTCAGAAAGAATCACATGATATTTATTTACTTTTTCCATAAGTGTATGTGACAGAAACTGCTAAAGGCTTGAACAGGTGCTGTTCTTACATTTACCTCTTTCCATTTTGTCATAATTCTGAAAAATATTGCTTCTTGATTTCTGAAAATCACAGCACACAGCAAGAGCACATAAAAACGTATTATAAATTACCTCACAACAATTACTTGTGGCAAGCCTGTTACTGGAATATAAAAGCCATGAAGCTCCTCAAAACAAATTTCAGGAGACAGAAAAATAAATTTAGCTATAATATTTAATATTACAATTTCATCTGGAAGTTGAGTCATGGCTACTGGACTTCTTCAATGGTTCCAGTAGCCATGACTCAACTTCCAGATAAACTCACCTGGATGACTGAGAATCTTCACAGACATATTACAATTTCATATTATGGTCCCCAAACACTCAAAGAACACCTGTGCATCTTACTCCCACAGATGTTAGCTGGATTATATACACATTCTGTCATAGTTTACTGTCAGGGCAGAATTGGTCTCAAAAATCAGGAATGAGGTTACATAATTCAAGAAGCATGAGATGGCTGCAATGTGGGCACCCCGGGGGTTGTTTGTGGGGACTGGTTTAGGGGATATTGTTTCTTTTTCATTCCAGCTGGGGTCACAGTAGCGTTATGTATATGTGTGACAGGACCGGGAGGGAAGGAGGATCCTACAATTTACTGCTTACTCACTCTCTTTAAAAAAATCCATGCCTTCACACTGAATAAAGAGGTGAAATACCTGCTCCTTCTTTTGTGGGGTGGGGTAGGGACATGTAGCACTGATCAGAAACAGTAGCATGATGTTGGAAGCAGGGCTGTTCTTGCCCATTGATCTGCCCCCCCCCCACACCCAATAAATACATCCACACTATAATCTACTAACTTCTCTCAGATATGATGGAGGACCATCTTGTTTCTTGGGCCAGCCAAGCGGCTTCTGCAAGCCCAGATTCTGACCTTGTCACCTGTGTGCTGATTGGCTAGTTCAACTCAGATTCTGAACCTGCAGGGAATCTGACCTTAGCTAATGTTCCTTCTTAGAATTTAAAATCTGTTTTAAAAATAGCAGTCTCTGTATTAATTAAATAACACTACATCTGGCAGGAATCAATTGGAAAAGCTTCTCCACCACAACAGTGTAGTGCTGTGGAAGCCTCTTCCTGTTGCTACCTTTTTGTAATGCAGTTATATGACCAGTGTAGAGCTCCCATTCATTATCAGGTGGAAATGGGGTCTGAAGAAAAAAAACTAAATAAAGGATCAGATGCAGAGGTGGGAGAAAAGGTAGCTTAGTGCGTCTGCATATATAAAAGAAAATGCAAATGCTTGGTAATTTTTTTGGTCTGTTGTTTAAACTCTGGATCTCTACAGGCCATCCATGTAAGAGTTGATTTACTTATTAAAAGAGCTTCCTGCTGGCATATAGCACTTTCTTCATTGTCATTCCTTCCACTCATTACCCACAGTCCCTTGCTCCACTTAGGCCCAAAATAGGCTTTTGTTGAAACAAAACTCTTAGAAGAATGAGAAAATGATTTCACTTTTCTTCACCTAAGCACGCTGGAAGGAGGCGGAGAGCAGCCACACCATAGGATGTAAAAATTCAACGGCAGAATAGTTTATAATGCAGATTTTTGTTATTAGACTGTAGTTCAGCAATGCTCATTTTTTATTTTACAAGTGGGGTTGAAAGGTCAGTGCATCCCATTTTCAGATATGTTTTCCCCAAAGCCTGAGCTGTAAATCAGTTCCTTGTGATGTTGCAGAAGTAGGCATTGTAGCAAGGGTTGAGGGCTAGAGATTTTCATAGAATCATACAATAGTGAAGTTGGGCGGGGTCTGTAAGGCCATCAAGTCCAGGCCCCTGGTCCATGAAGGGATACAAATCAAAGGATATCTGCCAGGTGGTTGCCCAGATTCCTCTTGAATGCCTCCAGTGTTGGAGCACTCACCATGTCTTGAGGTAATTAGTTCCATTACCGTACTGCTCTAATAGTTAGGAGTTTTTTTCCAACACTCAGCTGAAAGCTGGGTTCTCTTAACCTGAGCCCATTGTGGCACATCCTGTACTCTGGAATAACTGAGGCCAGATCCTGCCCCTCCTCTGCATGTGTGTGTGTGTGTGTTGTATCGTTACAGTTGTGACCGACTCTTTGTGACTCCATGTCCATGGAGTTTTCTTGGCAGGAATACTGGAGTGGCTTCTCAGTTCCTATCCAGGCGCTTACAGCACCTGGTATTCCCTGGTGGTCACCCATCCAACTACTAACCAGGGCCGACCCTGCTTAGCTTCCGAAATCAAGCGAGATCAGATGTGCTTAGGGCATCTAGGCAGCTCCTCCTCTGCATGACAGCCCTTCAAATATGTGAAATCATATCACCCTCTCAGTCTTCTTTTCTCCAGGCTAAACATGCCCAATTGTTTCTGTTTTTCCTCATAGGGCTTGGTTTCCAACCCCTTGATCATCCCTGTCACCCTTTTCTGAACTTGTCCCAATTTGTCAGCATCTTTCTTGAAGTGCGGTGTCCAGAACTGGACGCAGTACTCAAGGTGAGACCTTACCAGTGCCGAGTAGAGAGGGACAAGTGCCTCACAGAATTAGGTTTTGGGCCACTGTTGTAACTCAAGAAGCTAATGAGTTGCAATGCAGGTACCCCATTTTCCGCCTTGTTCCAAATGCCACAGTGGATATCATCATGTCCAAAACGCCTGGAGTGAGGGAAGTGTTGAAACATCTGCTGGGTGCATGCACTTGGGTGCAACTTGGGAGCAACAGACACAAAACACATTAATATTGGCTTAATGAACAATGATGTAGGTGGGAATGGGTGGAGGTGGGAGTCTAAGCTTCTAAAACCACCTTCCATGAAAAAGCCACACTGTCTGCTTGTGCATTGCTGCTGATCCTGAGGTTTATCTCCCTGCTCAAAGAAGCACAACAACTTTGGGAGACTTCAGCTGGCACACTGAGACTTTGCAGCTCTAGGGCTGAAATCCCGTTTCTTTTTTACACATGTATAATATAAACAAGGTAACAGCCACTTGCTTTCAGCTGGCTGTTATTGACTTGCTGGAGTTCTCAGGAGCGGCCTTGCCCCCAAGGACTTCAATGAGGATTCATCATTAACAATGACTAGAAGTAAATGAAAGTTACACCATTTGTGTTCTGAATGTGTAAAAAAAAGTAAGAGGGATGTTATACGTCTGTGAAGATTCTCAGTCATCCAGGTGCGTTTAACTGGGAGTTGAGTCATGGCTACTGGACTTTTTTGAGAGATAGAAACGTTTCGCTGTTCATCCAAACAGCTTCATCGGTCTGAATACTTGCACTAGCTGTGTTCAGACCGATGAAGCTGTTTGGATGAACAGCGAAACGTTTCTATCTCTCAAAAAAGAAGTCCAGTAGCCATGACTCAACTCCCAGTTAAGAGGGATGTCATTTCCTCTCTTCTGCAGTCCTGGTCTACTCTGAAAGATTTTCCAATACTCTGGAACAGATTTGCAGGAAGCAGCGGGATGAAGGGGGAAGCTGTTCTTCTGATAGGTACCATTCCATCTGATGAAGCTTCAAGCTCCATGCAACCTTAGCAAGCTTATTGTGGCATCAGATACACAACATGTTGACCCAAGCTACTAGGAAGAAGGCTTGTAGAGAGGCCATTGGAAGTGAAGTGTAGAATTATGGACAGCAATAATTACCTTCTTGATCATAGTCATACATTCTGACAGTGGCCAACAAAAACAATTGTTAATAATAAAGGCTACTTAAATTTGGTTAGCATTGGCTTGAGTGAATAGTGGTCACATAGGCATGCCATAAAAGTAAAAATGGAGGTGGCCTACATCAGCTTTTTTGAGATTAAAAATGCGCCAATTGATTGCGAGTATAATGCTGACTGGCTGCAGGCATTCTTAGGAAACAAGGTCCATTTTAATCTGGGTTTAGGCCACACCATGGAACTGAAATAGTATTACAGTGGACCCTTGTATAACAAACGGTTTGTATAACATAAAATTTGTACAACATAAAAATTCCGGAGATAGGGGAAATTTGCTTAACATAATCGTTTATGGGGCAAATCTGTAGAACATAAAAATGGGATCACTCTGTTTTCAATGCATTCCTAAGGGAAATTTGTATAAAGGAAAATTGGCTTAACATAATTTCATTTGGAATGAATTAATTCCTTTATACAAGGTACCACTGTATTTGCCCTTAGAGTTGGGTCCTCCACATGTGGCACATGCTGGTGACATCATCTTAGTTGTGCCAGTCGCATGCAGGAGCCCAGCCAGCTCTTTCCTGCCTCCTCGTGGAGTCAACCGCTTATCAGTAGGGCAGGGGGACTCTCCAATCTGCCCCCCACCGCAAAGTGATCACCTGTGCAGGGAGGCAGGAAAGAACCGGACAGACTCCTGTCACAATTGGCACTAGGACCATGTTGCATGTGATGTCATGCTACCACCAGTAAGTGGCCAATCCGATTTGTGGGGAAGTATCGGCATCTGTGATGAAGGTATTTGTATTGATTCTTTCCCTCCAGGAAATGAAAACGAGGCACCAAACTCTAATTGCCCTGCAAAACAGTCAGATGGGGTAGTGTAACCCTTCTGGTCCTCCTTGATCAGTGTTGGCGAACCTATGGCACGGGTGCCAAAGGTGGCCCTCGGAGCCCTTTCTGTGGGCACCCAACATCGCCCCTTCACAGCCAACTGTATTCAGGTTAAATTGCTATATTGTCACTTTGCAAAAAATTAGTGGGTTTTGAATCGCAGTTTGGGCACTCTGTCTCAATATGGTTTGCCATCACTCTCCTAGATCTTTGTACAGCCTTTGATACCATCAACCAGGGTAACCTTCTGGGATGGTTATCAAATTTGGGATTTGGGGCTCTGTTCTTCAGTGGTTGCAGGCCTTCCCTGAAGGCTGATCTCAACTTTGTGAGATCCTGTGTTGGTCTCCAGGATCAGCCATTTTCCCAAAGTTTTTCAGTATATGGATATCACTTCATTTCCTTCTTATATTTCCTTTTTGACCTTCTCTGGAAAAAGAGAAGACATCTTGCCATTAGTTTTCTAGAATTTAGATTCCTATTATCTTGCCTATCTCAAAGTATTTTTCTAATAACAGCTTTCTTATTTGCTTAGAAGAAAATATGTGGATGCTTCTTTCCAAAGAGGAAAGAATGCTGTGCTGACCATTCTAATTCTCAAATTAACATAACTGCTGTTTGCTCTGCTTGCAAAGTTTCCTGCAGGGATTCTGAGGATTGTGCTTCAAAAATTTAACTCCCCCAAGCTCTGACTGTGAGTGTTATCTTGGCCCTTGTCAGATGGCAGTTTTAGTATCATAGACTGTAGCTTTTCGCAGGACCTCTATTTTCCAGTCTCCAACCAAGAAAGCACAAAAATATGCAGCTTTGGGGACAGATCTATCCATCATGCAAGATATTACAAAACACATTTTCGACCTTCATGGAAGTTGCCGGCCAACAACATCTGGAGCGCTATAGATTCATCCAGCCTGTGTTATCCCTTCACAATCTGAACCTACTTGAAAACAGTTATCTTGACTGCTTCTCCTGACATTGTGTGGCACTAATACAGTTTGTGTAGGCTCAAGTGTTACAGGTGCTGAGTGGAGAAAGAATCCTACCAGATTCCTACAGCTGAGCTGTACCTCCTGTAGTCTCACAGTTCTTGGATATGCAGGAAATGTTACAGGTATCGAGGTAGCATAAATCCCACATTTTATAAGGATTTCCTTTTAGATAACGTATAAAGCACTTAATTTTCTCACTTTTTCTTGGGATGTTGGCAAAATTCCACTTCTAAAGCCTGTAGTTCCCAGAAGGCACTTTTTTTTTAAAAAAATGCATAATTTATTGAATGTTCAGATGGAACATTGTGTACTTAATAAAAAATGCATTCCATGAGCAACAAATTGCTACAGCTGACATTTGTCTTCCATGTACAGTATACTAGATTTTAGGAGAATTTAATTTGGCTTAGAAAAGTCATTAAATATAGATATGCATTGTAAATTACTGTTGTATAAAGTGATATATTTGAATTGCACTAACTCATCAAACGAGCTGGAATAAATATACATTGCAGCAGAGAACTTCTAGAGTGAAAAACTATTATTATGACTTAAAATTGTAACACTAGTGAGTCTGTTTTCTTTATAACAAATATTGACCTCAGTTAATATACTAGAATTGGATAGTCCACCAGCAAATGTGGAATTGGCTATGCATTTAGAATTCTGTAAAAGTTTCACATACTGTGGTGTAGGACAGTGGTTCTCAAACTAGGTGCCATGGCACCCTGGGGTGCCATGAGTGTATGCCAGGGGTGCCGTGGCAACAATATTTAATTTTCACTAAGATTTAGCAATTTAGCAATAGAATCTATTTTTATAACATGGCAACACCACTATCTCCTTGTCTATGCTACATCTGCCACTCGTCGGCCATTTTTGTGGTTGTGTGTCATTTATTTCAAGTGGCACTGGCTTGTCATTGCAAAAAAAAAAATCCAGTGGATTTGATGGTAAATTTGTATTTTCTTTTAAGAGACTGATTATTTAGTGAATATATTGTTTACTGTATGGCTAGAGATTGCATATGTGCTTATATTTTTGTCATTTGTTGTTGTTGTTCAGTCGTTCAGTTGCGTCCGACTCTTCGTGACCCCATGGACCAGAGCTCGCCAGGCCTTCCTATCTTCCACTGCCTCCCGGAGTTTTGTCAAATCCATATTGGTTGCATCAATGACACCGTCCAACCATCTCATTCTCTGCTGTCCCCTTTTCCTTTTGCTTTCAATCTTTCCCAACATCAGGGACTTTTCCATGGAGTCCTCTCTCCTCATGAGGTGGCCAAAGTACAGGTGCCCCAGCTTCAAAATCTGTCCTTCCAGTGAACATTTGGGGTTGATTTCTTTCAGGATGGATAGGTTTGATCTCCTTGCAGTCCAGGGGACTCTCAAGACTCTCCTCCAGCACCACAGCTCAAAAGCATCAATTCTGCAGCAATCAGCCTTCTTTATAGTCCAGCTTTCACTTCCATACATCACTACTGGAAAAACCATAGCTTTGACTATCCTGACCTTAGTTGGCAAAGTGATGTCTCTGCTCTTTAGGATGCTATCTAGGTTTGCCATTGCTTTCCTCCCAAGAAGCAGGCGTCTTTTTATTTCGTTGCTGCAGTCGCCATCTGCAGTGATCAAGGAGCCCAAGAAAATAAACTCTGTCATTGCCTCCATTTCTTCCCCTTCTATTTGCCAGGAGGTGATGGGACTGGTGGCCATGATCTTAGTTTTTTTGATGTTGAGCTTCAGCCCATTTTTTCACTTTCCTCTTTCACCCTCATTAGGAGGTTCTTTAATTTTTGTCATATAAAATTTAAAATGTTTTGACAAGAGGTTAGCTTTTAAGTTACTAGTTAGACATATTTGTAATGCATGTACTAACTCAGCAGATGTAATCAAAATCAGCCACATAACTATGATATTGTTTCGGGAGAGGCCTACAATAGAATGGATTTTTTAATTTACAGTCGTACCTTGTATAAAGTAATTAATTTGTTCCAAATGAAATTATGTTAAGCAAATGTTCCTTTGTACAAATTTCCCATCGGAATGCATTGAAAATGGATTAATCCCTAATTGCGACCGTTTTTCTGTTGTATGGATTCACCCCATAGGCAATTCTGTTAAGTGATTTCCCCCTATCTCCGGAAATGTTTTCCTTTAAGCAGATTTTTAACATTAAACAAACCGCTTGTTATATGAGGGTCCACTGTATTTGAGTCCCTACTTTTATTGCAGTATTATGGACAATTGGCTAAAAACTGGGTCTTTAAAACAAAAAGGTGTTGAACTCACCAAAGCTTCTGAAACGACTGATTCAATGACAACCAGCATCCTCAGAGGAGACAAAATATCCCAGCAGACACCTGCGAGTCTAAGTCATCCAAGTTTGTTCGCCTCAGTTCGTGGAAAGGCAACTCACGGCCAAAAGGAAATCCAAGGAAAAATAAGAAAATATGATCCTAGCTACCTCACGTTGTTTGGCTTTGTTCCGGTTGGGTACAAACAGGTACTAGAAGAGTGATGCGTTAACCATCATGAAATTGTTGCTAATGGCTGCTTGGTACCATCCAAATTAAAAAGACATCTGGAATGCAATCTTTCTGATTTAGTACATACAGGTAAAGAAATCTTCAAATGCCGCAGTTTATCTCTTCAGGCACGGTCATCTATGATGAAGAGAATTTCTAAAAATGAAAATGAAAACTCAACTGAAGCTTCATTCATTGCCAGTTTACACATTGCAAAAGCTCAAAAGCCCCATACCATTACCGATACATACACTGATTAAACCCTAAGTGAAGGATGTTGTAAGTCGCATGTTAGCTCCAGACATGGCCAAGAAGACTGATACTGTGCAGCTGTCAAATAGCATTATAAGCAAGTGAATTTGCACAATTACAGAGTCTGTGGAGAATGAGCTTATAAGAAGATTGAAAACTTGGGAAATTTTTAGTTTTTAGCTAGATGAAAGTACCAACGTCGTGGGACTTGTTGTTCTTCTTGTGTTTGTGAGGTATCCATTCACTGGCGACGAAATTTTCAAAGCTATTGACAAATGTGTACAGAAGAATGATTTGGAATGGAGCAAGTGGCAGGAAATGCCACCAGCAGCCACTGTGTTATACATCGGCATTTTCTGGAAACTAGAAGGAGGCTGTAAGATTTAAAAGTTATATTGGATGGTGCTGTGAAGATGATTAATCATGTTAAGAGCCGGCCAGTTCAAACTTGCCTTTTAAAATGTACCTCCGAAGATCTGGGTATGGATCACTTTCACCTCTTGCTGCACACAGAAGTGCGGTGGCTATCAAGGGGGGGGGGAAATTAGCCAGACTGTTTAAACTAAAAGATGCACTGGTGGTCACATTTAAAGAGGAGCCTTTTATCCAACAATTAACTGGTGTCAATTGGCTGCTTAAATTGGAATACCTTTCCAACATCTTTGAAAAACTAAATGAAGCCACCACTTCTCTTCAAAGGAAAGGAGGAGCATAATTAGAGAAAATAAAAGCCTTGTGGAAAATAATTGCATTTTTAAAAGGGAGTGTTGAGACCAGAGACATCTCCAACTTTCCTCATTTGCAAGATTTTGTCAAAACAAATGAGATCAACCTTCAAACCAACTTCCTCAAAATTGTTATTGCCCACTTGCAATGTTTGGGAAAGCATTGTTGATTATTTTCCCAACATTGAGCTGGATGATGAACCCATTTTGTTGCGACCCAAAATATAAACCTACTGGAATGACGAAATATATTTTTCAAAACCTGCTTGTGATCAGTGAAGGCAGCAGTTTAAAACAGAAATACTGTTAAGGAAGCCAAGAAGAGTGCTGGCTGTTTATAAAAAAGGGGGTTGAAAATAAAACAGCCAACATTATAATGCCATTGTACAAAACAATAGTAAGGCTGCACCTGGAGTATTGTGTACAGTTCTGGTCACCGCATCTCAAAAAAGACATAGTGGAACTGGGAAAGGTGCAAAAGAGACCAACTAAAATGATTACTGGGCTGGAGGATCTCCCTTATGAGGAAAGGCTAAAACATTTGGGGTTCTTAATCTGGAAAAAAGGCACCTGAGGGGGGATATGATTGAGACAAAATAATGCAGGGCTCCGTCGCTGGCGTCGTTTAGGAAAAATTTAAAGACCTTACTCTTCTGGGACGCTTTCGGCGCTGATTAGGGATACAGGTTTTTTTCCCCCCTCCTTGCCTGGCCCGCCTGACCGCCGCCACCACTCTCTGCTTTGGACCCTTGGGTGTTTTAGCTGTTTTAGTTGTTTTATGTGCCTATGCTGTAAACCGCCCTGAGTCCCCTTGGGGGAAATAGGTGCGGTATATAAATGTGAAAAATAAATAAATAAATAAATAAATAATGAGTAAAGTGGATAGAGGGACACTCTTCTCCCTCTCACAAAATACCAGAACTAGGGGACATCCACTCAAATTGAAGTTTGGGAATGTGAGATCAGACAAAAGATTTTTTTTTAACCCAGCGTGTTGTTAGTCTGTGGAACTCCCTGCCACAGGATGTGGTGATGGTATCTGGCCTGAATGCCTTCAAAAGGGGGTTCGACAGATTCCTGGAGGAAAAGTCCATCACAGGTTACAAACCATGATGGAAATGTGTAATCTCCAGTCTTAAAACCAGGGTACTTCAAGGGCCAGATGCAGGGGAGTGGTATCAGGAGGCAGATATCTAGTCTCGTGTGCTCCCAGATGGTGGGGCCACTGTGAGATATAGGAAGCTGGACTAGATGGGGCTTTGGCCTGATCCAACATGGCTCTTCTTATGTTCTTAATCAGGTGTATACAGAAAACAATGCTTTTGGCAATGCTGCAGTGAAAAAACTTGTGCATTTTACTTCAACTTATTTTTGTGAGCCTGCAATCTCAACATACACTTACATAAAAAAAAAGATACAGGAGCAAACTTTCTGGGTCTAGTGATTTGAGTGTAAAATTAACTAAACTTCCCATAAACAGAAAGGAAATAATGAAAAATTCATCCAAACAGTTTCATTCATTGCATTAAAGACAAATGAGCATTAAATTTGCACTGTTTTTTCTTCTTTTCCTAAGTATTCACGCTGCTTTAAGGGTAGCTGTGCCACAAATTTTGTTTAGCTTGACAAGTGTGCTCTGGCAAAAAAAAAAAAAAAAAAAAAACTTTGAGAACCACTGGTGTAGGATACACACAGTATAAAGAGGTTTTGCTGTCACTAAGTTTCATAGACGCTGAAGACACTCAGCATAAAGTTGAACAAGAAGACCTAATGAATTAAAATACAGTGGTACCTTGTATAAAGGAATTAATTCGTTCCAAATGAAATTCTGTTAAGCAAATTTTCCTTTATACAAATTTCCCATAGGAATGCATTGAAAACAGAGTAATCCCTAATCACGACCATTGTTATGTTGTACGGATTCGCCCATAGACAATTCTGTTAAGCAAATTTCCTCTATCTCTGGATTTTTTTTACAGATTTTATGTTATAGAAACCGTTTGTTATACGAGGGTCCACTGTAATGAAACCCTTTACAGTATATTCAAAAATTATTTAGAAACCTATGTACTACATTTGTTGATAGCAATACAGAAAACTGTAGACTCAGTTGGAAGGTACTGTAATTACAATTTTCTGTTTACATTTTAATAGAATAATAAAGCATCAGTTTTTTCCCCATTCTGCCATTCCTGAATGCCAAACTCTACCCTTTTCCTCTTACACTATAAAGACAGGGCCCCTCATGCAACCAGCAAAACGCAAGGACATGTTTGTTTCAAGATGCAAAATATTTTAGTTACCATTGAAAGGAGTTCAGTGTTTCTCACTTTTTGGTCTAGATGTTTTCAACTTGAGCTCTCATAAGAGTAAGAGTCCTTGGGGAGAGGTCTATGCTCATATGCATCCTTATTTGCACACTGAAATGTAAGGCAACCATATTGTTCCACCATCAGAGCCTGGGAAGCTGGAATGGCCAAAAAGAGGCATTTTGAGGCCAAGGTTGTGGTGAGGCTTTAGATTTGCTTGACCCAAAACCTTCTCCTTCCACCCGACGAGTTCTGGATATCTCATGACTAGCCCTGGCGTGAGCGTATTCATTTATCTTCCATTATGAATCAAATAAAGGCTCAAAGCCAACCAACAAATAAAAATGCTGGCTCCTCTGCTTCACCAGCACAGCCACAGTGGGCGCAGGAAATGGCCGTTCACCTGCTGCTGATTCACCCTCCCTCCTCAGCTCCAGACTGACTTGTTTGGGGCCTTCTTGTACCTCACAGGTAGGCTCTTTTCCTGAATAAAGAAAATATACTTTATTTCCATGGCTTTTTTTAACAGGAATCAAGCTATGTTACTGAGCACAATCACTTGAGTATCATTTTTAGAAAAACAGGATTCAGGTTTAATGAGCAAGTACTGTTTCTGCAGTTTGGGAGTTCTGCATAGAATCTGAAAAGCATACATTTGGGGGAAATCCTGAAAGCACCAACCTTAGAACTCCCCGTCCCTCAGCACTGACTGGCTGACTTGTGTGAGCAGAACAGAAAAAGGATTGTCTGGGGGCCAATATTAAGGCAACCATTTTGCCTCTGAAAGAAAGGGACCACAGCCCCAGTGTGATTTCCTTCCAGTATGTTGGACTGCAACTTTCATCATCCACAGCCCAGGGCCATCAGGTGGTTTTGTAAGTAAAATGCACATGTGTGTACCTTTCTGAAAGTAAGAATGAAAGTCTGAGGTAGTATCTGTGCCCAATCTGATCGCTCAATCTATCCTCAAATATTAGCAATGCCTTGCATTAATAGTTCAGTTAATGGGAAGGGAGGAGGGCTGTAAGGTCATTCAGGCAGCTTTGGGCAGCAGCCTTTTTCCTTGAGCCTACAGTGAGGTGGTCATCCATTTGCCTTACTACGCTGCTTTTCCTGGCTGTTCTTTACCACCAACTGACATTGAGATAGTTTGTGTGGTGTGGCTTTCAGATACAGTTCTCAGCTTCACCCTACTGATCAGCAGCATTCAATGATACATGCAAAACAGACAAAAGAAAAGGAAAATACTTGTTTACCCAGCATGTTGTTAGTCTGTGGAACTCCCTGCCACTGTAGGTGGTGATGGCATCTAGCCTGGATGCCTTCAAAAGGGGATTGGACAGATTCCTGGAGGAGAAGTCCATCACAGGTTACAAGCCATGATGGGATGTGTAATCTCCAGGTTTAAAACCAGGGTACTTCAAGGGCTAGATGCAGGGGAGTGGTACCAGGAGACAAATGTCTCATGTGCTCCTAGAGACGTTTGGCAGATACAGGAAACTGGACTAGATGGGCCTTTGGCCTGATCCAGCACGGCTCTTCTTATGTTCTTATGCGAAACGGAATGGATGCAGTTTTATCTCTAAACCCCAAGGAGAGCCACAATCCCCAAGTGAGGTATTAAGGATGTGGTCCTTCACACAAAATCTCATTGATTTAAATGTGTGCTTTATTAAAGGTGATTTATGTAATTCTACACAGGATTGCAGTCTTCCTTTTCTGTGGTAAAGGAAAGAGGCAACAATAGGACAGGGAATGGCTTTTGATCAGCTACCAGGCATCAGAAAGAAAAATGTTGTTGATCTTTGAAGATGCTCAGCAGCATTCCAAGGTAAGAAACTGCTGTAAGGGAGGAATGAGAGAGCCTTTTCCTTCAGTAATAGGAGGAGGTGGTTCAAACAAATACAGTGAGTCACAGTGGAAACATGGGATGTAAATGTGGCAGGAACTGTAGGCAAATAGATAGTTAACGAGCGGACACCTTCTGATAAGCAGGTTCAGCCAACTAGATGCTGTTTTTGTTCTTTTACGGTTGAGGTAAAAAGAGGGACATTTCGGGAACCTAAAATCAGAGCAAAACCTGAGGAGATAAAGCTGGTTGCACACGTTGCTCACAACCCACACCAACAATAAGCAAAGTGTGCGACAGCATAGCAGTTCATAGGTCTGAAGCCAATATGTATAAACACGTTTTCCACTCCATAACATGGGGCAATAGTTGGTGTGTTCTATGTACTCTGCAAGCTTTTAAAAACAGCTCAAGAACTGATTATTGCTCATCATCCCGCTGATCTGGCTCTTACATTTTAATCCGCCTCTGTCTTTTTCTTGTATGTTATTTTAGATTTCTCATTAAGGTTTTGTTGTTTGATTTAATTATGGTTGATTTGTTGATTTTTTAAAAAGTTGTACATTGTATAATATATTATTTATTGTATTGGCTATGTTTAAATCTTTGTAAACTGCCCGGAGTGACCTTAGGTCAGATGATGCAATGAATGAATGAATGAATGAGTGAGTGAGTGAGTGTAGGCCACTGGAAGGCTTCACAGGTTATTAATCCAAGATCCATTCGACACTGAATGGAGAAGTTGTGATGCTTACTGCACTTGTGCATAGGGGGGGGGAAACACTTATCGCCTCCAGTTATCACTCTTCTTAAATACTTACTCAGAGATGAAATTGATTGCTCTTGTTATGTGCCATCAAGTAACTTCCAACATATAGTGACTCCAGAAGGATTTTCCAAGTATGTGGGATGTTCAAGGAGTGGTTTACCAGTTCATCCATGCCTTTCTGTGGTCTTCCTAACCCATCCCTCCTGAGTCTTAATCTGATACTCTATGTTCTACTCCATTCCGACTTCCCAGATTTTATTAGGGCTTTGCAGGTACATACAACTGTGGGCATGTTTTTTGATATGTTCTGGTAGATGAAAGTATTGGAGATCCTGAAAACCTGTTCACAATGTTGTGCCTACTTCATTGCCCCCAATAAAACTATTATAGATTTTGGATTTTCCCCCCTCATGAACCTGCTTGGCTTACTTAGGGGTGTGTTTTTTTTCAAACATTTTTTCTAGTTATTTTTCTATTGGATTTTCATTTCACATTATTGGACATTCTATGATAGTTATTCTCTTTTAAATGTATTCAAATCTATGATCTGTTTAGACTTATGAAGTTATTTGGATGAGCAGCAACACGTTTCAGTCTCTCAAGAAAAAGAAGTCCAGTTGCCATGACTCAACTTCCAGATAAACTCACCTGGATGACTGAGAATCTTCATAGACCTTAGAACCACTAAGAATGCATATTTGACTGTAAAAAAATACTATTGAATTACTTTCATTATCTTTCAGTTCAGATTGTTCATACTGTTTGAGAGGTTGTTTGTTATTTTAAATTCATACTCCCATTTCAAAATACTCTTAAGGGGTCGCTCATATATCCTAATAGCCTTCAGGCATATTATATACAGCACCACAATCTCAATTCAGCTCAACTTTTAGTTTCAGACTATGCTTATGGGAAGACACTCCTATTGCACCCACTCATATGTGAATGAGTGCTGTAGATGTGGCAGTACTGTGCCCACAGCAGTCATCTGAGCCACCACCATCCCAGAAATCATAGATGTCATGAGTATAGCACCCACACGGAGGCAGCAGCTCATACAAATGGACCTCCACATAAGTCAACCCCCTTTACTCGCAAAGCAAGCACACGGCAGCACCCATGATGCATGTTCTAGCACTTACAGCATTTTCAGAGGGGGAGCTAAAATATTTGTTCATTTATTTGTACACTATTAAATAATATATTTTTAATTTACCGCCTTTCAATTTACTCTTCCAGTGAAGATTATAAAAAACATTGTGGGGGGAGGCCTTAACATTGGCATGTTGTAATAACACATCAAATAGATTAAACAGCAGGAAAAAAACAGCAAAGGTGTCTGAACACAATTCAGGACCTTGGAAGACAAGACAATTCACCTGAATGTTAAAAGATACTAGAAACAGCATGAAGCAAATCCAGTTGGAGAAAAGTTTAGTCAGAGAGACTCCAACTTCTTTGGATATTGATAGCTAGAGAAAAAGCTCCACAGAGAGGGTGCCACCCCTGAAAAGACCTTGCTTTCACTAATTCCATTACCTAATAATTCCAGCTCCCAGATTATAGGAATCCGAATTCAAGTATATTTGACAGAAGGCTGTTTATCTTTCTCTTGGATACCAGCAGTGTTGGAGAGCTCACTACCTCCCAAGATAACTTATTCCACAATCAAACTGCTCTGTTAGGATGTCTATGAAGATTCTCAGTCATCCAGGTGAGTTTATGTGGAAGTTGAGTCATGACAACTGGATTTCTTTTTCTTGAGAGATCGAAACGTTTCACTGTTAATCCAAACAGCTTCATCAGTCTGAAAAAAGCTAGTGGTGAGTCCTCCATTTTATAGCTCACTTTGACCTCTTGTCACCCTGGTCTGAAATAGGCTCATAAGATGAACAATGGCCTCAATAGGCTCGTTAGGTGGACATAAGTCTCAATAGCCTAAGATGAACAATGGCCTAAAGTGCTGAAACCCATAAAGTATGGGTCATTAACTGTGGCCTTGGTGGTGAAGTCGTGAAGTATTTTTGATTTGTCTAGGTATTGTTGAAATCACAGCCTGATAAGTAGCAGATAGACTGTGCCTGAGCCCCCCCCCACCTCTGTTGAGAGAGGGTTTTCAATGCTCACATGAATGGCTTCCCTGACCCCCCCCCCTCTCAAACCACCTATCTTCTCTGTCTAATATGTGTGCATCCTCATCTTTGAATGAGTGCCCTTTATCCTTCAAGTGGTGGCGACGAAGAGTTAGAAGAGGAGGAGGAGGAGGGTGCCGCAGCCACCGCGCTCGCTCGCCTGCCTGCCTGCCTGCTTTGTGCTCACCTCCTGTGGTGGCGGGAGGACGCAGAGGCAGGCGTGGGGCGCACGGACCCACGGGCGGGTGGGTGGGCACACAGTCATGAGTTGGAAGAGGAGGGCACCACATCCACTGTGCTCACACGCTTGCCTGTCTGCTTGTTTTGCCACCCCCTGGTGCACGGTGGCGGGAGGGCACAGGGCTTCCTCCTCCTCCCCCTCCCCCTCTAGGCATGCCCAGATTTCTGTGCCCAGGGCAGTTGTATCCTTCTCCCCCGCCCCCAGATACACCTCTGGTATGGGAGGGCCCAGTATCCTCACCCTGTTTCTATTGATTCCTTCGTTAAGGCTGTCCAGTTCCACAGTGTGGATGGCAGATTAATATGGACACCACCATGCTTGCCTCAAGACAAGTTTAAAGAAAGTCTGGTTGAAGTCAAAGGTGTGAAAACATCCAAAATGGGTACCTGATGCAGGCATTTCTGAGCATGTGTGGGTTCTAGGATAAACCGCAGTGGCCTCAATCAGATAAGAATGGTAGGCACACATTTTTTAGAGTCAGTTATGGAGAAGGGGGGAGGGAATCAAGTGCCTTTCCCAAAAGAGGCAGCGCTTCAGCAGCTACCTGTTCTGACAACAACACTTCAAATTTAAAAGCCAGATATATTTGTCTTCCCCCTCCTTCTCATCAGACTAGAGAGACACGAGGTCCCAGGCATCATTCTTATCAGTCTCCACTTCACTTCACTTCACAAGATCATGATAACAGAAAAGAAAGCCAAGCCAAGCCACTGAGTAATAACATCTGGCATTCACTGTGAAACACGATCGTTGATAGACAAGAATAGGATACAATCTGGATCTGGGGAAAAGGGAGGACTCCTTTTCGCATTAGCATTACGGAACCCAGAAAAGGGTTGTAGGCATTCACTTACCGTGATGGCTCTGGAAGTTGAGTCATGGCTATTGGACTTCTTTTTGAGAGATAGAAACGTTTTGCTGTTTGGATGAGCAGCGAAACGTTTGTATCTCTCAAAAAGAAGTCCAGTAGCGATGACTCAACTTCCAGATAAACTCACCTGGATGACTGAGAATCTTCACAGAATTACCATGATGGCAGCCAGAGAAACCTTTTCGGTGGCACAGAAGCCTGTCAAGTAACTGCATTTTTCTGTCTATAAGACGCCCCCATGTATAAGACACCTCCAATTTTCCAGCACAAAACAACAGTATATCTACTGTGTGGTGTTCTCATTGGCTTACTTCCATGTATAAGACAACCCAGAATATTTAGTCTAA
>JAHTLZ010000010.1:55992162-56063129 GCA_023846285.1 Phrynocephalus versicolor | reverse complement strand
GAGATCTTCTGCGTATATATTGGGATATATATATAGTCTTATACATGGAAAAATACAGTAAATTGTCCAAAGTCACTGGAAGGACCCACGTCTCCACCAGGCATATCTGTTTGAGTGCAAATTGCCACACATACAAAACAAAACAAAAAGTAAAACAAAACGCCTTTTTATGTTTTCCTTGGCTTCTAAAACAGCTTCACATGTGTCAAGAGCCAGGCCAACCCTGATATTAATATTTTTGTTATCATCATTGCTAGCAAGACTGGTACTAATGAGGGTGGGGGCTGTCTATATATGCAGCCTCAGGTAGCTTAATACACCTTTTCTGTCAAATAATTAAAGCAACAGGCATCATAATTTCCACGCCTTTGGCTGTTAGTGCCTATCTAGATCAATATTTTAAAATCCTTATCTTGACAGTTAAAGACTTATGTTCTTCCTGTCCTAATTATTTAGCAGAGGTGTTAGTCTGGCATAGTTCTCCTACGTATGAGGGCTTAGTCTGCAGATTCTGGACTTTTGTTGGAGAGAAAAAAATCCAGGCTTCGGACATTTTTCCCACTTGGCTCCAAAAGCATGGAATTCTCCTCCCCACCAGCTTCATATGGAACCCGAGTGGGACAAATTTAGACATGGCTTGGAAACCTATCTGTTCCACCTGAAGTCAAAAGTGTTGGGTAGAGGGTGAGGGCAATGGCTGGTGTAATTTATTGGACTTTTTAGCTGGAGTTTTAGCATTTGGTTAATTCTTCTTGATTATTTCTTTTTCTGAGGAGCTTTAGAGAGAGAGAGAGAGAGAGAGAGAGAGAGATGTATGTTTATATATCATTGATTTTATCGGAATGCACTCTGGTGTACAGAGCAAAATTAACAATAACTTCATTTTCTTCATCTTCACATTATTATTTTTATTATTATTAAAGAGCAGACTTGATCCTTTTGACTAAACAAAATGAGATAAACGGGCCAATTATCAGAAAATGCCTTTGTGCCTAGTGTGACACTTTTATAATTCTGAGTTGGTATTGACTGGCCATTCAGCCATTCATCCCAGCCTAGAGATTCATTCTGTGTTTGTTTGGTAACCAGCCACCCAGTGAACTGGGGGTGGTCTAACAGGCCTCTCTTCCCCAACATGCCGTGTGAATGTAACCTGACAACCATGTATGTTTGCTTCTAACTTACGGCAACTTTTATCTTATTATATCTTACACCTCATTCTGCTGCTATAAATGTCTGAAGAAGTTCACATGTGAACGAAACGTTACATTAAAATATGAAAGTTAGTCTTTAAGGTGCCACATGTTTGTGTCTTTTATTTTGTTTTGTTTTGTTTTTCTTTGAATTTTGCCTGAAATCCCCTCCTATGAGTTTCCATATTCAGCTTGGGCTTTGAATACACACTTCCTGAGTCCTAGCCAAATGCACTATACCACAGCTCTTTATTAGTTACATATATACTGTATATCGCATCCTTCCCCCAAGGAACGCAAGGTGGCTTTCCTCCTTAATTTATCATCACTCCTACTTTACTCTTGCCCCTGATTTAGAAATCTCTGCTGTGCTTCTTTTCCGTGGTTACCCACAAACATCCAAAGCCATGTCTGAAATTCTTGTGTTGCTTCAATACAGTAACACCCTTCACTCAAGGGCTGCAGCTTTTTTTGTACTAGACAAACAAGACTCCTGAGCACCACTTGCTGCCTGTCCAGTTGTTAGATAACCGTTGACCTTCAGAACAGCTCCTCTCTTGGGCTACTGCCAGAACTGCCTCTGTTTTCCATGTAAACATACTCCAGGCCCTAGACCTGGAGAATCTGACAGAGAAAACTGTGGATTCATTGGCTTCAAAAGCAAAGGAGAGTTATTTGGCTCAGTCTGGCACCCACAAAGCAAATAGCACTTAGAAGACCACGTGTTGTAAAACAAGCAAAGGTGTTTATTTTACGAGATATGGGCAGTGCCATTTATCCATAAAGCCAAGTCAAAAAACGAACAAGCAAAAACCCTGCAAAGAAAATAAGCCAAAGAAGAAGAACTTTAAGAGCCCAAATTTCAATACAAAGGATGCTTTCTTCTCTTTTGTGTTTTCTTTTGTTTGGTTTTGGTATTACCTTCTTTCTAGTATGCTAGCCCAACTCAGAATTGAGGACCAGATTTTAACATTTCTTCCAACAGTTTTGATAAATCCTAAACACTACTGCTGGAAACTAGGTGAAGAGAACTGTAAAATAAAAAGACATAAGAAGGATAGAGCTGCAATACTGTGATTTTAAAAAATGAACAGAGAGCCTGCTTAGGGGAGGAGTTTTCAGACTGATTGGAAATTCCTGAGAGCACATGGGCTTGGAGTTTTGGCTGTTAGTATTGCCAGCAGTGCGTGCCTGATGAATATTTAAAGAAAAGGAAAGAGAAGGGGCAAAGGTAGATTTCTTGATAATTTACCAATACTGAAGGTAGCAGAGAAGATTAAGTGAGAGGATTGTTTTTTCCTTTATATATTTCTTTTCTTTCTCCCATTTCCAGGTACCTGACAAATTAGTCAGGATGGAAGGTCAGGGGGCAGATGTAGTTACTTGCAACATTTTATATCTGGTCTTTACCAATAGGGAGGAGATCGTAAACGGGGTCAAAGTGGTGGGATCTTTAGGTAAAAGTGACCATGCACTCTTGGAATTTATTATACAGTTGAAAGGTAAAGCTAAGCAGAGACAAGAATCATGGACTTTAAGAAAGCCAATTTTTGTAAACTTAGGGAATTATTGTCTGTGATTCCATGGACCGAAACACTGAAAGAGAAGGGTGTCCAAGATGGATGGGAGTTCCTTAAAAGTGAGATATAAGGAAATGATAGGGTCTCTGCATGGTGATGATAACCAATTACTAACAGGAGACAAGGAAAAGGCAGAACTACTCAACACCTTCTTTGCTGCAGTTTTCTCCAAAAAGGAAAAAAAAGTTCAATTGGCACAAAGAGTAGATGAGGTAGGACAGGAATTGCAACATAGAATAGGTAGAGAGGCAATACAGGAACACCTGGAAACATTAAATGCATTTAGGTCTCCTGGGCCAGATGAATTACATCCAAGGATATTAAAAGAAATGGCAGAAGTAATTTCAGAACCATTGGCAATAATATTTCAGAAGTCCTGGAGAACAGGGGAAATCCCCATAGATTGGAGGAGGACAAATGTTGTCCCTATCTTCAAAAAAGGGGGAAAGGGGGGCCCAAATAATTACTACCCAGTCAGCTTGACTTCAGTTCTTGGAAAGATCCTAGAACAAATTATTAAGCAGACTATAATTATTTAACTAGCAATGCTGTCATTACAAGAAGTCAACACGGGTTTTTTAAAAACAAGTCATGGCAGTCTAATTTGATCTCTTTCTTTGATAGAATTACAGTGGTGGATGAGGGGAACACTGTGGATATTGCTTATCTAGATTTCTGTAAGGCCTTCGATAAGGTTCCCCATGGTATACTTGGAAAGAAGTTAGTAGAATGTGGGATAGATAGTGCCACTGTTAGATGGATTTGTAATTGGTTGACTGATCGCCTCCTGAAGCTTCCTGAGTAGCTTTTTGGTTGGAGAGACCAGATAGCCATATTCAAGTCGGCATTTGACTGAATTTCTGAATTCTGAACATGAGGAAGAAGGGGTGTAATAAAATAAACTGAACATGGGGAGAGGGGAAAAATCTAAGCTATGGTAAGTCAAAAGAAGAGATCACACCCATTTTGAACAATTATTTGATGGAACAAACCCATGTGAAGGATTCTGTTAAAAGCAAGGATATATGGTCATTATAGTGTGAGAGAGCAGCCAAAATGACTGGCAGACTTGTAAGAAGAGATAATGAAAAATAACTGACCTATAGTATCTATGTGGTATTTGGGATGCAGTAACAATTAGCAGAACCAAACTTCATTGGTTTATCCTTCAGAAGCCCCCTACAACAAAGCCATAAGTTGTAAATAAGAAACTCTTCTGGAATAGGTGTTGTAATGTTCTTGCCTCTAACGAAAAAGGCCCTTAGATCGAAGCCACATATCCAATATCTCATCACCATTTAAAGCATATGGTAATCGTTGCTGCAAAAGGTAGTCTTTCAGCTTATTTTTTTTAAAGGGGGGGGAAATGACATATGCTATTGCACGTTTAGAACAGATCTTGGAAACATTAACTATTGGGTGAAATAATAAATAGTTATGTGTCATGCAGTCAGTTCTGACTTTCCAGGGTTCTTCAGTATACTGAGAAGTGGCTAAATATCTCACACGCCTTGAAAAGAGCTGTCATATTTTTAGCCACCAAAACAAAAGGGACAGATACACCGAAAGAAGTGACCATGTTGAGTTGTTGCCAGCCACTACTCTTGTCAAATGCAGCTTCCTATGACTTCTAACCTAATCTCTGCATGACTGGGATAGTAGTGGCACCGGTAGATGAGGAAGCCAGACTTCCCCCCACACCAGAATTGGTCCTGAGGCTGAGTGCTGGACAAGTGCTATTTCTCAATCATGGATGTATTTGCATTTTGGAAGAGGTAGGAGGAAAGAGAAGATGAATTTTATCAGCTCTGGCCAACTACATCCCAATGGCACATTTACTGCACAATAAAATGGCCATTTTAAAAAGCTTCCCCTCTAACTCTGGCAAAAGCAATCTCCCTGTACTCAAAACTACACATTTATTTTCAAACACATACTTAGTGCCACATCCATTTAGACTGAAATTGTAGCCTAAGAAACAGTAACAATAGACTGTATAAGAGACAAGAGCTGAAGGGGCAGGGTTGGCATATAGTAATGGAAGTTTATTAGCAAAAAAAGTTTATTAGCCCTTTTATACAGTATACTGATGTGTTTGAGTGTGGACCACATCACTGTTGTCTGTTTACTAAGTTTCCCTCTCAGAGTGACTTGGTATGCTTCTCCCGTTTTAGTTCTGGGTGTAATTCAGTGCACAATTACGCTGCTGATTTATAGAGGTTTCAGCACCGATATATTTTTTATTTATTTATTTATTTATTATGTACCACCTGTCTTCTGGAGGAACTCCAGGCGGTTTACAACAGCAACGATAATAACAAACAAAATTAGAGTAGAAAAGCAATAATACTAAAAAAGGGGAAAAGATAATAACAACAACAACAACAACAACAACAACAACAACAACAACAACAACAATAATAATAATAATAATAATAATAATAATAATAATAATAATAATAATAATAATAAACAATGGTAAAAATTCACTGGAAAGATGGCGGGGCAAAAAAGAAAAAATCAATTAAATCAATTTTCAATTACATCGGTTTTGTATCTGTGCCAATTCATTTTGAAAATTATTATAGATGCAAACAAAGTTAAAATAAAAAGTTTTTTAAAAAAGACAAAAACATGGTAGCACCTTAGAGACAAAATTTTATTTTTATTTTTATGTGAAATTTTTTGGACAAGTCCACTTCATCAGACAGAAGAGAAGGAGATTTAAATTGGCATCAAAGTATATAAGAATATAGAGATTATGTCTTATGAAATAAATTTGTCCATGAAAACTCACATTAAAAATATAACACTTAGCCTTTAAGGTGCCAACATGTTTTTGTCTTTTTTAAAAACTTTACTTTTTATTGTGTTTTCACAATGCACAGACTAAACACAGCTACCTCTTCAAAATTACAACTTTGAACATTATTGCTCTAATAAAAAGTAGAAGCTTAAAACTGCTTCACGAAACAACATGTGACCCACACTGCATGGCTTCCATTGTCACTGATCAAGGCACTTGGGTGTTAAGGTCATGAGGAGAGGCCTTTCTCTCCATCCCGCCACCCTCACAGGTACGTCATGTGGGAACACATGAAAGAACCTTCCCGGCTGCTGTGCCCACAGTCTGGAACTTCCTCCCACTAGAGGCCAGGACTGCCCCATTTCTGATGTCTTTCCGGAAACAGGCAAAGACCTTTCTCTTCAGGCAAGCTTTCCCTGAATGATGGACTACTTATTATGTATCTTTCATATGAATCTATAGGATCACATGGACTTTGTGTTTATAACTACTTATAATCTTATGTGATTACATTGACACTACGTTTTCAGTGTTAGTTTCCATCGCTCAACCTTACATGGAACTTTACTCTCCTTTTAACTGCTCGCGTTCTCTAGTAGTTTTAATGTAATGTTGTCTTTTAATGCTGTAAGCTGTTCCTCAATTCCCTGTTCTCAATACTTGAAAATGTCTTAATTGTATATTGAACTGTATATTATCCCTCATTCCTGTGAGCCGCCTTGGGTCCTTTTCCAAGGAGAAAGGCGGGGTAAAAATACTCTAAAATAAATAAAATAAATAATAAACAATTACAACCTTTTTTTGCTCATTCAGTGTTGTGCACTATTCAGTTTTCAGGCATCCTTTGGAATGTATGCATTCCTCTCTATTAAAAAAAATTAAAGTGACATACTGACATAGTGACATTTCGAATGAATAGACAACAGTGTCTCTGACATGTGAATCCCATCATCACCCAAAAAGTCAATATCTAATACAAGAAAGCAGGTTCACATTGCTCAAAGTGATTCACAAAGAGTTGATTTCACAAGCATATTGAATTTAAAAAAACCCACCCAGACTCTCTTTTTTTTTTTAAATCCACTTTGTGGCCAAAAAAGAAGCCGGCTTCACCATGTGTTGTATAGTCAGGAATTTTTTCAAATCAATTTTAATTATGCAAAGCTTGATTAAAAAAACAATTCTTGACTTGTAACCATGCCCACAATCCCTGGAACATTAAGTTACCAGTTTATACAAACACCTAGGTTTTAACATTCAGTGTGTGAAGATATGTGTGATATTTGTATTATCACCATAAATAAAGAAAGTATATGTACTCGGCGGCATGCGAAGCTCTCAGCTTGAGTATAGAAGAGCTATTAAGTAAACTGCATCTGTTGTTTTATGGATGGGTTAGTAGCCAGATAGAAAGAACAACTACGCTTGAGATGAGAATTTTCATTGGATAGGTTCAAATCCCACTAGATGAAATGGGCACTTTTCAACCTGCTTTGAAGTAACACAGGTTGGTTGACTGCATATTTCTCTCTTAAACAGAAGGCCATCACTCTCAAATAAAATCTGAAATATGCACTCACAATGCTTGAGAATTGCATTGCCTGACAACATGCTGTTGTTCCCCTTGGTATATCTGTACAACCTAGGCCTCTCTAAAAGGATGCTTAGAAAGAACGAGACATGTCTGCAGTACTCTTCTCCAGAGAGAATGGGCCATTCAAGAGCTTCTCTGGGGTGACTACCTTTCAGAGAAATGGAATGAAAATAACAAGGTCTCCTCTTTCATGTTGGCAGCTGTGCAGGGCAAGAGCTGTAGGGCACAGCCAGCCTCACCTGCCCAACCCTCGCATCTGTCTCACGTACAAACAAAACACGCCCTACCTATATATGGAAGACATCCAGCAATCTTCCTATTCAATGCATGGTGTCACAGCCACTTAGTCAGCACATTCCACTCCAATGGAAAATTGCAAAAGAAAAGTAGAGATTTTGTTTCTGAAGGCCTTCCTTGACCCATGGCTTTTCTAATGAGACTGGGCCAACCCAAGGCGTTTCATTCCCATTGAAACTCAGCATTCGTTTGTGGATAATACTACTTGGCATCAGTGACTTCTTGTGCGTGGAAAGATCCTGTAGTACTTTTTGAAGATGGAGTGGACCTCTCATTCATTGCTCTGGGGCCAGTCGTAGAACTAGTATTAGTAGAAATGGCAGATTAATTGATTTTGTTTAAGCCAAGGTTGAAGAGAGATCTTGCACCGGCAGTCTGGAAATACAGGTTTAATCCAGGAGAAGTGAGAGACAAAGATGTTGTGTTCTGTATCAAGGATGGATATCAATGATTACAGATTCCCCAGGAAGCCTAGAATCCACAGTGCCTCTCTGCCTTGCAGCCTCCTTCTCTCCCAATAGCCAGAACTGCAGGATTTCCTTCTTCATTCCTCACGGAGCAGAAGGACAAGTAATAGACAGAATTACAATTGGACACAATCAGATCTGCACTCTTTGGCCTGAGGGCAATCACGCCCCAGATGAGAGACCAACTTTGCTGTTCCTGTCTCAGCTCCAGGTGCCTCTTTCTCGGTCCCTCTCGGTGAATTCCAGAGAGGGAGTCTCCACAGTCATGGGCTTTCATTTCCTTTTCAGTGACACATGGGCAGTTACTTCATGTCGTACTTCGTTCTGCGATTATGTTTGTTCCGTGACAGCGTTGTTCGCGGTCACGTGGTTTTGTCCCTGTTCAATCCCTGTTTTCGTTTACCCACGGGCGTGATTACTTGTCTCGTGATAACTGTTACTTCACGTCCTTCTTTCGTGACAACTACTGGATTTTCCTGGCTTCGTTTAGCCTTTTTTTGGGTCAGGCTTCCGTTTTTTGATATTTTGAATCCCCGCTGTGGGTGCGCAGGCTGTCTAGGAAAGCCCGGCAGGAGGAGCCGGGCGAGTGGCGGCAATGTGGGCAGTGGGTGAGACACCTTCGCCCTGAACTCAGCAGTCTGCATGCTGGCAGGCGAGCAGGGAAGGAGAGCTCAGCCCCACCTCCAGGACCCGGGGAGGATGGACCTACGCCTGACAGTGGCTCTCGGCCTGTCCCTTCAAGAGCTGCCTTCTCCTACAGGGACAGGCGGGCAGCCGAGCCTGGCCTGGCGCAGGAGTTCCAATCGGCTTTCTCGGTTGACGGAGTATTCCTAGAGCAAAATGGGGAAACAACCATTGCCGTTAACTTCACGTCCCTTGTCTCAGAACAGGAACCAGGAACAAAGCATGACAACAGAATTCCCCAGCCCAGGGGCAGGTATGGCTCGTCACACTCTGGTCCCGGTTCAGGGGGCGTGGTCGGGATGAGATTCTGCTGTCACGCTATGGACATGAAGTAACCCTTTTCCGTACTGGTCCCAAGTGGGAGAGCAAAGAGGGACGAGAGGGATGTGAAGTAACGACCATGGTTGCTGCTAGAGATGGGCACAAAACACTCTGTCACACTTCACGCCAGTTCATAACCTCCCCTCAGCCCTCAGCCGGCTGGATCACACTCGCCTTTCATCACAGGCCACCAGGGTCCTCTTTCTCCTGGCATGCCAAGTCCATGCAGGAACATGGGCTGCCCTTCAGCAGCTGCTAATGGAGAATCCCTGTCCTGCCTCCTTGTCAGAGTGGTCAGTGGCGCAGTGAAGCGGTTCATGCCCATCTCTAGTTGCTGCCTTTTCTCCTGCAGAGTTCTAGGTGCAGCAGGCACCCTAAACAAGCTTCTGTAAATGCCAGTGCTGTTTAAGAAATGAAGCTATGCATCACCCTGCAAGAGAAGTCTAGCTGCCATGGAGAGGAAATGACATGATTTTGTTAGTTCGTCTTCTCCAGAAACCATCTAGTGTGTGTGTGTGTGAGAGAGAGAGAGAGAGAGAGAAAGAGAGAGAGAGCAGACTTTCTCTCTAAACTGATTGCCAGCCCACAGTTCGGTAACCTCTGAATTACATACTCAAGCACCAACTTCCTTTTGTGGCTGTGAGAAATCATTTTCTGTTTGGCAAAACCAGAAGTTTACAAGGAGCCACAGCTATGAACCACCCAATTGCACCCTGATTAATACTGGTCTGCAGTGCTTTTGCTTTTGTTTGGGACAAGCACAGGACTTGGAAATACTTCCTTTGCAGACAACTTCTAGAATGCTGTGTGTGTGTGTGTGTGTGCGTGCATGCATTTCAGAACTTTGGGCAGGAGTAAAGACAGGGGGATATCACAGGACACAAGTTCCCCTTTCAGTCATGTTTGCTATCGTTGCACACATATTGGCTTCCTGCAATAAATGTCCTTTTTGTTGTTGCCACCATTTCAAATTAAACCAGGGTACAGTACTGGATCTCCGTGAGAGGCTGCCAGTTAATTTATCAGCCGTCCTGAATAAACCTCACCATGTAATTTTCAATACAGTTTGACTGATCAGCAATAACATAATTGGTTGCAAATGTCTCTCTCCTCTGTTGGTTTTGTCAACTGATCCTTTCATTTCGAAGGGTAGCTTTTGCCATCAAATGGTATTTATTTATTTATTTCCAAAAACCCCAGGGACAAAGAGGTTAGCACATTAATGAGAATTGCTGCCGAGCTAGCAGGATCATTCTTGGTTTTGTTGGCTGACAGCACGGCTTCTCCTTGAGAGGCAGTCCATTTGAGAGCCAGGGAACTGGGGCCAGCAACCAGTGCCAGCCATGAAAGGAAGACTTGGAGGCAAACCCTGTCTAATGGCAACAGAAGAAACCTTTTAAGGCCAGGAGGACCTAAATTGTCCTCTCATCACGGCATGCTATCCGGAAATGTTGTTGCTGCTACAGCCATTACAAGGACATTCTTTGTGCTGATTATGGAATCCAAGAGATTTGAAAGCACTGGTTTGCAAGAAAAATTGCTTTGCAGATATAAAAGTTGCATCTTAAGATGGGAGTTCCTTGGTCTCCCTTTCCCTGTGCTATAATATGTAGAACTGAGTTTGGAAGTCGGTGATTTCTTATGTGCATGAATTTCAATTTTTTAAAGCCAGTTTCTCTACTTTTTTTTTTTTTGCAGCAATCTGCCATACAGAAATAAAGCTTCTCCTGGCACATATTTTGTGTTTAATATCAATCAGATTGCATTAAGAGCAAGAACAATTACAAGGTTGGATCATAGTCCTCATTAAACAGAGTTTGCAATATCCAAGCCCCCTAAATCTGCACAGGGCAACATGCAATTCATAGCTACTTATGACAATAAAGCATATTCATTTGGACGCTTCCAAGCCAATAGCTTTAAGTTGGCTCCAAGCAAATGTAGGAAATGTTGAGGGACAAACAGTTCAGGGGAGACTTCCAAGTTCTGGTCTTGTCACAACACCTTACCTCACTCTGCATTTGTAGACCAGTCAAGAATTAAGAGGAATACTTTGCTTTTCTCACCAGCTGTTGAATCCTTGTTAGTTGTATGCTTTCTTCCATTTACAAAGTTTAGCTTTGGTTAAAAGAAAAATGTATGATCCCTTGTTGAGCAGAAATAATATTTAGATACAAATATATACTCATATGCCCTTGTAAATGAGTTGTTACTTTCTTCTAACACAGCTTAGGATAATGTAACTCTAGACTAAGTAGACAGGAGGGGAGCTTATGAACTGAAGAGTGAGTGCTTATCACCCCAAACTGGGGAAGGCTGGGGGGGGGGGGGGAGAGATTTTGGTCACAACCCACCTATGCTAGATTCACTAGCGTTTCTTTGCTCCAATTATGCATATTCTAAGTCAGAGGGTCAGAAGGGAGGAGGGGTCGCCATCGTCCATCGGGACTCCCTTTATGTTTGCAGGGCCTCGACATTGGTTAGCCAGGGGTTGGAGTGCCTTCACCTGCTGGTGGGACAGCGGGACAGATTTGGCATTGTGCTGGGTTACCGTGCTCCCCGCAACCCAGCACAATCCCTTCCGGAGCTCTCCGAGTTCATCGGGGCTGCACTTTTGAAGTCCCCGCGCCTTTTGGTTGCGGGTGACTTCAATGTGCATGCCGGCGGTGAACTTTCTGGAGCAGCTCTGGAGTTCATGGAAACCATGGCGTCCATGGGTCTGTCCCAGCATGTTGTATGTCCCACTCACAGGTCTGGCCACACCCTGGATCTGGTCTTTTCCTCCATGTTGGGGACTTCGAGTCTGGAGGTTGGGGGCATTGTCCCCCTCCCTGTGTCATGGTCAGACCATCACCTGCTTACTTTCCCTGTGGCGATTCCGGCCCCTCCTCGCGGGGACCATCGGCCTCCTGTTTTGGCCCGTCCCCGAAGACTCATGGACCCTTCTCGGTTCCAGGAAGTCTTTGGGGCGTTTCCTGGAGAACTGACTGGCGCGCCGGCCGAGGTTGTGGCCAACCATTGGTTTGATACAGCTGCCCAGACCATCGACCGGATCGCCCCTAAGCATCTGCTCCGGTGCCGAGCTCGGTCCTCGCCGTGGTTTACGTCTGAGCTCCGAGCGATGAAGCAGGAGAGGAGAAGACTAGAGCGCAGCTGGAGAAGAACCCGGACGGTTACTAGTAAGGCTGCCGTTGTATCCCAGACTAGACGCTATTCCAACGCGATCAGGGAGGCTCTAAGATCTTTTGTCTCCCTGAGAATTGGTGAGGCCTCGAACCGTCAAGCGGAGCTTTTCCGTGTGGTTCGGGACCTCACCAATCCTAGTCTGGTCGGGCCTCCTCCTACTGAGTTCAGTAGCGAGAATTTTGCAGCCTTTTTTTGTTCCAAAATAGAGGCCATCCGGGCCGGCTTCGACTCCGGTTGCAGTGGTACTGCCCCGGCATCCCCATGTGCTGGGCCGCCTTCGTCGCCTCGGTTGGATGTGCTTGGGCCTGTTTCCGCTGTCGAGGCCTCCAAGGCTATGGCTCACTGCCGACCGGCGTCCACCCCTTTCGATCCCTGCCCAGCTTGGCTCATTAAATCTGCCAGCGGGACTATGGCCGAATGGGCTTCGGCTATCGCTACCGCCTCCTTCAGCAAGGGGTTTTTTCCCTCTCGTCTGAAGGAGACGGTGGTTAAGCCCATTCTCAAAAAACCTGGCCTTCCTTCGGACGATCTCTCCAACTATCGTCCAATAGCCAACGTCCCGTTTATGGGCAAGGTGATTGAGAGGGTGGCGGCGGTTCGGTTACAGTCATACCTGGAGGATCGGCAGTGCCTCGATCCATGCCAGTCCGGGTTCAGGCCTCGTCGGGGGACCGAAACAGCTTTGGTCGCGCTGCAAGATGACCTAATCCGGGCGGCCGACAGGGGTTGCTCTACCCTGTTGGTTCTCCTGGATTTGTCAGCGGCCTTTGATACCGTCGACCACGATATCCTGTTGGATCGGCTCTCCGAGGTTGGTATCGGAGGCACTGCTCGCAGTTGGCTCCGATCCTTCCTGGAGGACCGTCCACAGTACGTGCTGCATGGGGGGGAGTTGTCGGCTCCTTGGGTACTCCCTTGTGAGGTTCCACAGGGGTCGTCGCTGTCCCCTATGCTGTTTAACATCTACGTAAGGCCGCTGGCTGGGGTCATTAGGAGATTTGGAGTCTGCTGTCATCAGTACGCTGATGACACGCAGCTCTATCTCTCCTTTTCCATCTCTGCAGTGGAAGCTGTGAGGATCCTTGATGAGTGCCTGGACGCCGTCCTGACCTGGACCGGGGCGAACAGGCTTAAGCTCAACCCCGAGAAGACGGAGGTCATGTTCTTTGGGAGTTCACCGTCTGGGTACGGCGGCCCTCTTCCGCAGCTGGGGGGGGGGTTCTCTCCAGCCTGTGGAGAGGGTGCGGAATCTGGGCGTGGTCCTGGACCCGGTGCTGACTATGGAAGCCCAGGTGGCGTCGGTGACCAGGGCCGCGTATTTCCATCTTCGCCAGATCGCCCAGATCCGCCCGTACCTGGACGTTGACTCTCTGAGAACAGTGGTCCAAGCACTGGTGATCTCGAGGCTGGACTACTGTAACGCACTCTACATGGGGCTGCCCTTGACTCTTCTCCGGCGTCTGCAGCGGGTACAGAATGCGGCAGCCAGGCTGGTGGTTGGTGTGCGTCGCTATGACCATATCACCCCAGTCCTGGCTCGCCTGCACTGGTTGCCCGTTGCGGCCCGGATTAGATTCAAGGTCTTGGTTTTAGTTTATAAAACCCTCCATGGCTTGGGACCGGACTACCTGTCAGAGCATATCGTCCAGCGATCCATCTCGGCCCGTCCAGTTCGGCAGGTGCGAGCGCACTCGCTTCGGGTTGCCACCCCTCGAGAGGCCCGGAAGACGGTCACCCGAAACCGGGCCTTCTCTGTGGCAGCCCCATCCATTTGGAATGCCATCCCCTGCGAAGTGCGCTCTGCAGAGTCCCTGCAGGCCTTTCGAAAAGACTTAAAGACCTTTTTATTTCGAGAGGCCTTTGGCGAAACTTAATTTAATTTTTATTTTTTATTTTTTTTCCCTTCCTCCGCCATCGTTGTTTATTATGCCCATTGATGTCTCCAATCTATTTGTTAGGAATCACGTCTTTGACGTGCTGGGGCGCGCTTGGAGACTTTAGGATTAGGATTTTATATTTACTGTTGTTTTAATTAGTTGCTCTGTGACTTGTTCTTGTTGTTCTATGTTTTGTTGTTAGCCGCTTAGAGTCCTCGTCGGAGATAAGCGGGATATAAATATAAACATAAATAAAATAAATAAAAATAAATAATTACATGTTTAATCTATTAATGAACTAATTAATGTATATACCTCATTATGAGAAAGACCTTTGGCAGGTTTACAAATACAAAAACGCTAAAAGCAGTCCACAAAATGACAACTCAAATCAAATGTCTCCCCTCCACCACATTATGGTGTGAATCCAAGAAGGGGACAGTAGATTAAGATACTGTATTACTATTAGAATCTGATTAAAAACTAAAGAATGTTTAAAAACACTGCCATGAAAATCAATTTAAAACACATGATAAAAAATATGCCGCATCCCTACTAAAAATTCCAAGCATCTGAGGGGAAATTTACAAAGCTTAGTGTAGTGTTCCCCAAGTTGGTACCTCTCCATGGTTTCCTTACCCTTTGTGACCTAGTGTTAAGATGAACAGTAATCATTTTCAACCCCCAGCTAGTCTATTTTCCAGCTCATAACACAATTTGACTCCTTTTCATGGGCTGTAAGAAGTGCAGCCTCTCTAGAGGCGTCTGTGCTTTGAAGAAATGGAAATGCAGAGTCTTAAGGTGTTTTTTAATGGATAGATGAACTGGCTGTATGAGGCTCCAGAAATAAATGTGATAGGAAGTTATCATAGAGATAAAGAAATAAGACCTTGAAATCTAAAAAGCGTTTCTCGCCCAGTTGTTGGAAAATAAGCCAAGATGGTGTCCTGGTGGCTGTGACCAGCGAGGCCCTGGTTGGCAGCTACTGTGCAGGGTGGTACTCATTCTTTCCCAGCTGACACTATTTATTTATTTATTTATTTATTTATTTATTTATTTATTTATTTGTTTGTTTATTTGTTTATTTATTTATATAGCTTGTATGCCACCCACTACCCAAAGGTTTCTGGGGGGCTCACAATCAAAATAGACAATTAAAACATCAAAATTACAATAAAATTAGAACAATAAAAACATGTAAATACAATAAATACGATACATTAAAAACACTAGAGTTGAAGTTGTTAAGAAGATCCAGATAAAGAGGTCTACCACAGCACTCAAAGAAGGGAATTCAATAAACTCTCTGCGTCATTACAGAACGCTGATTTCAGCCCACACTTTCTATACCTACAGGAGGGAAACCAAGGTAAGTGTGATAAATACCTTTGAAGAAAGCTTAGATTGCCCATTACCTTCCCTAGTCATGGCTTTGCATAACAAGACAGCACAGCTGTGAGCAATACCTCTGTGAGGTAAACTATTAACTAAATTGTCCACATCCTTCCTTTTGAGCGCCAATTGCCTCTTTACATCAGACTTCCACACCTTTAATAGCTGGTGGCAGTAACTAAACCTAGGCATTTCAAGTTTTTTTGTGAGGCAATTCTCTGACTGGAAGCAGGGTATCTTTGCTTAACTGAAAAGAAGACATATTTTTCATAGGCTTGATGGGAAAGGGACATTTCTCAAAAGGCAATCTTGAGTGCTTGTTTGTTCTTTGACTGATGCAATGGAAAAGAGAAGTCAGCTCTTAAGAGTGGTAACTTACCCAAACCATGCACAGTGCAATTTTATGGGTTCCTGCTCATGGTGAGTGGGTATTTCAGCCAGGTATTTGCAGACCTTAGTGTGACATTCTAGCCGCTGTGCCACAACACTCTGAGAAGGTTTTCTTTAGGACTGTGGCCAATTCATTTTCTTAATGATCTACCAAGGGCATCCATAGCATCCTGGCAAAGTGCTGAGTTTCTTTTTCAGCATTCACAAAATCCAAAGCTGATGTCAATGACTAAGCATTTTCTATAATTCAAGCAGTGAAAAGCACGGGAAGCTGGATAAAAACATGCTGGTATACTGAGGTCAGGAGGGAGAAGGAGTAATATTGCAATAGGGGTTTTGAGCCTTATATAGGCCATAGATAACGTACAGTATACTGTATTGGTTGCTATGCCCTTTAAAATTTTACCATGAATGCAAAACAACTAAACATTCAGTTTAATGTCTGCAGTTGTAGATTTAGGAACCAGAGTGAATCAGCATAATTGAAAACATCCAGGGTGGTCTTTTGGGATTCTCCCCTCCTCCTCCCACCCCTTACTGATCCACTGTCTGGATATTATCCATAGCTGTATAAATTTCACACTCCCACTTCTTTAGTGGCAGGAAGTTTCAGGAAGAACCTTGTACAGCTTCGCTTCCTCCCCATTCTGGTTGTGAAGGGGTACACGCCATCCACAGGGATGGGGACCACAAAAGTCAACCCAGTGCCAGCCGTCACCTCAAAGGAAACTCAGCAATGGCCATCAGCTCAATAAGGCAACATTTACTGAAAACTATTTACACATTGCTACCAGATGCCCTAAGCAGATCCGATCTTGCCTGATTTCGGAAGCTAAGCAGGGTCGGCTCTGGTTAGTACTTGGATGGGAGACCACCAGGGAATACCAGGTGCGTTAGGCGCCTGGAGTAGGAACTGGCAAACCACTCCAGTATTCCTGCCAAGAAAACTCCATGGACATGGAGTCACGAAGGGTCGGTCACGACTGTAACAACACAACACAACACAACACAACACAACACAACACACACACACACACACACACACACACACACACCGCCTTCAAAGAGTCTCCTATAGCCTTTCTCCCCATCATTCAGTTCATGGCCAGGTACGGCTTTTGGGGGAAGTTAGCTGCACTTCAATGAGTTACTCATAGGAAGACGGGGACAAGGTTTCCTTCACTTTGCCCTATTCCCAAATAGCCCAATAATCAATCCTGGTTTATAACCCTTCAGGTTTCAGTCCCTTCTGCCTACGGTCATTTGGCACAGCTTCTTGAATTGTCTGGTGCTGTTAGCAAGTAGGCTTGGAGAAAACTCTGATGCAGCCACAGGGTCTTTCCTTCCTCGGGCAGACATGACCCCTGAGCTGACTCCTGTCCCACTCCATCCCATGGGACTGTTTGGAGTCTCTTTAATAAGGAGTAGGGAATGGCATGGTCTAAAGGTGGACTCCCTTTACGGAAAGGAAAAGAAGAGGCACTCTTTTTGCTCCTTGTTCCACTCTAGAGCATCAACCCACTTGTTCTCACTTTCTTTCTCCTCCTCTCCCCTTGCATCTGGAACAGCCATGGTGGGCCTTCTCCTTCCCAACTTTTGTAGCACATCCTTCTCCCTGCTTCTGGGACTGGTGCTTTGTCAGGATAGTACCTTGGGGAAGGGACCCATCCAGCGCCCATCGTGTATCCTTGGCCCTATTTATTTATTTATTTATTTATATACCACAACCATCTAGAAGAAAGTTACTCTGTGTGGTTTACAAACATAAACAAAATACAACAAAACACATTCTACAACTTAGAATAGTAAATAAACAAACTAGTCAATCAAAACTTACATGGCATAAATAATAATAAGAAAAGGACAAGCAAGCACAAATACATCAAAACAGTTCAGCAGTTCAAAATAAAATGAAAATGAGAAAAACGAGCTGATAAAGAATTATCATAAGGCAGAAAAGAGAAGTAGCATCCTATTTATATTAAGAAGTTGGAACTGAATGATTGGGGAAGGCCAACCTATAAAGCCAGGTTTTCAGTAATTTCTTAGAGGCTTGTAGTGAGGGCACTATGTAAATCTCTTGTGGAACCTGGTTGGAAGGTTCCTGGGGTGGAACCACTGAGAAGGCCCGTTTCCTTGTCAATTTCCAGGCCTCCCACAGGGTCGGTACATGCAGATGGCCAGCATGGCTTGAACGAGTGATTCTGGCAGTTCTTCTTGGGAGGAGCCATTCTGGCAGATACTGAGATCCCAAAACATTTAGGGTTTTGTATGTTAATACCTAAACCTTGAAGTCAGTGTGGTAGCAAATAGGCAGCCTATGCAGAGTGGCCAGTACAGGGGTAATATGCTGGGACCTTTTAAGCCCTGTTAACAATCTGGCCGCTGTGTTCTGCACTAGCTGCAGCTTCTGCATTAACCTCATAGGCAGCCCCACGTAGAGAGCACTACAGTAGTCTAATCTCGAGATTACTAGTGCATGAACCAGCGTGGTCAATGCCCCAGCACCCAGAAAGACCAGCAGCTGTGCAATCCACCACAGATGGTAATGAGCGGAGCAGACCACTGACACCACCTGGGTCTCCAGTGGGACATATCTCAATGTTATTAGGACCATTGGGACATGGAGGTAAAACCTTCCTATATGTATGCTTTCATCTGCTCACATCTGGTGTTTTTAAAGTAGTTATCTCTCTGACTGAGCTCCTATGGCCCAACAGGGATTCACACTCAGGCTTCCCAAGTGTTAGTCCATCACTATACCATGTTAGAGACCGTGTATAATATAGCAGACAAAGTATGAGATTAAAAAAGGCTTTGAATGAGCACCAGTTCTCCACAAAGCAACAGCCTACACTTCGAATGAGCAGTGATAGTCTGTTATACAGCAACAAAAGCCTGAAATGTGCTTTATATAGGTTCAAACGTACTGTGCATTCTAGTACGAGCTTTCATGATCTGTAGGCTATGTCTGTTGGTAGGTGTTGTAGAGTGTGTATTTACCTACTGAAATTGTTGGGTTACCCTGTTTTGTTGTTTACATTCACTGCTGTCAAATTATTTCCTCCAGTCCCCACTCATCAGGTGGGGTATTTAGTAGCCACAGTCCTCATCAGTTTTTTCAAGGCCACTTTGCAAACATCTTCAGTCGCGTACACAGGGCAGGGCAGGACAGGCATTCGACATTCTGCTAATCTCAGCTTCCAAGTTCTAGCCACTAACCTTTAGAGCACTGAATCCTTAAGGCCATCACAGTTCAGCTAACTTTTGTGCAGTCTCACCTTGGCTTTTGGCTGCTCCCCATCCCAGGCACATAAAATACTGCTCCAATGTGCAAGCTATTCACACAGCTGCAAGACAAGCCGATGTGGCAGCCAAGCTGCTGATCAGGCTAGGCTGAGCAAGGCTTAATGGAATGCAGGAATTGCTGTCATGCAAAAGCGCTAGCCCAGAAATTGATCATTAAGAAGGGATCTGATTCTGTAGGTACACACTCAGGATCGTATTTTGTACAAAGTCTTCCGCTTCTCAGAGAGGGGGCCCAGTCTGTTGCAGCAAAAGCAACCGAGTTCTGAGGCACCTTAACAAATCATGTGGCACTTTTAAGTGTATGATATTCATTATGCAATTAGCTTTTGTGGTCTGTCACCTAGTTAATCATATGCTTTGTTCAAATAACACAGAACATACCTGAGCTTGTCTGCTTTTACAAGTACCTGGCTCTGAACCATGTTTTACAAGAACCCGGTGGTGCAGTGGTTAAACTGCTGTACTGCAGCTATAACTACTCTCAGCCTGGGGTCTAATCCCGCGTACCAGGTTCAAGGTTCACTCAGGGTGCTTTTACATGATCTCTAAAATCCGCTGGCAACTTAAATTCGGACCAGAGATCGTGGGGTTTTGTTCTGCTTCCTGTGTTCCCACCCTTCCGCACTCCATTGCTCCTGTCTGTGGTGAGGGGAGGGAGAAAAAAAGGGAGAAAAAAATGCAGGCTCACCTCCGTCTGCTGTCGGAGCAGCCCTGTAGGGATTCCTGTCTGTTAAAGGTGTGGCGGGGACAACAAAACAAACAGAAGGCGAGGAGAGCCTGGCATCCACAGCTTTAAAATCCGCATTGGAAAATTTTTACCTCCGGAGACCAGGTACTTGTAAAATGTGCTGGGGCACACTTAGGGTGTGGTTGTACTTAATTTTTTTTAAGTCTGCACTCTGCAGCTGGCGGGAAAACAATTTTAAGCTCTGCATCTGGGAGCCCTTTGCCTCAGATTTTAGGGGTCGTGTAAAAGCAGCCTATGTCTTCCATCCTTCCTAGGTCGGTACAATGAGTACCCATCTTGCTGGGGGAGCGGGCAATGTGTAGCTTGCATAATCACTTGTGAACAGCACAGAGAGAGCTTTAAGTGCAATGGGGCAGTATATAAGCAGCACCCTTTGCTCATTTGATGCTACTAGGCCAGAGAAAGAGGACTCAGTTATAGCAGGATCAAAAGACTGTTTCACCATAAATTAGCTCTTGGATTGTCCATAGGTAAAATGGAGATGGTGCTCCTTTTTTACCAATTGTTGGAGCATTGTTTCTTATTATGAATGTAGGGGTTGCATTTCAGGGAAAAAATCCTTGTTTATTTTTAATGTTCTTTCAATGAAGCAAAGCAAGCTGAATGTCCAACAACATCATTTTTAGATTCATATCACATCTTAATGAAGGCTTCCCCAACCATATCAGACCCACTTTTCAATCCTCCTGCCACAGTTTCAATAGCCGATCTGCTATTTTAAAAAAACACACGTCTCTTTCCGGTCTATAGTCAGCCTCCTATTGGAATGTGTCTGTTTCCCACAGCAGTCTCCCCACCACCACCACCTCTGCTTCATCCCACTCTTTTTTCACATCTTTTCCTACACTTGATCAGTTTGTTCTTTGGTATTTATGAAGACCCACCCAAAAGCCATAACCATGAGTCTGAGGAAGTGAATTACAATACACAAAAGCTCACACTAAACTACATCAGTTAGTCTGGGCATTTTAAAAAAATGTTAAGTCTTGTAGGAGATATTTTAGAGCTTCCTTAAACATCAGTGTCCACTCTTTTTGAAAACCAATTTGGTATAATCAGGATACCTTTGTCTAAATGCAAATGTGCTTTAGGAAAGCCTGCCAGCTTTATATTAAGAGAGCCGGGAGACATGTAGCTCCTGGAAACCAGGAAATTGTTAATTAAGGGCCTTTCTCTGGCATTTTAGGTGTTTGGAATTTCAAAGTATTTCACTCATATTTAAATAAGGGAGAGAGACACTTGTGTTCTAAAGTTGGCACCAACAGGCTGAGTAGGATTGGTTTTTATGTTATGTTTTCTCACAAAGTGTCTCGATTTTTGGACTTCAAATTCTACTTCGATGAGACCATCTGACATTTCCTTTTACTTTCTGCCTAATTCTCTATATCATGAGAATCTCAGCCCATACACTTTTGGTATGCTACAATCATTTATGCTTTCTTGTTTCCTTCTTTTGAAACACTGGTTATATGGCATGTTTGCTTTCATGTCTTTTCCTAGTATATCTGCAAATAATCAGGAGTGAAGACTTGACTGCAGTACAAATGCACATTCCTTTCCACTTACATACCTTTTTAAAATGCTAATTTCTTCTTGTTTCCACTTTATTTCAGAGATCTGTGCTACTTTTTAAAGATGCATTTGTCACTAGGCTCAGCTTACAATGCAAAGTATTGATCAAAGGGCAACTCTTTTATACACAGAAATAGAAATCCAAGAAAGCATCAGAAGTCTTCCTCAACAGCCGTTACTTTTTAAAGCTTCCATCAGCATTTCTGTTGCACCACATTACTCTTATTAGCACAGATGGCTTTATGGAGTAAAAGAGATTTTCCTAAGCAAAGATATAATATTAATTGAGTATCTCTTCCCTTGAAGGCTATGATAGATAGAATCATTGCTGACTGCTAAAACCTAGGATGACTAGCAATGATGATGATGATGATGATGATGTAGCATGTATTTCATTTGTTTAACACTTCTGTGCACATTTCTTTACTAATATTCATCTCAGGGCAGCTTACAATGCAAAGTAAAATCAGAACCTACAGCAGTAGACTATGCCATAAAACAGCAATTGAATCCAACCTATAAATCCATAGCACAATTAAGTATTAACTAGACTCAAATGAAAGGAGCCTTGTGCATCATGCAGATGTAGGCCTCTATATTTTTCACACACACTGTCACAGTAATCAGTTGACCTGTAAACTAAGCTAAGTCAGTATAGTATTATCTCCATGCTGCAGGTGTTTGGTCTCAGGAGGCAGGATAACCAGTTGTCTGTGGCTGAGGTGAAATTTGAACATGGAGCATCTTGGTTTACAGCTTAATCTGCCGGCCACATCTTTTGACAGGCCTTTTCAGGAAAACAGATTTCAATGGCAAGATGGATCCTGAAAAAGATGGATACCTCCTTGAGAAAGAGGGTTAGTCAGGGGCACTTTTGAACTTAGACATTCTGAGGCTGCTTTTAAAGAGATTCCCATTGGAACCCAGATCTTTTAAGAATCAATGATTAGTCACTGATGTCTCCTCCTATTCTTTTTATTTCTTCAACAAAGGACTTGAGTGAGACAGCTAAATAACAACATTTGCACTTCAATGAGGTAGATTATCTGGAGCAATTTCCATCAATGCAGTAACTGAATCACAAAAATGATAAATGATGTAAAGGAGGAGAACAACAACCTTCAGAATTCTTCTTAATCTTTCAGTGACTTTAAATGACATTTGCCTTCATAGTCTTCCATGGCATCCTATCTGATACCATTGGCCATACTGTTCTTTTGGATGGCCTCTCTGTGTTGGGGAGCCCTTTGACAGAAGTTTTCTAGGAAACTAGAATGATGGATAAAGGCAGGAGCACACCGTCCTTTTAAAACCAGCTGATGCCAACCCTTGGCAGGACTGGAATTTTTAGTAGGGGATGTGGCATAATTTTACAATGTATTTTATGTTTTGTATTATTTTTAACTAGTGTAGTATCTGTTCTTATCGGTTTAATATCAAAGAGCCTTGTGGCACAGCTGTACTGCAGCTAAAACTGTGCTCACGACCTGGGGTTCAATCCCATGTAGCCGCCTCATGGTTGTCTCAGCCTTCCATTCTTCTGAGGTCGGTAAAATGAGGACCCAGCTTGCTGGGGTGGGTGGGGGATGTGTAGCCTGCAAAATTAAACTGTGAACTGTTCAAAGAGTGCTTTAAGCACGATGGACCAGTATAGAAGGAGGACATTTTGTTTTGATTTGCTTTAGTGATTTTTAAAAATATTGTTCAGGTTTAATTTTATTTTATTATTAATATCTAATTTACTGTGATTTTGAACATGAGATTTTCAGTTGCTGTACACCACCTTGAATCCCTGCAGGGGAAGAAAGGTGGGAGATCAACATAATTAACTAATATACAGGCTGGCAATCTGCTCATGTGAGGGCTAAAGATGAGATAGGAGCTGGGTATATTTTCACCCACTAATTCCCCTATCCTCAGCAGCCTTTTGTCCACCCATGAAGCTCCCAACATTCTCATGTTGTAGTGAAAGATCTGAAAATACATTGCAGCAAATATAAAGTAGAACTTCCTTCAGCTCAGCACTTTTAATATAGGAAGGTCACAAAGTGGTGTGCCAGGAACATGGAGATGTGGCTTGTGGGCACACACTCACTGTTATTATTTATTTATTTATTCCCTGCCCATCTAACCAACAGCCACTCTGGGAGGCTTATAACATACAAAAGACAATATACAACAATATGAGTAACATCATATAAAGCCATTTTTTTTTTAATGACAAAATCAGCAACAATAACATAAACAATAGTGTTGCTAAAGGTGGTTTCGGCTGATGAATAACTTATGATGTAAGTTGCTTGCAAAAAGCCTGTCGGAAAAGCCACATACAGTGTACAACACTGCTTTCAATGCATTCCTATGGGAAATTTGTATAACGGAAAATTTTCTTAACATAATTTTGTTTGGAATGAATTAATTCCTTTATACAAGGTATCACAGTATTTAATATTATTTTAAAAGGTTTCAGGGAAAGGGCGAGCCAGATTTGGGGCCGTAATTTGTTCCATCGTGTGGGAGCAGCTACCAAGAAGGTGTGGGATCCAGTTTTGCCCTTCTGTGCCTCTGCCAGGGTAACAGTTTTTAAAGGCCTGGTTTGGGAATGAATGTATATTATGGGCAGTTTAGGGCTTTGTGTGTTGGAACCACATATCTCCCCTACCTGAATGTTTAGATCTTCTTAGAAAGTATGACTGACTGTATGTGGCTTGAAGTGTTACAGTAGTTTTTCATCTTCCTGCAGGGCCAGTTTCAGACTGTGAAGATGGAGAACTGAGGCTTAGTGCCAGGGCATGTATATTGACAGGGCACTACCATGTCCTCAATGGGTTTTAGTATCAAGTTGCTAATGGAAGTCGTTCCAGGATTTGGAATGAGGCCCTTTCAGCATGTTCTGTTCTTTTCCATTAGATCTGAGTAAAAATGTTGACCTACTCTGTCTGGATTAGCAAGGTACTGGATGAGAAGCTGCAAAGTGAACTTCAGTTTCAGCAAAATGGAGGTTCTGGTGGGTTGTCTGTTCACAATGATTATATCCAAACTGTTTAGGATGGGCTTATCATTATGGCAAAATGGGACTGATCAGGGAAGCACATCTTGCAGGCACTGAAAGAACTGAAGTGGATAAGAATTAAAAAGGAAAATTAATGCAATCACATTTCGGAGAATGGGAGACAGATAGCGAATGAACGAATCATTCTAATGCTGAATAATAGACACACCATGTCTCTTTAGTTAAGCTATGCTTTATTAATTTAGGTCTCCCTGTTCTGATTCTTGTTTCTCTTCTCAACATTGATGTCTTTGCTTGGAGTCAAGCCAAGGGATGGTATCACCCAGAAAAAGAGTATTTGGTAGACTAAAATGTTATTGTTGTTGTTAAACGTTCTGTTGCCTGTTTGTATATCACTAATTTTACTGAAATGCACTCTGGTCTGGAGTGTGATATAGTTTTTTAAAATTCAAAAATACCAGACCAAGTCAATCAGAATTATAAAAATATTCACTGGTATTTTATATCAGATAGAGTGTGTATGCTGTTCCTAATATTGCTGGGGTTTTTTTTTTGTAGCTCTGTATTTTTTTAGTTTTTCCCAATTCTTTATTTTCAATGCAGGCATCACCTGGAATTGCAATGCCAATGATCCAGTATTTCTTTATTCTATTACAACTATGACTAGTGTGTTATGTTCTAAGTGTCTATCAGTTTGGTTTGGGAACTCCCACAAGATCTTGACTTTGTCATTTTCTGACACCTTTTCTACCTGATGTTCCCATGGGTTTTGCTGTTGTATTTCTTGCATAATAACCAGTTCACTGATTTTGCCATTCAATCTTATTGAATCTAATTTTGTAATATATTTTTGCAGTCTGTGGACATTCACAGATGCGATGTGACATAGTTTCTTCTCTCTTTTTTGGTAGAGTTGATATTTTCTATTAGCAGTAATTCCTTGAAACTTAGCTTTCACAATATTGGTTTAGAGTGCTTGTTCTTGTACAGCAAAAATCAATCCTTTGGTTACTGTCTTAATGGTCCCCAGTTTTAGCTATGCCCATGTTGAATTATTATCACACTTTCCATCAATACCAATAATAACAGCTATTATTATTGAATGAATTTCTTCATTTTCATATTTGTATGCCATATTGCCATGCCTGAGGAAGGCATCTGATGTCATCAACATGGGTGATGGGGGGGATTAAACACTTCTTAACTCTATCTCACTATAATTCCTCTTACTATCTGGAAGATGTAAGAGCTGCAGGAGGGGAGGGGAACGCTGAATGATTGAGGATTGCCATTGCCACAAACATTACTGTAATGGAGGCAACGTTCAGTGAAGCTTTCCTCTTCCTATCGTTCCCACCTCATCCAGGTGGTGAAATGGATTACATGGGAGCTGTGGGAGCCACATGGCATAAGTGTGTGTGTTGTGTCGTTACAGTCGTGACCGACTCTTCGTGACTCCATGTACATGGAGTTTTCTTGGCAGGAATACTGGAGTGGTTTGCCAGTTCCTACTCCAGGTGCCTACAGCCGCTGGTATTCCCTGGTGGTCTCCCATCCAAGTACTAACCAGGGCCAACCCTGCTTAGCTTCCGAAATCAGGCGAGATTGGATGTGCTTAGTAGAAAGGGTTTAATTGCTGGGGGGGGAAATCACCCTTGGCGATGTCATTAACCACCTTCCAGAGGCATGATTGTGGGACCAGGATTCTGCCATTGTCTTTTCTTTCAGGGGTTTCATAGCTCTTCTGCATCAGCGAACATCATTCTGAAGCACATCTAAGAATTAAAAAGGTGGTGTGATTCCCAAAATGCAGGTAAGATACATTTTTGTTTGTTTACTGTATAATTAGGTTTCTGATTAGGTACGATTCTTGGAATGATCTGTCATCATCAAGTGTGGAAGATAACTATCCTTCCCTGCTCCATTTTGAGAACTGATTAGTAAATCAAATCAGATCCTACTAAATTCATTGTAATGGGCCTGTCTTTTTTAGGAAAATCCTCTGTGAGTCCACAATTTAGTAAACAATCTCTCAGGATTTCTGGACTCCTGTCTTCAAAGGGGAAATTGGCTCCAGGTCTGGGGCAATCTAAACACTATTTCTTTTGCTTAGCATCACTTTGTGAAAGCTAGTGAGTACAAGAAGATATCCTGTAGGTCATCTTGATTGCTGCCATTGGTGTTGTCAACATTTGTGTTTTCCTTTACTATGTAAAGCTTTTTCCTTTTTCTTCACAAATTGCATATACAAATTGTATATATTTTCCACAAAATCTTCAGAGACTCAAGGATTCTGCTGAGCTGAAAGAGGAAATCTGCCATATATCGGGTGATCAACATCTTGTATATAAAAGTGTGTGAAATCAGCAACTTCAGAGAAGTGCCTAACACACTTCCTGCCCCCTCCCAAGACATGTCAGCTTGAGATTACATCTAGGTTTCAAAAATGAAGACAAAAAAATAAATTATGGATCTGTTTCATAAGTTCGGCTCTTAGTGGTTGCAGAGTTTTGAAGAGGGATATTAAAATGAAGTTCATCTTATTCTGTTGCAGACATGGGCATGGTGTAATCTGCAAGGTCTACTTTGTTTTTATGTTTGTCACAGGATTGATGGGCTGGAACCAGATGCTATTTATTTATTTATTTATTTATTTATTTATTTATTTATTTGACTTTTATACCGCCCACCTAGCCCTAAGGCTACTCTGGGCTGTTTACAACATAAAATCTCAACATGGCAATAACAACACATTTAAATAACAAAAATACAAACAAGATAATATAACCAAATATAACCCAATAAATCAACAAGAAACTAAAATAAAAGTAGAAATAACCAAGTGATTGATCAAATAACAAAAAAACAGAGATAAGCGGTGAAAGGGTAGTGTCTTGCTAGGTGTTTAAGAAGTCAGGGAAAGCCATTCTGTAAAACTATGTTTTCAATAGTTTGTTGAATGTTTGAATTGATGGTGCAAGGTGAATTTCTGGTGGTGATTCTATAAATGGGGAGTGAGCACCGAGAAGGCCCTACTCCTTGTCACATCTTTCTGGGCCTCCCTTGGGGTTGGAACTCCCAAATGTCCTGCCTGGCTAGCAGGAGTTATCTGGGCAGTTCTTCTTGGAAGGAGCCATTCTGTCAGATACTGAGGTCCCAAACCATTTAGGGCCTTGTATGTTAACATCAAAATACATTATGTTGGTTATGTAGCAATGCCAATTACCCATTGCAGGATCTATATACACTATGGTTTCCTACGTATGAATGTAGAAACTTATGGTTGGGTGGCCATCAATTAGGGCTTCTAATAACCCTATTTTTAACTGTGAGCAAGCTGGTCTGTTGCTCCCTTGTCAATCTACTGCACATCCCCCAGAGAATACAATCAATTCTCTGCTCACCTACACTCTATTTTGCCAAGTTGCTATGTATAATGATACCCTTCCTACATGGGCTTAGCTGCTTAGCAATAACAGGAGGAGTCTTTCATAATTATTATAATAAGACTAGGAAGACAACAGGGATGGATGCTTAGTGCTACTTGTTTATCTTTATTTTCCTTAAAATCATCCAGTGTTTCCTAGTTCTTAGTGCTGGCTTCTTTTTTCCTTAAAAAACAACTGATAAGCCCCTGTTGAGGTTCTCTAGTGTGTGCACAGCAGTACATTCTGTTGTTTCTGGCCTGATGGTGATCAGTCATGTATGGCAACCATAAAGAATGTTCTTGATGAGGCACTTGTGAAAGAAAGAGAGCTGCATTACCAGGAGAAGACTGGGACACCTCTTTCTGCGCAGATCAAAGACAGATTCATCCCCTTCAAAGGCCGGCAGGGGTTGCTTTGTACACAGGAATCTACACACCCCTAAACATATGGAGAAATGAGGGTTGTTTCAAGTTGTTACTTAAACAGCTTAAAACAACTCAGATGTGAAACCATATGGGCGGCGGGAGGGAGGGAAGAGCTCTGCTAAACTCTACCCTTTGTTGCCTTAATGGCCTGTACGATGACTCAGCTTTCTACTCAGGATGTGCCCAATGTTAATGTTTACATGACAGGAAAATAAAAATCAGTCTTACAGTGAGGGCGTATCTGAGACTTCGGGGGCTTGAACATACAAACAGACATAACTTTCGTGACATGCTGTTTCGGCGGATCCTTTTGCAACAATTACCTGGCTTTGTTTTTGTTTTTCAGACCTGCCCTCGTTAAAAAAAACCAGCAACACTCTGGCCGGGAGCAGAAACCGATCTACTTATAATCTAATAAGGCCAGTCTTGTTCTCAGTGAATGTGCAAAACCCAGGATTTAATGCAATTCTGAATATCCAGATGAAGTGCAGTACTTCTTGCCTTGGAAAGGAGGAGCTTTGGCACTTCCCACCTCCCTTGATTTTTGCTCATTAACTGTGAAATCATTTTTCATGTGCACTGCTGGCTGTACTGTTAAACAGGGAAGCCAGAGCTTAGGCTGTTACATTTCTCTTTTCAGTACCCACAACTTTGGATCAGTAGCAGATTGTTCTCATTACAGTTACATCCCACCTGCAAAAAGCATCTGGGTCACTTGCCCTTTGCTTAAGCATTACCATTACTGTCACTGGTGCAGCCAGAGAAAAACTTGAAAACCCTCACCAATCCCTCAAGAGGCCAGTTCTGTTTATGACTATTTATTGAAAATACTGTAAAAATCATACACACACACACACACACACACACACAGGGCCGGCGCTAGGTTTTTTGGTGCCCTAGGCAAGGGGGGGCGGGGGGCGGGGGGCACCACCACCACCACCACCACCACCAACAACAACAACAACAACAACAACAACAACAACAACAACAACAACAACAACAACAACAACAACAACAACAACAACAACAACAGTCTACTGCTAGTTTAACATATCGTGAAAGTGCTAGGTTGGGTGGGGAATGCTATCGATAGGGCTTTCTTATGGGTATTTGTTTAAAGGAACATATTGAACTGTCACAATTATATGCCTTCCTAAGGAAATGCATCCACCTGGCACCTTCTTGAGTATCTTTAACAGGAAGAGAGACAAGAATAAGCATTATGCTCAGGTTGGTTGAATGGGTTATAGAAGGTCTTCCTCCTAAGCAAAGCTTCCATGTCCAAAGGCCGTATGTGTCTAAAAGACCAGACATATTGTAGAAGCCATTTATTTATTTTTAACCCAGCACCATCAAATACTCTAATTTTAAAATATCAACTCTCTGCTGAATGGCTCAGAGAACCCATTTCAGGTAACATTAGTCACTACCATAAATATTGGAACATGACTTTGCTCCATTCATTCTTTGTGAGGAAAAAAAATGTCTCTCACAGGCATGGAGCATTGCATCAGGGCTCTGTCTGCTTTCTTATCTGTGGTATATCTTCAGAAGGACTATCCTTTGAGCATCCAAGAGCTAATCTTTCTAATGGAAACACTAATATATATTCCAGATGTACATTTAAGCTGGGTAGAAATCTGACCACTTTAATTCTTCATTCATAAAATTATAGTTCTCATAAGGCAAATGCATTTTTATATGTGTTTTGAAGATGACAGTGTATCATCAAGCTCTTTTCTGTTTCTTTGTTTCTCTCTCTTTTTTAACTTCAGGATTGTTGTAATTTGGCTTGGCATCCCTGATTGTTGTCTATTTTACATCTCATAAAATTAAATTCTTTTATGCCTTTAAAATGTCGGTTTCCACATTATACAAGGCGAAAAAGAAGGTCCTTTAATGCGCGTGCAGCATTACCGAGCTTGAGGGGGAAGGGGCTTAGCAGTTGAGATGATTTTCATATACAGTGGGCCCTTGTACAACAAACAGCTTGTATAACATAAAATTTGTACAACATAAAAAATTCCGGAGATAGGGGAAATTTGCGTAACATAATCGCCTATGGGGAGAATCCGTACAACATAAAATGGGATCACTCTGTTTTCAATGCATTCCTATGGGAATTTGTATAAAGGAAAATTAGCTTAACATAATTTCATTGGGAATGAATTAATTCCTTTATACAAGGTACCACTGTAGTGGTCTGTGTTGAACCCTGTTGAGTTTGTACTTCATTTAATGACTGACCCTCATCCCCTTGGCTTCTACTGTAGTTTTTATGGATTGGGTATGAATGTTGCCAGATGAAAGAGTGTAGGGCTGTGTGTGTGTGTTTGGTTTTTATGTCAGTTTTAAATGAGTGTAAGTGATGTTCGACATGTGAATGTTGGAGTATGTGTATAGATGGTTTCTTCTTAAATTGTAGATTTTACGTCTTGGATTTTTATGCTGGGTTGTGTGAATGACTGACTGGATGGCACTTTTAATCTCGCTGTATTTATACAATGACAATAAATTGCATTCCAATTCCAATTCCATACTGCAAAATCCTGCACTTGGCCTAGTACAAAAGAACCAACAACTTCACATTCTTGAATTTGTAGGAGCCGTGGGATTTTTTGCAGAGACATGGGATGTGCAGGATTCCAGAGCTACAGGGAATGTTTCCATGTTACAATAGACATGTGGTTGAAAACAAGCTCTGCAGCTCTGAGATTATTATTATTATTAAATGAGGCTCAGCATCCTCAGAGCAATTTCCATGTGGTTTCATTCTAGCCATATGGATGTGAAGTTTCTGAGAAACCTCCACCACAGAGGAGGTCTGGGAAACCAAGTGGATTTGGGGACAGCTTAATGGTGTTTTCAAGTCTCTGCCTGTGGTCATCAGCATATATTCCCTCTTGCAGGAAAAGTGCAGCACATCTCTTTGGTAGGATATGCATATTGCAATGAACTACCTAACGATGTGGGCTATTGCAGCCCAACTGAAGTACGGATTGTATATTTGAGAGGTTTCAACAGTTTGAGTTGGACTTTTAAATAACTACAATACTGCACAACATAAAAGCAGAAGGAGATACAGCACTCAGAATATTTGTATTAGTGCTTGCAATTCAAAAACTTTATGTGGCTTGCCAACCCCAGGAGCCTACACTGTGTATCACATCATTCTTTTGAATAGGCCTTTGGTGCTTGGTTAGCATGGTGCATCTTAAACAACCATTCTGAGACCTGAATTCATAGGATAATTTGCTAGACTAGAGTGGGCTAATTACATTTTCTTATTTCAAGAAAAAAAATCTTGTTTAAAATTAAAATTTAATGAAATAAGCAATTGATAAGCCTAGATGCTAGGCACAGTTGAAAGAGTTCCAATTTAAGGGAATAGGTGTTGGATGGCGTTTCACTCCCTCTGAAAACACAGGTACATAGCTTGTGTGTGTGGGGGGGGGGTTCTGGATTCATCTCTGAGGCTGGGTGCCTAGGTTTCAGTGGTGGCCAGGAGTGCCTTTGCACAGTTAAAACTAATGTCCAGCTGTGCCCAGTCCTGGAGAGGTCAGATCTGGCCATGCTGACACATGCCCTAGTTTGGAAATGTCAGTGAGCCACAATGCTGCAGCCAAATTGTTAAGTGGAGCGGGTTACAGGGAACATACAACTCTCCTGTTACAGTAGCTCCACTGGCTGCCAATCTGGGCACAATTCAAAATGCTGATTAGACATGGGCACGACTCGGCGAAATCCTTGTTTCCGTTTCAGTTCCTCGTTTCCGTTACGTAATGGAACGAAGAACGACAATTACTCCGCCAGAACTCGAACTCGAACCGACTAAAGAAAAATTGGGTCTGATTTGTCGTGTTGTCGTTCCTGGCATCGCAGCGATCGCGCGATGCCAAGCGGCACAGAAAAAAAGTTTTAATTTTAAAAATAAAATAAAACAACCCGATTCCCGGCCAAAAAAGCAGGTGAAAATATGCCTGCCTGAGTGAGGGCACCTACCACAGGGGTGGTTTCTGGGGGGGTCCCCAGCCTCCCCCCTCCTCTCCTGGGCTGTGCATCCTCGTCGTCTCGCCAACTTGCCAAGCGGCGGCACAGAAAAAAAGTTTTAAAAATTAAAAAAAACCCTGATTCCCGGCCAAAAAAGCAGGCGAAAATATGCCTGCCTGAAGAGGGGTGGTTTGGGGGGGGTCCCCGGCCTCCCCCCTCTCCTGTCCTGGGCTGCTCTGGTGGGGGGCATCCTCGTCGTCTCGCCACCAACTCGCCAAGCGGCGGCACAGAAAAAAAGTTTTAAAAATAAAAATAAACCCTGATTCCCGGCCAAAAAAGCAGGCGAACATATGCCTGCCTGAGTGAGTGCACCTACCAGAGGGGTGGTTTCTGGGGGGGGGGTCCCTGGCCTGCCCCCTCTCCTCTCCTGGGCTGCGCATCCTCATCGTCTCGCCAACTCGCCATGCCATGCGGTGCGGGCGGGGGATCCAAAATGGGGCGACCGCAATATTTATTTTGAAATCGTGGTGGTCCAAAAACACACCAAAGCACCACAGAAACATGCAACTGCCTGAATTTTTACAGTAGCAGCAGTGGGTTTTTCTTGCAACAAAACGTCTCAATTGATTTTATTTTATTTTATTTTTATTTTTATTTTTTTACACCTGCACAATGATGGGCTGGCCATGGGAGTGGACCATGCAAATTTTTGGAGCCATTCCACCAATCGCATGGCCACTTGACCAGGTTTTGACCGAGACTTCTGGGATGTGCCAGTCGGGCATAAAAAGCCCACTAACCCTAGCCCGAACCCGAACCCTAAGCCTAAGCCTAACCCATACGCCAGTACACTGTCCTTCTTAGTGGGTCAGAGAGGCACCCAGGGTTCACCCCACAAACTCACCCTAACCTTACCCGTAACCCTAAGCCTAGCCCTTGCGCTAACCCTAACCCTAAGCCAAATCTGTACTCACATTGCACTACACATGCAAGTACAGCTCCCTTCTTAGTGGACCACAGAGCGCCCAGACTGAGGGAGCCTTCCCCCAGTGTGCACTGTGACACTGCACTATACCAGCAGTGGGCCTGTGGTCAAAGAGGCACCCAAAAGAGAGGTGCCTCTGCCACTCAACTTGGTATGCATATCCAATTGGCTATGCATGCCATTTTGTAGCAGGCCAGAGGAGGCACCCACCCAGAGAGGTGCCTCCAGGAGCCCGCTTTCCCTTCATAGTGGGCCAGAGGAGGCACCCACCCCAGAGATGTGCCTCCAGGAGCCCGCTACCCCCCCAAACCAGTACTAACGACAGACAAAAAAACGACAAACGAAATGACAAATTTTTGAAAAATTTTGCGACAAACGGAAACGAGCCGAAACGGGCCGGCTCCGACACACGACAACTCGAAAACGTCATTTTCCCTGGTTGTGCCCATCTCTAGTGCTGATTTTAACCTCTAAAGCCCTGAATGACTTGGATTCAAGATATCTAAAAGACTACATCTCTTTCTGTGAGCCTGCTCAGGGATTAAAATAATCAGCATTTCTTTCAGTCCCACTGTCTTCAAAGGTGCACTTGGTGAGGACATGGGAGAGGGCCTTCTCTGCCATTGCTTGCAGGGTCTGGAACTCTCTTCCACAGGAGCCCAGGCTGGCCCCATTTTTGCTGTTCTTAAACAAGCAGGCAAAGACTGGATGTTTAAAAATGGATGTTTAAACAAATTGATGACTTAGTGGTAGAGGAGAAAAACTATGGATTTGAGGGAGACTCTGTGCGGATTTGGAATGGAAACATGCAAATCAGCCAAAAATGTTTCCCAGATTTTTTGTGTGTTGCTACCTCCTTATTAGGCGACAATAACCTCCGAGGCGGTACTTATTTGGAAAAGGAAACAGAAGTTGATCACCCACTAGGCAAGTAGGAATTCCTATCTCCACAGTACAGAGGCAAGAAAGAACAGGAACATGAATCATTAGCTGTCAAGGAAGGAAGAGGTATGCTCTGGTTGAATCCAGGCAGTTATTTTAATGAGTCTGGGGGTGACTTACTCTTGGACCAACACCACTATATACTAGGACAGTATTGGCGAACCTATGGCACGGGTGCCAAAGGTGGCATTTCGAGCCCTTTCTGTGGGCACCCAACATTGCCCCTTCACAGCCACATATATTCAGGTTAAATTGCTGTATTGACACTTTGCGAAAAACGAGTGGGTTTTGAATTGCAGTTTGGGCACTCAGTCTCTAAAAGGTTCACCATCACTGCACTAGGACATTCTGAAACGTATGACCAAGTCTCTCACCAGAAACTCCGAGTAACGTCAGCAGCATGTCTGCTTCTTCAAGACCTCTTGAGAAAGTCTTGTTCTATATGCTTTGATAAGTATTTAAAATACTTATCCAAAAATATAAATACAAAAATATAAATACAAATATAAATATAAATATAAGAATAAAAATAAAAATGAAGTTACCTACCTGTAACTCTGGCTCCTTGATTGGTCAGTCCTCTGTGAAGTCACATAAATGAGTTTGGTGCGCAAGTGCAGAAGTTCTTGAAAGATTGTAGCACTCAATCACATGTCTGCTAGGATAGCCCCTTCAGTATAGATAGTGTGGTCATGTTGAGGAACCCTCTGTTCCTGATGAAAAGTCTACCGCTGTCAAAATAGAAGACAAACATGACAGGCAGAGGGAGGAAAGGCAGGAACTGTGAATTCACAGAGGACCACTTGAAGAGCCAGGTAGGTAACCTCTTTTTCTTTTTCATGGCCTCTGAGAATGCACACAAATGGGCAATTAGCAAGCTGACTTACTGGAAGTTAGCAATCATGGCAATACAGAAGAAAGCATCACTGTGCCTAACTCTGCATACTTTGGGCCCTTTCATCCTGTCTATACTGGGTGGTAAATGTATTTGGAGTTAACCATGTTACAGCCTTGTAGATGTCAGGTAAGCTGATGCCTCTGAGGAAGGCAACTGACTGTGATGAGCTTTGTGAGATACCAAAATGGGTTCATGGGCTAGTTGATAAGACAGTGAGATGCCAAAGACTATCCACCTGGTAGAAATTATTTGAGATGATGCTGGGAGTCTGGGGAAGTAGTCATGGAAGCTGACAAGATGACTTTTGGATGGAGGATGTGCAGGACTGGTTAAAATCCAGGGAGTGTTTGACACTGAATGAGTGAAGAGGTCTTTTCGCTGGTGTGGACGGATTTGGAAAGAAAGTAAGAGGAATTATAGATGGGGAGATATCGAAATCCAAGACCACCTTTGGCAGAAAGGTAAAGGTCAGGATATAAGATCACCTTATCAGGGTGGAATTGTAGATAGGGTGGGTCAGTCCTGAGTGCTGCATGTTTGCTGGCATGGCAGGCAAATGTAATGGCCATTAGGAAAACCATATTCAGGGAGAGCATTTTAGAATGGAGGAGGCCAAAGGTTCAAACAGTGGACGCATTTAAGTGGTTGAGAATAAGTTGAAGGGACCACTAGGTGAAAGGAGGTTTAGGCATTGGATTTATTTTTTAGGGTCTTGAGCTTCTGGTGTCAGAATAGAGAAGCTGCTTCCCAGTGAAGAGGTGGGTGAGCCTCTATGGCAGCAATATAAATTTTGAAGGTGGAGTGAGATGGGCCTCATTGTTAGAGGCAATGGAGGAACATGAGCAGAGTGTCAGAATTGGTAGGTGCTGAAGGAAAATTGTAAGTTTGAGTAAATTTAAGAAATTTCCACTTGTAGGAATAAAGTTTAAAGAGAGGGGGGATGGTGAATCCTCCATATGGTGAGGTGAAAGAGACAAGAGGTCTGAATGGAGGATCTTGCCATTGTCTTGTGTCAGAAGGTGAGTCAGGGAGAGGAGGCAGAGAAAGGTGGAGGTGATGGATCGGAGGGTGGTGAACCAGGGTTACCTGGGCCAGCACGGTACTGTTAGAATTGCATCTGGTTGGTCCTGGTGCAGTTTGACAATTATGCGCTGGTGGAGGGTGGTGGGGTGGGAGAAAACAGGTACAGAAAATGGTTGGCCCAGTCCATCATGACTGTACCTGCTCTAGATGGCACACCTGTCCCTGCCGGGAAGCAGAAGTTTGAACACTTTGTGTTTGATGAGGGTGTGAACAAGTCGATTAATGAAGTTGCATAGTTGGAGAAAAACATCCTGGTCTAGACACCATTTGTGATTTTGTGTGGGTAGTCTGCTGAGGTGATGGGTTGTCTGTTGTGGAGATGTGCACTGCCAAGGGGAAGATACGTTGGGAGAAGTACCACATCCAAAGTTGGACTGTTAGGTAAAGAAGGGACATCAAGTGAGTGCCTCCTTGTTTGTTGACGTAGAACAAAGCTGTTGTATTGCCCATGGTAACCCGAATGGCTTGTCTGGTGGTAAGGAGTTTGAAAGCTTGGGAGGCTTTTGTGACAGCAAGCAGTTCTAGATGACTTTTGTGGAGAGTTCTTTCTATAGGATACTAGAAAGCATGTACTCTGTGATGTTTTCCCCATCCGGTGGAACGTGCATCTGTGATCACTTATATTGTGAGGTGGAGAGGTGTAAACGGTTTGCCTATCAGCAGGTTATCAACAGACGCCCACCAAAGGAAATGCTCTGCAAGCTCGGGATTTAATTTGAGTCATCTGTTGGAATGGTTGTGAATGGTATTGAGTAGTGTTAGAAGCCAGGCCTGGAGTGACCTCATTTTTAGCCTGGCTTGTTGAACAACAGATGTTGTGGACACCATGAGGTGTCACCCATAACTGCTGGGTGAGATGCACAGAGATTAGTGTGCTGGCTTGAAAGAACTGAAGGAGGTTCACAAATCTGAAGATCCTTTGCTGCAGGAGGAAGGCCTCGCAATATGTATGCCAATACAGGTGACCTCTTGAGATGGTTAGACAATGGATTTGGAGTTGACTTTGAGACCTAAGTCCTTGAGGAGGGAGAGTGTGAAATGGAGGTCTCTTTTTGTCTTGTTGTAGGAGCCAGTCGCTGATGTACAGAGATACAGTGATGTTTCAGAGTGGAAAAGGGCTGCCGCAGATGCCATGCACTTCATGAAGATGCACAGAGCTGCGAATAATCTGAGGGGCTGTAAATTCAAATATGGCATATCTGAGTGTAAATCTGAGATCTTTACGATGGGACAGGTGGATGGATATGTGAAAGTATGCGTCTTGCAGATTGATGTTGGCAAACTAGTCACCTTTCCTTAGAATTGGGATAATGTTCTGAAGGGTCACCATGCAGAAGGATCTGGGTTCTATAAAGATGTTGGGATGATACAGGGCTAGAATGGGTTGAAGTCTGCCATCTCTTTTTAGTACAGTGAAACAGTGGGGGTAAAACCCGTTGTAATGATTTGTGGGTGGAACTGGTTGGTTAGCTCTCTTTAGTAAGAGGGAAGTGATTTCTTGTGTCAGAGAAGCGGATTGAGTGGTTCGTTTGGAGCACTGTCTTGGAGGGAGGGAGAAAAACTCTATTCTGTGCCCAAATTGGGTGTTGGAGAGAACCCAGGATTGGGGGTCATTGTTGGTGATGCAAGCCCAAGATAAAAGAAACGGCATGAGACTAATGGGGTATGGCATCATTGAGAGGCCTCAGAAAGTTGGGAGATAGTTAAAGGTGCTGTTTAGCCTTCTTCTCAGAGTGTGTTGTTGGCTGAAGGAAGTGCTACTTGTACTGAGGTCTGTATTTTTTGGGGTAGTTGATGTTTGTTGTCTCTGTCAGGTTTTAATTGGCAGTAGGGTGGGAGATAATGCCACTGGTCACAGTATGGGCGATAGTATTGCTGAGTGTACTAAAATCACACAACTGGCACAGAATGTGGCAAAGTTGTAGCCCCCCCCAAAAAAAAAATCACCAAAGGAAGCTTTTATTCATTAGCATTTTGCTACAGCTGATGACTTCATCGCCATTGCTCACACAGAGCAGTACAACAGGATTTCAGCCAATGACATCCTATACCTAGCCTCCCCTCATTGACTGTTGTCCCGATGTTTTCCAGCATCAGTGGATGCTGGAAATTATTGTTCCAAATATCTAAAGAACACCAGGTGTTCCTCCTGACATGGATGCTGCAGGCAATGAGAAGACTGTTGTTTGTTAGTACTCTTGCTGTAGGGAAGGGAAAAACAGGTGTCAGGCAAAATACACAGCAGCCTCAACCGGGAGGTGTCCATATATGTTTGACTGTTCCTCCCATCCACCCCAGGCAGCAGGTGTGAGAGTTGTAGACTAAATATGGAGGACACCAGACAGAGCTGGGTTCAGTAATTCCAGAATCTGATTTAATAATTCTCAGGAATAAGGGGCAACAGAAATACACAACAACATAAGCTGAGAATTATAGTGACTCTTAATTATAGGTGAAGCTTGGGGTTTTGTCCATCTGTATTTGGACATGGCAAGGGACAGGTCTTACCCTCCTAGAGGTTTTCAGAAAGCACACAGCAGATGGCCACTAGATGTGCCTCAAGTTAGTACGGCTGCAGCAAAGCTGTCACAGCCTTAGTTGCTATGGCAAGCCCTATCTGAGTCATCAGGTGATGAATAACAAAGACAATTTGACTTCCAAACCTGCTTTCTAAAGCCCATTTTGCATGATATTAGGAAGCAAGGCAAGCAGACCTGTGAGCAATTCATGCTTCCTCATATCTCCAGTGGGACTTCTGGAATAAATTGAGAAGCAGTAATCCAAACCTGGCCCCCTAGGGAAACAGATGAACTCTTTTGATATTTGTAGCTTATGCATTTCCATCATAGAAATGTGGAATCAGGATTTGCAACTCACCTGCACCTGCCTTTTCAGCAGTGAACAGTAGCATGCCCGACGACATTCACGTGGCTATCTTAAGATGGTTTACCTCAGAAATTTATAGTGATGGCATGGGCTTCACCATCAGATGTTCACATCCAAGCACAAACTATACACATTTGGAATAAATTAACAAATAGTTGAGACTGATTACGTATAGATAATATAGTATTTGCAAAGGCTTTTACAGCCTGGATCTGATAGCTGTTGGGAGTTTTTTGGGCTGTTTGGCCGTGTTCTGGAAGTTTTTCTTCCTGACGTTTCACCAGACTTTGTGGCTGGCTTCTTCAGAGGTAAAAGGAGCTCAGGGAACTAGGAGTTCTCTCTGTTCTCTGGGATATAGAGTGAGGCCTATAGAGTGGTGTATAGACTGTGCTCACTCTATACTCCAGAGCACAGAGAGAACTCTTAGCTCTCCTGAGCTCCTTGCCCTCTGAAGATGCTGGCCACAGAGTCTGGTGAAATGTCAGGAAGAAAAACTTCAAGAACACGGCCAAACAGCCCGAAAAATTCACAACAACTATAGATAACAGCTTTTCAAAACAACCAGAAAGTACACAGAGCATATTCAAACACAAAGAAATCCCACTGCTGTCCTTTCCAGGGACTCTATATCTCTGTAGTTGCCTCAGACCTCCTTACAAAATGGTGCCCTCAAGAAGGACCACTGAGTATAAAGACAGATTCAAATTGGGCTTGGGCTGGGAAAACTCAGACCAAGTAGGCAAAGAGGAGACAATTTACAACCAACCTCGCAAAAGAAGTCAACAGAAAGTCGGGAAGGGAGCAAAGCAGAGGTGGCGTTACAGATGGTGTTGGCATCAAATCTTCCAAGTACTGTAACATCGACCACAGTCATGGATGACGGGACATGTAATCCAACAAGTGGCATGTCCTATTTCTCTACACTGTGGATGCAGAGGGAGTGCAATAGAAAGGAGCAGACAGGTTCAAGGATTTGGATTCTGGTCCATGTGCTCAGAGGAGGGCCAGAGGCTCCCCCAGTACATGCTGCTGACCAGCCTATCTGTGACACATTCTTGGGGCGATGGGGAGCCTGAGCTGAATGGAACCATTGAAAGAGCATGGCCCCAGGTGTGCGCAGCTGAAAGCTTACAGAACAGCACTAAGGAGTGTGGCATCATTCACGGCTTTTGGTGTGTGTAAAGCTCTGTGCCCCTCCCCCCCCCCCCAAGATGTCAATGCATCGCTTTCTCCTTCCTGCACTGTTGCCCACCGAAGGGGATTTGGCAGCCTGCAATACCTACATTCTCAGGATGTGACACATAGTTTTCCTAAGCAATTGCTGATTAAAGGACTCTGTTGTGGCTTTGGTGGAGTTCTGGGGAACCAAACTAGGCTCTAGTTAAAGGCACAACCTCAGCTCGGCACGTGCTTCTTGTTTATCAGAGGCTGCAGATAATGAGAAAAACATCTTGTGAAACTTAAAACAAAACACATGATGAGTCTTGTGGTATCTGAGAGACTAGGAAAACTTGTGCCAGAATAGAAGTGTTAATTTTCATAGCTCCCCGGGATTTGTTGTTGTTGGTTTGTGGCAGTAAAGTTAACATGGCAACCTCTGTGAAACAAACACACTTTACAATTTGAAGCTTCTTCTGAAAAGGCAGGAAGTCTGACAGAGGCGTTGTTCATAGAAGGACCTCTTAGTGCAGCCATTGCTTTAATCCAATAAGGAACAAACAACTCTCTGAGTGACAGGAATCTCCAGAGCTGGCCAAGGCAGCTGCTTCAGGCAAGAAGTTTTTAGGTGGTAGGAAGCCATTACAAATTGTTAGTTATTGTTAGTTATTTTATTTGTTATCATTAAGTGTTTAATGTCAGAGAGGGGAAAAGGTACTTCTGGGATTTTCTGCCTTATTTGCCAGAATCACTTGGCTCCTTTAGATGGATGTGACCTGGGGGCATACTTTGATGTTCTACCTCAGGCAGCAAAGTACCTTGGTTAGGCCCTACCAGGCTGAAGTCTTTTTGTGAAAAGTGCCCTTTTGTGGTTGCCAAATGACCTTTGCAGAGGAGTCCTCTAGGGAGGATGAGCCCGAGGAACCAGCTTGGCCCTGGAGATCCTGGACTCTCAAAAAACCTAGATGCCTGAGCCAAAGGATGGTGGGAGCTCTGGAGCTGAGTCTGAGGGAAGTGGCAGGACAAACTCTCAGCTATCAGGAGCAAAGAAGGCCTAAGGCATGAACTCAGCTTGAAGCCTTAGGGGAGGTCACCTTGTGGACATCTCATGAGTGGGCTCTTTCTCCCAGGGAGATTCAAGGCCAAACTCTCTAGCTGGGTTCTTCTCTTGCTACTCGAACATTTGCACCAAGTTGCTGGCTGAGGCTCCAGCTGCACAGCAGGAAAAGAGCCCTCAGTGGGCTCTGCAAGCAGCTTATTTCAGGAGCCTTTGCCTTGTCCCTGCCTACTTGAATCCTTTGCTCTGGACTGCCTGGAGCTTTGATCCTTTGCAGTGTTTCTTTGGGTTGCTCTGACTATGGCGGTTACTTCACATCCTACTTTGTTTCGCGATTATGTTCGTTCCGTGACAGCGTTGTTTGCGGTCACTTAGTTTTGCCCCTGTTCAATCCCTGTTTTCGTTTATCCACTGGTGTGGTTACTTGTCTCGTGACAACTGTTACTTCACGTCCTTGTTTTGTGACAACTACTGGATTTTCCTGGCTTCCTTGTCTTTATTTATTTATTTATTTATTTATTTATTTAGAATCCCCACTGCAGGCGTGGGTGCCATCTCGGGAAGCCCGGCAAGAGGAACCGGGCGAGCCCTCACCACTTGCCGTAGGTGAGTGGCGGTGGCGGCGTGGGCAGTGGGCGAGGGTGAACTCAGCAGTCTGCGGGCTGGCAGGAAAGCAGGCAAGGAGAGCTCAGCCCCACCTCCAGGACCCAAGGAGGACGGACCTACGCCTGACAGTGGCTCTCCGCCTGTCCCTTCAAGAGCCTCCTTCTCCTGCAGCGACAGGCAGGCAGCCGAGCCTGGCCTGGCGCAGGAGTTCCAGTCGGCTTTCTCTAGAGCAAAAGGGGGAAACAGCCATTGCCGTTACTTCACGTCTCTTGTCTTGGAACAGGAACTGGGAACAAAGCGTGACACAGAATTTCCCAGTCCAGGGGCAGGTATGGCTCATCACGCTCTGGTCCCGGTTCAGGGGGCGTGGTCGGGACGAGATTCTGCTGCCACGCTATGGATGTGAAGTAACCTTTTTTCGTACTTGTCCCAAGTGGAACAGAAAAGAGGAACAAGAGGAACATGAAGTAACAGCCTATGGGTCTGCTTTGCAGAGTTTTATAGTTCCTGCTTTGCCCTTTCCTTTATCTGGGGCTTTGCTAACCAGCAGCTTCGCTCTCCCTACCCAGCATGGAACAAGATGTTGAAATAAGCTTTGCAAGTTGCAAACTAGCCTGCTTTTGTTTATGCACTGTGGTTATTAGAAGGAAAACACTGGGTTTTACTTGCATGTTGATTGTGCAGAATTGCAGAGCAGACAAGAATTTGTCTCTGGAGCAAGAGACAATATTTCATTAGTTTTGCTTGGTGCCATCCTATTTGTTCCTTCCATTACTTGGACTCTGATCTGACTGAGAAGGGGGTGTGGGGGAGATAACAGAATGGAAGGAAGGGGCCCCATATGTAGGAGGGGGCCATTAATCAAATTTCTTTATGTATATGTCTGAAAGAACTCAGCTTAACAGGTAATTTCCAAACAGAGATGGAGAAATCCAGTTTAGCCCATGTACGCTTTCAAGCGTTGTTTAGAAAGAAATACTTTTTGTACTGTAGCTTCCAGAATTCCCACAGTCTGCATAGCCACTGGTGAAAATACAGTTGGACCCCCATATCCATGGGGGATTTGTTCTGGCCCCCCTGTAGATACTGAAATCTGTGGGTAATAACAAATGCTAAATATATAGTATAATAAAGGGGGGTGCAAAAACTATTTTAACATGCATTACCAGAACTATATGTAGATATATGTCAGTGAAGATGTGGAGTGGTACAGTACAGTACCTTGATTTATGAGAGTAATCTGTTCTGAAAGCATGCTCATAAACCAAAGTACTTGTATATCAAAGCAAATCTCCCCATAAGAAATAATGGAAAGTTATCTGATCCATTCTACAGTCCCAGTTTCCATTATTTCCTGTGAGGAAATTTGTGTTGGCTGGGAGCCACAGCAGCCTTTGGAGCTCACCCTGGGTCCAGTGCTTCCCAGGGCGAGCTCTGGAGGCTCAGCATAGATCCAGCATGTGGCTAAGAACTCACTTCCAGTCAGCACTGGGCCCAGCGTGGGCCTACTGGATGCCATGGAGGCCCATTCTAAGCATTGCTGGGCCCATGGAGAGCCCCGTAGGCCACTTCTGGTCCACTGGAAGTCACTTCTGGTCTACCGGACATCACTTCTGGTCCATACTGAGGCCTGGGAAGCCTGGCGCGGGCCCACCATGCAGCCCAGAGGCCAGTTCTGGGCAACGCCAGGCCTGGAGAAAACTCCGGAGGCCCCAGGAGGCCCCACACAGGTCCACCACGCAGCCTGGAATGAGCTTCGGAGGTCTTTTCCACACAGGTCCACCACAGGGCCTGCAATGAGGCGAGCCTTGCTCGCAAACCAGAGCAATATTTTACTAATTTTTTTGCTTGGTTTGCAAAATACTCATAATCCAAAGTACTCATAAACTGAGGTACCACTGTATAGTATTTTTAGATTGTGGATAGGTGAAACTGTATATATTGGATATGCAGATATGGGGTCCTACTGTAGTATATTTCTCAGAGTACTACTTGGCTATAAGCAAACAAAGGGTGTTGTTTTGGGATTAGAGATGAACATGAACCACAGTTGGGTGCTACACACTCCCCTTTCTTGCCTCCTCTGGGCGCTCGCCCATTCTGAAGGCGAAGTGCACTTCTCTCCCCACTTCCTGAGAGCATCTGGCCACCGGGAATGGGTGAACGCACAGAGGAGGTGGGAGAGGTGAGCAATCAGTGAGATCAATGAGTGAGCAATCACACTGAGGAGGTGGGGATGGAAGCGCACCTCCCACCGGGAATGGGTGAGCACAGAGGAGGTGGGAGAGGTGAGAGTCAGTGGAACAGCTGTGTGGTTCACCAAACGGTGATTTATACCCATCTCTACTTGGGAGCAAATTGTTGTTGTTCTTGTTGGTATTTCTGTTTGTAAACAGCTCTGTTCCTGTTGTACTAGGAGAGGCAGGGGACACTTATTTGCTAATGAAAACAGTATCTGTTTCATCGAGTTAAGAGAGTGTGTAAGAAAGCTGTTATGGCCTAGGGGGAAATGCCTGTGTGGCACAAAATTTAACTTAAAATGTCTTGTAATGTAATTTTTATGTTGCCTCTCTCCCACACATCTGTCCACACCCCTTTCAGAAACAGGAAGGCAATTCCTGAGTGTTTGCACCCTGAGGAAATGGATGTTCCCAAATGATTTGCTTTTATGGAAGGTGTGCCCTTCATCTTTTCCATGATCCTGCTCATGAATGGCTCCTGTCTGTATCGTTGCTCCTCTTCTTTCTGGGGTCAGTTCCTGCCTATGGAATGCTTTCAGAAATGTGATGCTTTGGCAGTCCTGGCACATGCAGTATTTGGGGGTGTCTTATAGACGGATGGGAAAATACAAGTACATTGATTACTATCCCTTTTAAAAAAAGAAGTATAGTGGTACCTCTTAAGATGAATGCCTTGTAAGACAAAAAACTCGTAGGAAGAAAAAAATTCTGGGAAAAGGCATGCTTTGCATGACAAAAAAATTCCCTATGGGATGCTTAGCAAGACAAAAAAATCGTGTGTACCCAGGAAAGAAAATGTTATTTTTGTCTTTATTCTAGCCTCCGGAACAGATTAATCCATTCCCAGTGCATTCCTATGGGAAACCATGTTTCGTAAGACAAAATTTTCATAAAACAAAGTGACCCATAGACTCCAGAACAGATTAATCCATTTTCAATGCATTCCTATGGGAAACCGTGTTCCGTAAGAAAATTTTCTTAAAACATATTGATCCATAGAATGAATTGAATTTGTTTTTAGAGGTATCACTGTATCTGCTTTTCCTTTAAGAACTAGCCAGGGAGGCTGTTAGGGATGGGGACTCAAATTGCAGGTCTTACTTTTTACTTTACTTTATTGGAAATTTATATACCACCAGCTTGTATGAAACAAATCATGGCAGAGAACACAGACAGAGTAGGGTAAACAAAGACCATAATAAAAATGAGATACAATACATAGCAAAAATAAGCAATAAGTGGTGATAATATTGCCTTCTGGGGAAAACAGTGCAATGGACAACAACAGCAAAAGTCAGCCAAAGGCCTCTTGGAAAAGCCAGGTCTTCAAGGCTTTTCTAAAAGCGGGCAGAGATTGTGCCAAGCGTACTTTGCTGGGAATCAAGTTCCAAAGCAAAGGGACAGATGCTAAGAAAGCCCGATTCCAAGTAGAAGTTTTTTAGGCTTCTTTAGGAGTGGCTACCCAAAGCGCGAGTGCCTAGGAAGCTCTTGTGGGATGGGCATTTACTGATCTGAGGAAAATACGCTCTGCCAGATAATCAGGACCCAAGCCATGGAGGGTTTTGTAAACCAAAACCAATACTTTGAACCTGATTCAGGACATGAGAGCCAGCCAATTCAGATGAGCCAGGATCGGGGTGATGCAGGCATATCTGCCCACACCAACCACGAACCTGCCCATTGCATTCTGAACTCGCTGCAGTCTCTGAACCAGGCCCAAAGGAAGCCCCACGTAGAGTGCATTGCAGTCTAGAGATCACTAATCCATGCACAACTGTTCTCAAGGCATCCTTGTCAAGGAACGTGGGAATCTGGGTGATCAGTAGTAATTGGGAAAAGGCCAACTTAGAAACGGCTGCCACCGGGGCTCCAAAGAGAGGGCTGGATCCAGTACAACACCCAGACTTCTCACTCTCTCAACAAGCTGGAGGGAAGACTCAGAGCCAGTAAAAGCCTGAGCCACCGATTCGAACCCCCGAGAGCCGGTCCAGGAGGATACCATGGTCAATGGTATCAAAAGCCGCTGATAAACCGAGGAGGACCAACAAGGTAAAGTGCCCCCTGTCGGCCTCCCTCCAAAAGTCATCTTGAAGCGCAACCAGGACTGTCTCAGTCCCATGGTGCAGCCTAAACCCAGACTGGAATGGATCCAGGATATTGTCCTCCACCAAGAAAATCTGGAGCCATTTGGCAGCAACTCATTCAACCACCTTGGTCAAAAAAGGAACAATAGCTATTGGATGATAGTTGGACTAAATGTCCAGCGCCAGGCTGGAATTTTCAAGAATAGGCTTCACAACTGTCTCCTTCAAATGGGCACAGAGTATCCCCTCCCTGAAGGAGACATTAATAAATGAGGAAGCCCATTCCAGTATGCTCCCCCCTGAGGTCTTGATTAACCAGGAAGGGCAAGGGTCGAATGGAGAAGCCACCAGTTTACAATGTGCTAGTGCCCTGGAGACCTTAACTGATGTTACAGGCCCAAATTGAACAAGCTGAGGAGACCAAAGGGGTGTCGCACTGGAGATGACCAGGCCAGAACTGCCACAACCGGAGTCCGGATCTGATTGGATGGCCTCAATTTTGGATCTAAAATGGGTTGCAAATGACTCACAAGTGAAATCACTAGGAGGAGGCCCTGGCTGACCAGGATTGTTAAGGTCACAAATGGCCACACCAATTCTCTGGGTGTAATACGCTTTTTGGCCACTCTAATGGCCCTAACATATTGCTTGGTCAACGAACAAACTGCAGCCCAATTAGTAGCTGACTGGTCTTTCCTCCATCTGTGTTCAAGTCTTCTCCATTCTTGCTATCAAGTCAGACTTAAGTCACATCAGCAACTCAACTTGAACTTGATTTTTTCCACATCACTGACTCAGACTCAACTTGCAACTTGGTACCCATGCTTGCCTCCCTTTTTTCTTGGGAAGGAGATTTTTTTTAATAGAAATTCAGATTTGGGTCTTGCGATTCTGGAGTTGGTACTAGAGATGGGTGTTTCATTTTGTAAGGGGTCCAGTTCTGAAATGAAACATGGCAGCACAGCTGTCATTCAGAACCAAGACCCACCCTCCGGAATGAAATCAACCACTGACTTACCTTCCTTTGGGTCATGCGGGGTGAAACTCCAATGCATCATCTTTCCTTCTCCCTGGTGCTGGCCAGTTAGGAGCTGTGTAACGACATGCACCATCCTGCTTCCCTGTCTGATTGGCAAGTGCCAGGGAGAAGGAAAGATGATGCATCAGAGGTTGCTTCCTCGTTGGAGTTTCACCCTGCACGACCCAAAGGAAGGTAAGTCAGTGGTTGATTTCATTCTGGAGGGTGGGTCCCAGGTCTGAACGGCAGCTATGCTGCCATGTTTTGTTTTATAACTGGACCCCTTCCGAAACAAAATGCCCATCTCTACTTGGTATCAAAGACTTGGACTTGGGCTTGGGACTCTCACCCGAAAACATGCCAACATCCATGGTGGCTGTCAGAATTAACAGCAATCAAGGACCAAACATATAACAAAGTTAATGCTGGATTCTACTTTTGTTCAGGAAGACGGGAATAAGATGACTAAAACACATCATTCTACAATAAAGTGAACAATACATAAATGACCATTTGCAGGCCATCTGCTTGCCCTTCTCCATGACTCATTTTAGTTCAGATGTTTTTGATGACAATTCCCATCATAGCCAGAAGACCATTTGCTTTGCCGGCTGAGTATGATATTAAATGTAGTCAACATATCTTGAAAGCATTAGATTGGACATGACTTATCTATGCTAACCATAGGTGCGCCTGGCTTGTTAATATAAGAAGAATAAAGAGAAGGAGCTTGTCAACCTTAAGGTACAGTATGCCATTAATACAGTGGTTCTCTTGTTATATGAACTAACTACTAGGTTCAGTATAATATATTAATGGGGGACAGAGGAGAGACCCTTCTCTGTTGCTGCTCCCAGACTCTGGGACTCTCACACATCGGAGGCCAGGCTGGTCCCATCTTTGCTGTCCTTCCGCAAAGAGGCAAAGACCTTTCTCTCCAGGCAAGTTTTCCTTCTATGAATGCTTGCTGAGTGGGGTTTTCAAAATGGATTGTTGTACCTTACTGCATTTCCAGTGATGTAAAATAACTCACAACAGCTATTTTGGTGTTGCTTATACATTTTGTTGTATTGTAATCACTGATCCTTTTTGTATTTTATCCTCATTGCTACTAACTTAAACACATCTTTTAATTGCTGTTAGCCACTTTAGATCCTTTTAAGGGCAAAGGTGGTTTGAAAATATTTTAAATAAATAAATAAATGTGTGCTGTCTGTGAGTCATTCAACAAACTCAGGGAAAGAGAAAAGACAAGACTGTGAGAGATAGATAACAGACCTTCTCTACCAATATTTTTGATCATTTTCAGATCACATGGAATTAGTTCTCAGGCACATCTGTATCTCTAGCAAGCACATTGGTTGATGAATGACCACTGCTCACAGATTTCTTATAATTGTATCCCATCAAGTAAATTCTAACTAATGCTTTGAATTGTAAAGAAAAGGATGTAGGATTAATGTCTCTTCTTTCTCTTTTTTAAAAATCCTGCTCTTCACAGTACTCCCCAAGTCTTTTAAAACTCGCTTCCTCCTCCTGACATAGTGAAAAGGGGAAAAGAAAATGAAAGTCTAGAACTGAAGAGGGAGAAATAAGGAGGGAAATAAGGAAAACATGAGTAAGTAAAGGAGGAAAGGGAAAGGGGGAAGAGGACAGATAGCTTGTACTATTGTATTGCACTATTGATATATCACTTTTTAATTATTTCTTCTTTTAAAGAAGGGGGCTGTTTGCACCAGGAAACAGGCAAGAAAAAGAATCAATTCAAATTTATAGAGCAGTGTAGTCAACTACTGTATAATGGTACAAATGGAAAGAAATGAATCAATACCATTAAAACCAATATGAATGCTCACACCAAAATATATACCACATGACCGCTGGAAAAATATATTGGTACAACAGAAGCTATATAACTGGAATTCTTTTCTCATAAGGAAACGGATCCCTAAGACCCAAAACATGACACCACACTGGCTCAGTAAAACAGGAAAGTGCAGCCCTAGGAGGAAACTTGAACCGACAGCTTCCAGGTTTATAGAAAGTCATCATATTCACGATACTATATTCACCCTTACTCTTACATTCTGTTCTGATGGTGCTAATCTTACTTCCCTTCATTGAGCTGCTCCCTACTGAACTCTGCAGTGGCACCCTTGTTCACACTTTCACAGGTTTTCCTTGCCACAGCTCTTCAGTCTCTTTTCCTGCGGATAGTATGTTTCAGCTGACTCTCCCATGTCATGATGATAATGGTTAAGCTCAGGGAGATGCACAGCTATATGAAACAGGAAAGAGGGGGGAAAGAGGAGAATGGGCTAGTGCTGCTGACCTCGGGAATTTAACCAAACTGGGGAGGGTCATTTATCGCCGAACTTTGATGCTGGCTAGAATAATGCTTTGTAATTTAATTTTTTTAATCATTATAATTTTTGAAGGGGGGAATCTGCAGACACTCTGGGATCGGTATCAGTAGTGGCTTTCTGAATGCATTTGCTGCACAATGACAGGCTTTTGCTTTGAGCTGCTCAAAAACTGCTCCAATAAACAGGGCCCTAATTTCCCATTGTCTTTTGTCTCCGTGGCATTGAGAGGCTTTGTTCATTAAGGTCTTAGATGTTCTCAGGTCTTCCATGAAGGCAAACGAGTAGCGGGTAGCGCCATTAAAGGTGCACAAATCAGTGTGAGCTGCCTCCTCTGGCTTAATTACAGGGCGTGTGTATGAGCCAAGAGGAAGAGGTGGGATGCCACTGGCGCTTGAAAACATGTCACTGTGAGGTACTGCCACCTGATTTTTGCCCCCTGAAGAGAAGCTATAGAGGGATGCAAAGAATGGCTCTATCAAAACAGTGCAACAAGGAACCACTCCTCTGAGGAAAAAGCAGCAATTGTAGTAATATGCAGAAATAATTATATTGGAAAATAAGTGTCTGTGTTACTGGTGCTGTTTTAGCCATTAGCTAGTGCGGAGATGAAAAACTGACATACCGGAGAAAGTGCTGGGAACAGCAATATTGCACAAAACACAAAGGTTAGCAACTAGGCTGAAGCAAGGATGGAAATGACTTCCAAATTGTCATTGCCTCAGCAGAAATTTGGGGAGACATCCAACCAATTGTTTCTCATTCTTCTCCTTTCTCATGGGTTACAGCCAGCGCTTTCTTCCAGATGAATAGGAGAGGCTTTTTGTTGATTCCAAACACGTCTTTCCCTGTTCGCTTGCAGCACAATGCCCAGAGAATGAGGTACACAATTCCTCTTATCAAGAATAGAGATTGCTCCTGTCACCTGTCTTTCTGTGCATCACGGGGATAAATGGGGGTAAAAATGTATCGCCCAAAATACTGGGCAGGCACATCTTCATTGACTAATGAGAGCTGATGCCTATGTTTAAAAATTATGCAGTGGGGCAGCTATTCCTACCATGGCCCCTTAACTCCTACCTGTAATTTATGGGGCCAGTAATTCAGCCCCCCCCCCCGCCCCAAGGCTGCAGCCACACAAGGAAGCTGTTCTGGGTTGATGCAGAACCATTTAATGTATCCTATGGCAGTTAAATAACCACTGTCCTTCACACCGATTGTTTAACTTTCCCAGGCAGTTTTTGAGGCAAGAGATGAAGGACTTTTGTGGCATTGTGGTTAAAGTGCAATATGGCAGCCAAAACACTCCATCCCGGGTAGCCAGCTTGAGGTTTACTCAGCCTTCTATCCTTCTGAGGTTGGCCAATTGAGTACCCAGTTTGCTGTTGGTGTGTGTCAGTGTGTAGCTTGCATAATAAAATTATAAATTGCCCTGAGTGCTTTAAGCACTATAAGGTAGTAAGTAAGCTTTGCTTACATGGAATGCCAGGATGGCAGAAACATCCACCTTAAGTGAGTATCTTTTGTCCAAACAACTTTTAAAATTATACCATTTATACAGTTTAGTTTAGTGCTATATGAAATAAGCACTGCGGTTTCTCAAATGTCTATATCAGTGCTGGCGGACCTATGGCACGGGTAACAAAGGTGGAACTCGGAGCCCTTTCTGTGGGCACCCGACATCGCCCCTTCACAGTCCTCTGCATTCAGGTTAAATGGCTGCATTGGCCCTTTGCAAAAAATTAGTGGGTTTTGAGTCGCAGTTTGGGTACTCGGTCTCTAAAATGTTCGCCATCATTGGCCTATATCAATTCAGTGCAACAATCATTTATCAAAACAGTTTCTTTTTAAAAAGATGCCCCACTATCAATGTCATCCTTGAACACATACACTGGACTAATACAGGAAATCACACGTGCCAGAAACACAGATAGAAACAACAGAACAGAAGCAACATGTGCAGAATGACTACAAAATTGCACTCATCATTATTCGCTGAACAAAAAGCAAGAAATGCCCATGGGAAAAAAGACCAGACTTAGTCATAATTATTTGTACATTGTACAGATAACAAAAATGCATCACATTTAAGTATGCTAATTCTGGCACAAATTGTGGGGTAAATTACAATGTTGTTGCACCATAAGCTACAAACAAAAACAGTTCAGTGCTCTGGCTGTGTGGTATGCAAAGGGAGTGAAACATATCTGAATGGTCCTTCCAGCTAGATACTACATCTACACTAGACATGGGCGCGACTTAGCGGAATTCCTGTTTCCGTTTCCGTTCCTCGTTTCCGTTACGTAACGGAAAAGGAAACAACAATTACTCCGCCAGAACTCGAACTCGAACCGACGAATGAATAATTGGGTCTGATTTGTCGTTGTCGTTCCTGGCATCGCGGCGATCGCGCGATGCCAATCGGCACAGAAAAAAAGTTTTTAAAAGTTAAAAAAAAACCCGATTCCCGGCCAAAAAAGCAGGCGAAAATATGCCTGCCTCTGAGAGTGCACCTACCAGAGGGGTGATTTCTGGGGGGGGGGGTCCCCCGGCCTCCCCCCCTCCTGTCCTGGGCTGCTCTGGTGGGGGGGCATCCTTGTCGTCTCGCCAACTCGCCATGCCATGCGGAATCCAAAATAGGGCGACCATAATTTATTTTGAAATCGTGGTCCAAAAACACACCAAAGCACCCAGAAACATGTGAAAATTGCTACTATTTTAAAACTGCCAGAATTTTTACAGTAGCAGCAGTGGGTTTTTCTTGCAACAAAATGTCCTCCTCTCCATTTATTTTATTTTATTTTATTTATATTTTTTTACACCTGCGCAATGATGGGCTGGCCATGGGAGTGGACCATGCAAATTTTTGGAGCCATTCCACCAATCGCATGGCCACTTGGCCACTGAGACTTCTGGGATGTGCCAAAAAGCCCACTAACCCTGCCCTAGCCCTAACCCTAACCCTAACCCTTACCCATACGCCACAGTACACTGTCCTTCTTAGTGGGTCAGAGAGGCACCCAGAGGTGCACCCCACTACTCACCCTAACCTCACCCGTAACTAGCCTAACCCTAGCCCTTGCGCTAACCCTAACCCTAAGCCAGATCTGTGAGTGTGTACTTGCATTGCACTACACGCAAGTATGCTTCCCTTCTTAGTGAGACACAGTGAGAGCCCGCATTCTCTCTGACTGACTGATGCAGTGGAGGCACCCCAAAGAGGGGTGCCTCTGCCAGTCCAGTGTCCACTAAGCAAGTCTGCAACTTGGTATGCATATCCATATGGCTATGCATGCCCTTTTGTAGCGGGCGAGGAGAGGAGGCACCCACGAGGTGCCTCCAGGAGCCTGCTTTCCCTTCCTTCCTAGCGGGTGAGGAGAGGAGGCACCCACCCACCCCAGTGCCTCCAGGAGCCCGCTTTCCCTTCATAGCGGGCCAGAGGAGGCACCCACCCCACAGAGGTGCCTCCAGGGGCCCGCTACCCCCCCAAACCAGTACTAACAACGCGAAAAACAAAACGACAAATTTATGAAAAATTTCGCAAAAAACGGAAACGAGCCGAAACGGACCCGTCCCGAAAAACGACAACTCGAAAAAAAAATTTCCTGGTCGTGCCCATCTCTAATCTACACCAATGCACTATTATCCATCAGAACAGAACAGAATAGAACAGAACAGAATAAGTGAATAAGTGAATAAGTATCAAAATGTGATCCATCAAATCACATTTTGATACTTATTCACTTATTACAATAAATAGTGTCACCAAAAACAGAGGAAGTAATCATGAGCTGCAAACAGATAGTACGAGTGGGTGCATTTAGGTGATTTGTTGCTTCTGTATATGTTGGAGTCTCCTTCCTTCCTTCCTTCCTTCCTTCCTTCCTTCCTTCCTTCCTTCCTTGGTGGCTTCCATTTCCTTTCTACCTAGTTTCATTTCCCTCACCCCTCTTGTGCTATGCTACATGGCTGCTGGTGAGAAGAGCTTCTACTACTCGAGATCAGGCACTGGGCTGGTTTTGTGCAGGTTCAGTCACTAATCAGCTCTGCACTTTGTGATCTAGCAGGGAACAAGGAGGAGCAATCAGATGGGAGTTTTATGTAGAAACTTGCGGGAGAGTCAAGCAAGATAAGCATGGGTGATAGCCCAGTCGAATCCAAAGTGAGATGCTATCTGACTGAGTGGGCCAGCCGAACAAGGAGGTGACAGAGTAAAATTGCAACAGAACAATGAGATCTAGGAATTCTAGCTGTCTCCCTTTCCAGTACGGGATTCTTTGGTTTTCTTGGTAAGCAGAAACATTAGGGGGAAACAGCTATGCAAGACAAAAGCAAGTAGCTACATGGAGGTTATCCAGTTCATTGCACGTGTACAGCTATCTGCTTGTTGGACAAAAGGCACAGTTGTGTGTTTGATGCAACCAGCTTCTCAGGAAACAGGTTTGCTTCCTTGAGGCCAAGGTGTGTAGCCTGCAGAAGATGGGTGGGTGAAACCTTCAGAGCGAGACAGTGCTGCTCCATTCTCTGATGACACACCTGCAGTTGATACAGAGCATGAGGATCATAGGAACAGAGGGCATGGGTCTGAGAAACAGAACAATGTTTCTGTAGGAGGAGCAGATTCCTTGGGGCTATGACCAGATATCTCTCCCATACCAAGGATATAGCTTTGGAGAGTGGAAGCTCATGGTTGGAGGAAGAGGTCTGACCATTAGAAATAAAGACAGTGAAGTTTGTGACAGGCATGTAGAATGAATGCTGAATTACCTGCCAGGTACAAAGATGGCTAGCATCACACATTGCCAAGGACAGTGGTTCTTAAGCTGTCGTACCTGACTCCCCCAGGCACTTCATTAAGCCACCTAGGTCTCATGAAGAATGTTTTTTTGTCATGCAAAGCATGACTATTCCCAGAATTTTTTTTCTTCTTACGAGTTTTTTTTCTTATGAAGCAGTTGTCTTAAGAGGTACCACTGTAGTTCTTTTGGTGTGAAATTGCTGATTCCTCTTTAATTGAAAATTGTAAGAACATTGAGTATAAATTTTACTGCTTACAGTTACTGGTGGATAATCTGTAGCAGGTAAGGCAATTAAGAGATGGGCTATCACATCTTCAGGATGGGAGAGTGGATTGGTAGGCATTGTTAAGAAAACACTGGGCTCACCTACACAATCATTTTGGAGAGGATTGTAGCAGACCAAATAGGGCTGCTAAGAGGTCTGGTATGCCATTTGATGCAATTTTCACATCTAAATAGCATATGGACCCAAAGCAACTCTATTTAGTCCTCACCAGCACACTAGCAGCAGGAGGAGGAGGCACTCTTCTTTAGCACAGATGTTTTGTTTGAGATTGCTCCTCTCTCCTTAGCTGAGTAGGAGTTGGGGTCCACACAGATGGGCTTGGGCTAGGCACCACTGGAATGGACCCAATCTGCCTCACCATAGGTTTCACAGCAGGTTGGTTTAGCAGTCCTCTGCCCCAACTGCTGCATATTGGAATTTATGAAAGGGTGCTTCATGGTGAGGGCCTCCAGGGATTGTCCTTCTGCTCCAGAATGTTAGCCTAGGTGTTCTTCCCCTTCTGTCCTTCTGTGCTATTCACTTCAGTGGATGCCTCTTCTTTCCTACTGCTCTTTCCTTCTCTTCATGAAGGTTGTCCAGCCTTTCTGTGCGTTCAGGAACCCCTACACTCTGCACAGCCTCGGAGGCAGTCACCACTAGGAGCTCCTTTTGTCTCATCTCAGGTGAAGGATGTCACACATAACGCTGTTAAGAGACCGGTACCCAAAGGGGCTGTGGAAGGCACTGAGTTTGATGCTTGCCCATGAGTGGTGGCCTCCTAGTCACAACTACTTAGACAGGTGTGATATTGTGGGGGCTCAATTATACAGTGATGTTTGGAAGGGGGTCATACAAGCCATGGCCACATGCAAGTGACAGGTTCCTCTTCACAAGATTGGAAGCAGGCTGCTGGCTTTTCACTTTAAAAATCCGCAGCAGTATTTATATTAAGAGAAAGCTGACAGGAGCTAGGAAGTTTCTTTTTCAGGTAGAATTATTCTTGGGGATGAGGAGAAATAGTTTCAGACTGTTAAATCAGGAAGGAGTGGGAATAGCCCTTGAGCATAAAATAGAACATGACAGACAGTCAAAGAGGACAAAGAGCTAGAATTTTTTTAAAAGCCAAGCAAAAAATGAATGATCAAGGGAGGAACTGGAGCAGCTCCCTTGTGAAGAAAGGGCTCAGCGTTAGGCTTTTAAAGCTTAGAGGGGGGGAAAGGCAACTGAGGAGGAGATGATAGACGTGTATATAATAATAAATGGTGTGGAGAAAGTCGATAGGAAGAAGCTTTTCTCCTTTCCCCATAATAATAGACCCACAACATCATCCACTAAAGCTGAATGGTAGGAGATTCGGGAGCGATAAAACAAAGTGCTTCTCTTCACACGGCACGTAGTTAAACTCTGCACTCCACCATGGCGCGCTGTAGCAATGTGGCAAGCCATGTGGGAAGCTTTAAAAGGGAATTTCACAAATTCATAACAGACGCAGATACCAGCCATTGCTCAGCCCTGTTCAGGCTCTCTGAATGTTTTTTTTTAAAAGAGAATATACACAACAGGATGGGGGTGGGGTGGGGACATGCTAGCCCTGCTGGCCCCTTCTCTGCTCTTAGCACATGCGACTGATAGGCTGAGGAGGTAAAACACACACAAGAGGCAGAACACACACACACACACACACACACACACACACACACACACACAAAGGTTTCTGGCTCGTGTGGATACAGCAGCCCTTTTGTCTTCAGATTATCACTTTTTTGCATGGTAAAATGGTGATATAGGGACTTGTGCATTCGTCTGATCAAATGGGCCCTCCTTAGGCATCAAAACGCCTGCATAGATTTCTAGTCATGGGTGTACAGTTGCAAGAAAAAGTATGAGAATGCTTTGGAATTTCATTGTGTTTTGCATTAATGTGTCTTAGAATGTGATTTGATATTCCTCTAAAGTGTTCTGCTTATATACCGCCCCATATGACTTCAAGTAGTCTCTGGGCGGCTTACAGTTTAATTATGCAGGCTACATATTCCCTCCTCCCCAGCAAGCTAGGTACTCATTTTACTGACCTTGGAAGGATGGAAGGCTGAGTCAACCACGAGCCTGCTACCTGGGACTGATCCCTAGGTCATGAGCACAGTTTTACCTGCTGTACAGGCATTTAGCCACTGAGCCACGAGGCTCTAAGTCAAGTGTATTGACAAACATAATGTGTATAAGATAAAAATACAAAAGAAAGTCTGATCTTCCATGTCTTTACTGAACACTCATTCAACTTTCAAAGTGTTAGTGGGAAAAGTAAGTGAACCCTTTAAATCAATAATGAGTTTACACACACATCCTGGCAGCAATAACCTCAACTAGGGGCTTCCTGTAGTTATGGATCAGACCTGCACATCCATTCAGGAGGAATTTTAGCCCATTCATCCTGGCAGAATTGCTTTAGCTCTGTCATATTCTTCGGACGTTGCACGTGTATGGCTCTCTTCAAGTCGTTCCATAGCATCTCTATTGGGTTGAGGTTTGGGCTCTGACATGGCCACTCCAAAAGGTGGATTTTTTTTTCTGAAGCCATTCTGTGGTGGAGTTGCTCCGGTGTTTTGGGTCTTTCTCCTGCTGCATCATCCAACTTCTATAGAGTTTCAGCTGGCATATAGACCTTCTCATGCTGTCCTGAAGAATGATGCTTTCTCCACCATACTTTACAGTTGGGATGATGTTTTCATGATGATATGCAGTCTCCTTGTTATGCCAGATGTAGTGCTGCATGTTCTTTCCAAATAGTTAAGTCTTTGTTCTATCAGTCCACAAAACATTTTGCCAATATCGCTGTGGAGTGTCAATGTGCTCTTTTGCAAACTTCAGGCAGTGGTTTCCTTCGTGGTATCCTGCCATAGATACCCTGCTTGATCAATGTTTTATGTATTGTAGACTCTTGAACACAGATGTTAGCCAGTTCCAATGATGCCTTCAGATATTTGGCTGTCACCTCATGATGAGTCTTCATTGTGCTCTTGGGGGTATTTTGACTGAGCCCAAGACCACAATCATTCAATGCTAAAAGTGGGTCAGAAGGAAGATGCACCTTTCCAAAAAAGCGTTGCTAGATATACATGAGGTTCATCTTTAAAAGGCAGCTTATTTTTGTGAGATTCTACATGGCAGAATAAAGATGTCACCTATTCTTGACTTTGGATTATGTTCATGGACCACATGCCCTTTTCTTAAACTCACTGAAGATTGTGGTGATCTTGCTGCCCCAATACCCTAAGCTGGTAATAGGGTCAACACATGAACCACAGAAACTGCAACTCCAAATTTCTTGGGTGCCAGGACTTCTTTTTCAGGAATTTCCTCCTGTGCATCCTGCTGTGGTTATCTGGAAGCTGAGTCATCTTCCAGATAATCTCACTTGGATGGCTGAGAATCTTCACAGACATCCCTCCTTGGTGTTCTTGGGTAAAAAAGGACACATGCCTCAAACCCCAGTCTCTTTCCTTCTCCTCTACCATATTTCAACTAGTGATGGCTGATTCTCTCCCCTCTTGCATTTCACAGTCCTAGGCTGGGACAAAAGGGGAAATGGTTTAGAGGGATTTGCCAGCGTTAGTTATGCTCATGTTTTGTTATTAAGAAAGGGACAGCAACTAGTAGAGGCCAACACCCCCCAGTGGACAAATGCCTTCATCTGGCAGTACTGTACTCTTATACTTGCATACTTAAGACTTGAAACCTTGAGCTGATCCTTTAGAAAACTATGAAGCGGACTCAGAAATAACAACATTTTGATTTTAAAAAAATGATTTCAGGATTGCTATTAATATTTGGGAGTTAAATTTCAAAGATGACAATACTTCAAATATCCCCTAATCATGACTCTCAGATCCATTTGAATCACCAGAGCAAAATCCTTTCTGTAAACATAAGCAGTTATTTTTTTCTCTACAAAACAGTGAGCTTAACTTTTTTGCACCCACCCTGCAGTAATGAAATGCAAGTGTCTTCTGTTGCTAAGCCATGCCATGCAGACTTATGACACAGGCACTGTACAAAAGTTCATAGGAGATAATATTGCATAATTAATAGGATCTCATCTGACCTGCTTAGGTTTCTGTCACTGAGTATTACATTCTTTTGAAGAACATTATCTCTGAGGGAGTAAGTCACTTGCAGAAGAGGTATTATTTTAGATGAAGAAAGGGGCAGGGACCATGGTTAGCACCCCTCTAATATTAATGACTAATAAGAGGGTTATGCTAGTTGCTAGATTGGCAATATATAAATAAAATAGAATAAAATTTCCCACAGTGCCATATCAGTATTCCCCGAATACTCTGTGTAGGGTTTGTCAAGTAATGGATGCCAGGACCACAGGTTTGAGACTGCAGGGAAACCTTTCAGTCCAATCTGTTATACAGTTTTCCTGTCTGTAATACTTAACTATTGCTATCCCAGGTCAAAATAAATAAAAAATAAATAAAACAAATATTAAAAATTACACTCCCAACAGCAGTGGCAAGTGGCAGTGAGACACAGTCAGCATCAGGGTGCGCATATGACAAAGCTTTAAAAGTAATGAACTTGTGGTGTCTGCCCACCTTTGTGCTGGCTGCCTCTCACAATTACTTGCCACTACTGCCAACAGTGTTATTGCTTTTTTTAAATATTTGATTTGCTTTTGTAGACTGGACTGCAAGTTTTCCTGAAGCCTGAAACCTGTGATTCTGGCATCCATTCCTCAACAAACCCCACATAGTTAATCCCACTTGACAACACAGGCATGGATGGGTGCAGGACAAAGCCTTAGATGCTAGACTTTAAAAGCACTTGTGTAGCCTCTTCAACTGTGTGAGGAGAATTCCCAAGAGGGGGGCTTACACTCATAAGGAGAATCCATTAACACCGGGACCTGGGGGGTGAAACTACTACGAGAGAGGGGGATAGAAGAAAAAGAGGAGTTGGGGGCAAAGAAGAGGGAGGAGGAGAGTGGGATGGACCTAGGTGGTTGGATTGGGGGTGAAAGAAAGCACAAAAGGGGAAGATTTAGTGGACATCATAAAAGAAGACCCCTGGACTGGGGACTGGGTTACCTTCACACTCCCGCGAGAAGTGGTGGAGCGGGAGTGGAGAGGGGAAAAGGCAGCTAGGGAGGGGTGAAAAAGTGCCAACCAGCCACAGGCCAGCTGGTCAGCACTATGGGGGAAAGCACCAACCAGCCCGCAGGCCAGCTGGTCAGTGATAGGGAGGAGAAATTTAAAAAAATTAAAATTTAAGAAGTGCTGACAGCCTGCAAACCAGCTGAATCCCTGGGCTGTTGCACAGAAAATGAGGGCTAATGCCATCTAGTGGCTGAAGCCCACAGGGAGGACTGCCCAACAAGTGGTAGACCTGATAGTTATGAAACAGCTGATCGTGACCTTGGGTCCAGCCCAGAGGAGTTGGGTCACTGGAGAACATGGTGAAGATCCTCAAGGCATACAACACAACGGAGGAACCCCCCATGTGACAGCACCTGTGGAAAGAGGCAAGGGCAAGGACCACCCCAGCTTTGCAGGGACCACCATGCTTAGACCTGGACCCTCAGGGACGGCAGGAGTGACCAGAGGCAAACTGGAGAAGGACGGAAACCTCGGTGGGAAACCCCAAAAGGTCCTGGCGATGTGGAACCAGGAAGGAAGTAACGGGACTAACAGAGAAAGTACTGGCCAGGCAAAACCGGCCGTCTGTTTTGGGTGTGGCCAGGAAGGTCACTTCCAGAAGGACTGTCCAGTGGAAGATCACGCCCTTGCCAGTGCCTTCATAGTCAGCCTCAGGGTGGGTGGTCCAAATCAACTGGGCTGGGAGGTGGATGCTAGGGTGAACGACATACCTGTGAATGCGTTCATAGACACAAGGTGTAGTCGAACCCTAATAAGGGTTCCTGTAAAAGTGCCTACAAAGGGAGAGTTCACCATTAGGTATATTCACAGTGACCTCAAAGCTTGTAAAACAGTGATGGTGGATGTGGAAATTGGGGGGGATGAAGAGGTGGATGGAAGTGGGGGTTGTACCCGGTTTGGTTTGTGAGGTGTTATTCAGAAGGGACGGGGTAGGAGTAGAGAGACTAGCTAGCAGGAACTACCAAAAGAAAGAAGGGGAGTCCAGGACTGGTCATTTCTCAGTGGAGATTCTAGTAATCTCTTGTAGCCAACTGCGAGGATGGCAGCAAGATGATACGGATTTACAAGAGGTGCTCTGAGGGACCAAGCCAGAAGGGGGAGTAGCAAAGGGCCAAGAAGGGTTTGAATTGCATAATGGGCTTTTGATGTGAGTCGATGTCCAACCCTCTTCAGTAGTTATTACGGTTGTGGTCCCATCAAAGTTGAGGCATGAGGCAATGAAACTAGCCCATGGCAACCCTTTGGCAGGACACCTATCTACAAAAAAATATAGCTTGGGTGAAGGCCCATTTATTCTGGCCCCGAATGAGAAAAGATATAGAAAGCTATTGCCAATCCTGTCCCAATTGCCAGAAGGTCCAAAGGAAACTGGGTTCAGGGGCCCTTTAGTGCCCATGCCTCTGGCCGACAGGCCATTCGATTGTCTAGGGCTCGATATAGCAGGCCCCCTACCCAAGTCCTCGGCCGGTCACACTCACATGGTAGTGTTGGTAGATTATGCTTACAGATAACCGGAAGCTATTCCCTTATGATTCACTACTGGCTCAGTGCTGGCCCGGGAATGACTTTTCTGTCATTCTGTCATTCTGTCAATGAGTCTTTTCCAGACTAGGGTTCCCCAGAGAGGTAATTACAGATCAGGGCACAAACTTCATGAGCAGATGTGGGCCATGTTAGGCATATGCCCCTTTCGTATGTCCACCTACCATCCACAAACTAATGGGTGAGTGGAATGATTTAACAAGATCCTCAAAACCATGCTGAGGAAGTTCGTACAGGATAAACCTGGACCACGGCATTTATGGTTGTCCCCCTTAATATTCGCTATACAGGAGGTACCGCAGGCCTCCACAGGATTTTCACCATTCAAACTGTTGTACAGGCAGAACCCCCGAGGGATCCTAGATGTTTTAAAAGAACAATGGGAACAAGACTCAGATTCCCCTCAGGCCACAATCAAATGCATGTTAGAGATGAGGAATAGGTTAAAATAAGCCAGGGAGCTAGCTAAGATGAATCTAGAACAAAGTCAGCTAGGACAAAAGAAGAGATGCGACCGGAAGGTCAAGCTACGAGCCTTTGTTCCAGGAAACTAGGTGCTGGTGTTACTCCCAAGTGAGACCACTAAACTATTCCCACAATCACAAGGCCCCTTCAAGGTAGAGAGGAAGGTCAATGAAGTTGACTATGAGATATGGATGCCTGAAAGGAAAAATTCCCTACAGATTTTTCATGTGAATCTGTTGAAGAGGTGGCACAAACAACAATCCCTTTTTGGGGCTGTAGAGGATAGAGACTTAGGCCCCAATGCCCATCAGTGTATAGAGGGTGAGCCTGAAGGACTAAGTCTGCTGCCAGGTCTGACAGAGAGAGTACTAGATCCTTCAGGTTTGAGGAATCCAAGAAGAATTTAGTCGGGTGTTTTCTAACAAACCCGGGCACACCCATGTTTTGGAGTATAGAATAATCACCACTCCTGGGTTGGTAACTAAGGTGGAGGGACGGCCCTGGCATTGTCACCTATGGAAGGCCATAGTGGAAGAGATCAATAAAATGATATAATTAGGGGCTATCGAGTCATCTTGAAGGCCATGGCAGAACTATCCAGTTGCTGTCCCTGAACCAGATGGGAGCTCATGCGTTTGCATAGATTTTCGCAAACTGAACCAAGTATCCTGGTTCGATGCCTATCCTATGCCTAGGATTGACGAGCTTATAGACAGGCTAGGAGAGGCTCACTTTTTGACATCTTTTGACTTCACCAAGGGATACTGGCAAATTCCTTTGCACCCAGAGGACAAAGAGAAAACTATCAACAATAAACAAATAAATGTGGCACAGAGCGCGGTTGCCGTTGCGTGTAGATAAAGTGTTAGTAATGATATAAAGTATTGCAGAGTTCAGTAAACGAAAAAACAATGACAATGGGTAGAGTAAAAACTCATATATTCATATATACATCAAAATATACAAACAGCATAACAGCCAAGCAATATTTACAATACAACAAACAGAGTGTGGGGTACTGTTCTCACCATAACAGTCCCATCTAACATATGACAAGCTAGTGCTTATATACAGTTTAGCACCCATCAGATATGACTCATCACTAATCACAATCTGATGCAATCTGATGCAACCATGATGTTATAAACTATTCCACCTGTGCTTCATCACTGAACATGCCTGTGATTATTTATCCCTTACACTTGTGGATAACATCATGAGACTGCAGAATCTAACTGCCTCCATTTTACAATTCTCTTTCCCCATCTGTTAAATATACATTATATATATTTTGTCAACTTTTACATATCTTGACACCCCTCCTATATTTAACAGATTTCAAAACCTAGCCTTTTCTTAAAACATACATGTTTTTCTTTACATAAAGGCTTTGTAAATATATCAGCACAACTGTAAACACTAGTACAATATTCTAATACAATCAAATGTTGTTCTATGCAGTCCTTGACATTCTGGTAACGGATACCAATATGCTTGCTTCTGGATCCGACCTTCTGATTCTGTGTTAATTGGATACACGAAAAAGAATCATTATACACTTTGACTGGTAGTATAACATTTACATTTACATCCTTTAACAATTGCACCACCCAGGTTAACTCACAACACAAGTCACTCACAGCCCCATACTCTGCCTCAGTAGTAGAACATGAAATGTACCTTTGTCTTCGGGCCTTTCATACAATTAATGAGTTACCTAAGAAAATGGCATATCCAGACAATGACCTCCTTTCTGGACTTGAACCCCAGTCAGCATCTGCATAGCTAATTAGATCAAGGTTATCACATATGGATATCTTCAACTTTTCTTGCATTGTTCCCTTAAGGTATCTTAAAACACGTTTTATACCTTTGCAGTGTTTGTTCAATGGCTTTGCAGCATGTTGAGACAATATGTTGACAGTTGCTGCAATATCAGGCTAGACCAGGAACACAAATACATCAATGAGCCCAATACAGATTGGTATAGTTCAACATTGCCAAACTCCTCATCATCAGGGTCTCTGTTGAACCCCTCCTCCATAGGTGTTGAGACTATGTTGCAGTCTCCCATCTTACACTTCTGTATTAGCTGCTCTATCTTGCCACTTTGACACAGATAGAAATTACCTTCTGGATCAGTTGTGATATCAACCCCTAAATAATGTTGTATCTCACCCAGATGCCTCATTTTCACTTCTTTGCCTAATGAAGACATAAACCACTTCACATGTGAGATATCAGGCACCATTAAACATAAATCATCAACAAACACAATCAATATCAAAGAATCCTTTGTGTATAAGCAAGGATCTGCCCTACTTTGAGAAAAACCTATTTTAGTCAATTTCTCATGCAAATGTCTATTCCATGCCAGTCCTGATTGTCGGAGACCATACAAGGCTTTGTTCAACTTCAGAACAAGTTGTGGATTTTTAAGTTCATATCCAGGGACTTGTTTCATGTAGACCTCTTCCTTTAAACATGCATTTAAGTATGCTGTCTCCACATCAAAATGATGCACTTGACACTTTCTTGACGCTGCAATTGCCAAGACCATTCTAAAAGTTTCTGCCTTCACTGTAGGTGCATAAACATCTGTGAAATTCACATATTTCTCTTGTGAGAAACCTTGTGCCACAAGCCTTGCTTTGCAGGTTATATTATTGTCACTTGACTTCTTAATTTTATATATCCACCTGCATCCAACTGCTTTTTGTCCTTCTGGTAACATCACTGGTGTAAATACCTGATGTTCCTTCAGAGATTCATACTCCTTCTCCATGGCCATCATCCACTGCTTTTGTTCCTCATCAGGCATCTGCAGTACATCTTCATAACACTGTGGCTCATGGGATACAAAATTTACACCAAACCTTTCTGGTGGCACTCCAAAATTGGATCTGGTAGATTTTCTGAGCAACACTGGCTCCTCATCAATCTTTCCATCTTGCAATGATGTCGACTCCCCTCCATCACTGGAATCTTCCTCAGCAGGCTCAGTGTGGGGACATATGCTTGGTAAAAACACCTCATTGTTTGCATCTATATCTTCCCAGCTTCTCTGCTCACAAAACATTGCAGACCTGCTAATATAAACTTTCCCATGATTATCACAAAAACGCCAGGATTTTGCAGCAGGTTGAAAACCAATAAACATAAGTTTCTTTGATTTTGGGCTATTCTTGTGCCTGTATTTCTTCGGAACTAGAACCCAGGCCTCAGAGCCAAATATTCGAAGAAAATTTAGCGTGGGTCTCTTGCCATGTAACAAAGTATATGGAACTTCATTAACTGCTGAACTCCATACTCTGTTAGAGACATAATTGGCATACTTCATTGCCTCAGCCCAATATCCTCTGGGAAGCTTAGCATCAGCCAACATTGCATTCATTAGGTTTTGAAGAATTCCATTCTTCCTTTCAGCCAGACCATGTTCGGCAGAAGCAGCAGGGTTAGTCAATCTGTGTTTCACCCCTTTTCTTTCTAAATAACTAACAAACTGATTAGATAAGAATTCACTGCCTCTGTCACTCTGAACAGCTACTATCTTATGTTTGTACTGACGTTCTGCCATTTCAAACCATTTCCTAAACACAGTACTCACTTCACTTTTGTGCTTCATTATGTAAACCCAAGATTAACGAGAATAATCATCTGTTATTACTAGGCAGAATCTGGCACCACCAAATGAATTTGCCATGGGTCCAATTACATCAGCATGAACCAGCTGTAGAGGGTGTTGTGACTTTCTCAAACTCTTCCTTGCTATGGGAGCAGACTTAATCTTTGTGCTTTTGCAAACATGGCAATCTAAATATTTGTTACAGCTTTTCACAGACCCATGTTCCACATGCTGCAGAGTCTTTCTTATGTTTTCAAAACCTAAATGCCCTAATCTTCTATGGATTAGATGGATGCATCTGTCATGCAGAGGTTTATTTTCAATCATGTTCAAAGATCTCTCAGCTGTACTAATCACAAACAAACTGTTTTGCAGCCGTCCAGTGGTAATTGTCTTCCCATCCTTGACAATTTTGCAACTGCTCTCACTGAACTGTACATCAAATCCTTCCTTCACAAGCATAGGCACACTCAGCAAATTATTTTTTAGAGACAGAATGTACAGGACCTTTTCAAAAACACACTTGAGAGGTTTAAAAAATATTTTACCTTCTCCACATATATCTGTCTGTGTTCCGTCTGCCAAGGTTACAGTTCTAGAGTTAAACAAAGGTAGTTTTTCAAACAAATGCTTCTTGTTTACTCCAAAGGGCCTATACCATTTTAAATATATGCCCTTCAGCCTGCACGGGGCTACCACTACTTTTCAGAGGCTGATGGATGTGGTGCTCGAGCCAGTGAGAGATTTTGTAGCCACCTACATTGATGACATCATTGTAAACAGTAACACCTGGAAGAGCACATTGAACACATCCATCAAGTTTTGTCCTGTTTGAGAGAAGCTGGGCTTACTGATAACCCGGCTAAGTGTAAAATTGCTAGCGATTGTGTCAAATATTTGGGGTTTCGGGTCAGAGGAGGTTGAATAGAACCCCTCCCAGAGATGGTTACTAAGGTATCCGACTGTGCTCGGCCCTGAACGAAGAAGGAAACTCAACAATTTATTGGACTAGCCAGCTACTACAGACAGTTCGTACCCCAGTTTGCCGAAATCGCTGCCCCATTAACTGATTTAGTGAGAAAAAGTAGACCTAAGGCAATCAAGTGGAAGGCCGCTCAAGAGAAAGCATTTCAAGATAAATTGTGTTCATATCCTGTGCAGTATACTCCAAACTTTGAGCTGCCTTTCCTCCTGCAGACAGATGCCTTGGAGAGAGGGTTAGGGGACATGTTATCTCAGGAGGTAGAGGGAGAGAAGCATCCTATCCTCTTCCTGAGCAGGAAACTCACACCTAGAGAACAGAGGTATGCAACGATTGAGAAGGAGACCTTAGCTGTTAAATGGGCCATGCTCACACTGCACTACTACTTGTTGGGAGCACCCTTTAAGCTGATCATGGATCACGCCTCACTAAAATGGTTCCACCAGATGATAGACACCAACCCTAGACTGACCAAGGTGGTGCTTGGCTCTGCAACCTTTTCTTGTTCACAGTATAACCACAAAAAGGGGGCAGCCCATACTAACACTGATTATTTATTTCACCAGGGTCCCTGGGCATAAGACACTCAAGAGAGGATGGCACACATGGAGGGGGATATGTGAGGAGGAGAGTGCACCCCCTTCTTCCTAGGAACCTGCATGCAATGCAAGCCTACACTCACAGGGACAATCCATTAACACTGGGACTGTGGGGGAGCGAAAGTAGTACTAGAGAGGGGGGAGGAGAAGAAAAAGAGGAGTTGAGGGCAAAGAAGAGGGAGGAGGAGAGGGAGTTGGCCCTAGGGCAGTGTTGGCAAACCTATGGCACGGGTGCCAAAGGTGGCACTCGGAGCCCTTTCTGTGGGCACCCAACATCGCCCCTTCATAGCCACCTGTATACAGGTTAAATTGCTGTATTGGCACTTTGCAAAAAAAATAGTGGGTATTTAATTGCAGTTTGGGCACTCGGTCTCTAAAAGGTTCGCCATCACTGCCCTAGGCAGTTGGATTGGGGTGAGAGAGAGCGTAAAAGGGGAAGATTTAGTGGACATTGTAAAAGAAGACCCCCTGGACTGGGGAATGGGTTACCTTCACACTCCCATGAGAAGTGGCAGAGTGGGACTGGAGGGAAAAAAAGGCAGTGAAGGCACCTTTTGGGGGGCAGATGGCTTGGCACAAATGGAGGCGGCAGGCATGGGAATACTTTGAGCGCAAAGCATGCAGGAGAGAGACCCAATGAGAGTTGAGGGCTCTCTGGAAGCAATATTATGGTTCCCGTGGAGTGAACCCAAAGCCGGAATGAGCGAAGATGGAATGTTGGACTTAGTGGAAACCACGGACGAAGCGGGAATGAGGGAGCAGAACCCTACCATTAGGATGTTGGACAAACTAACTTTGGGCCCAGGTGTATTTACCGAGGCAACATTCCCAATTCAGAAGTGGACAGTCCAGCCAGATGTATCACTTGGACATTTAGATGAGAGGTGGACTGAAGCAGAGCCTCTACTTAGGGAGGGACAGGCTCTGCCTAATGAGGACACTGACTCTGTTTAATAAAAGTTTATTTTTGAAAGAAGAAGCCGTGTTGCCCTTCTCTGTGTCTCAGGATCCAGGAGATGAGAGACGGGGCGCAGAGGGACCTCACAGACTGATACACAAGTCAGCACAAAAATGGATTAAAAGTTGTCCCATGAAGATATGTCTGTGAAGATTCTCAGTCATCCAGGTGAATTTATCTGGAAGTTGAGTCATGGCAACTAGACTTCTTGAGAGACTGAAACGTTTTGCTGTTCATCCAAACAACGTTGATGAAGCTGTTTGGATGAGCAGCAAAACGTTTCAATCTCTTAAGAAAAGAAGTCCAGTTGCCATGACTCAACTTCCAGGGTCCCATGAAGAGGTACACAGTGACCCAAAAACCATATGACTACCATGTGACTCTAAAGCAACTGCAAAACTCCTTATCCATCATCTGCTGCTTATCAATAGGTTTAGGGTCCCAGCAGGACTTATTACTGAATGGAGATATATACTGTAGAATTATGGGTAAGGGTCCTTCAGCAAGCCAACCTTTCCCAACAGAGCTCCATCACTTTGCATCTGTTCACCAGCACCACCAGCCCTGTAGCTATAACTGTTACCAGGTAGAGTATCTGAAACAAAGATCCATGAGCCTGCTAAGTATTTTTTCTCACCTACACTTTGCATAGCCATCAGTCATGACAAGAAACACATCTCCCCTTGTGGGTGGTGCTTGTTGATGCCAATATCGTTTGTTTGTTATGGACGCCATTGTTTTTAATTTCGTGTAAACCGCCCAGAGTTCCCGCCTGGGAAATGGGTGCGGTATACAAGTATGAAAATAAATAATAAATAAATAGTTCCTTTGTTTGGTGTTTTACATTTCTGCCAACATTTGTGCTGGTGGTGTGTGTTAAGGGGGGGGGCTGGAATCCAGATTATGCCTGTTGGCATCCAAACAACGTAAGAGTTTAGGATGGGAGTACTTTTCTTTCCACCGTTCACAAAAATGTGCAGGAGGTGCTTTTTCTTTGGCAGTTGAAAGGCTTTCGTTTCTCCCACCAACTGTAACCATGCTGTTCGCTTCCTCCAGACCGTTTTCAGCAAACACACAGAAAGATGGCATGAAAGCAGAAGTCAGAAAACGAAGGATCGCAATCCACTTGGTCTGAAGGAATGTAATCATAGAAGGCTGTATTTCCAAACCCCTTGGAGGGCTCCCAAGCCAGTTGCTTGGACAGTGAAAACAAATGCAGCGGCGCTTTTGAACGTTGCTTCAGCCCCATCGTGCGACCCAAGAGCACAGGAAGCCGCTTTCTATCCCGAGTCAGACTACTGGTTCTTCTCGCCAGGGACTCTCAGGCAGGCCTTGTTCTTTTCTTGCATTAATAATGTTCAGGGTCTGGGAGACAGTCAACCAACTCATGTTAACTCTCTTTTTTTTTTTTTTACGTAATTAAGGAGCAAAGCAGCTGCTCTGTGAGTCTTCCCAGCTGCAGAGCTAGGTACAAAGGCTATCAATAAATAAAATAAAACAAAGTGAAGAGAAAAATACGGCCCTGACAGCAGTGGCTAAGACGGCCAAGGCCTCGGATTGAATGGCTGCTCTGACTTCACACAAACAGGCCATTTAACCACTGTCTTTATTATGGTGATGCCCCCTCAGAGGTCTAACAGCCCTTTTCTCACAAGTGGAGCTGTGCAGAAGGAAAACAAATGCTCAGTCACACACTGAGGGAATATCCACATTGTAAAATAGATGGCATTTTGGTCTGCTTGTGGAGCAGGTCCAGTGCCATCTATTCCCTGGCAATCACACGATGCATGGTGACATTACAGCTCAATCCTTTTGGATCTCATACTTTTGGATCTCTCTGGTCCACCTACAGGGCTGCTATTTTGGGGGGCTTGGCTAGAGCGATTCCCCTGGCAGACTGAAGGGTGGCTTTAATAGATATAGCTTCCTACAAAGTGCCCCCTTTCAGTGTGACAAGACTCATGCCTTTCCGGCTCTCTGCTGGCATACTTTGTTATCCTTCCTATAACTACCCTTCAGAATCTGACAGCAGGGATGATGGCATACCCTCCTGGTGGACCTGTTCTTCACAGAATTTCCCCCCAGAATAATGAGGTTCTTGACACAGCATTATCTACCCAATTGCTTTGAGAGTTTTTGAGCCCCTCCTTTCATCTCACCTCTAGAAAACAGAGATGTGCACAAAACGGGAAAATAGCTTTTTGTTTCATTTTGTTTTGATTCTGTAATAGTTTCATTTTGTTTGTAATGAATTTTTAAAGTAGTTTTGTTACAAAAAAACAAAATGAAACAAAATGCTATGTTCCCCTGAGTCCTAAAGTATCAATATGACAGGGGAGCTTCTAGTTAACCCCCTGAAATTTGGAAATGTTTGGGGGTCAATTAATCATTAAGTTGATTAATTAACCCCTATTTTGGGAGTGTGTGCTGAACACACTCCTTCTATTAACTACCTAGACCCCCTTTGGACCTTAATAACACAGACCCCAGGAAGCCCAAACCTCTCCAACTTTTGGGAGTTAGCTAGAATCGCTTGAGGAAGCTACCCCTGCCATTCCCATGCAAAAACATGGCTGCAATCTGTATTTGCTATCGCTTGCCCAATCAGTTTCCGACTCAATTAGAAAGTTTTTTTCCTAGGGGACCCCCTTTTGAGTTTATTAACTCAGCTCTCTGATCCCCAAACCTTTCCAGATATTGGGGCCTTTCAGAGAAGAACTTGAGCTTCCCTGCCATTGATTCCGATAGGACAAATCATTTCATTCTAGAGGGGGGAAATTGTTTCATGACAAAATGAAATGTGTCCTACTGTTTCATTAGGTAATGAAGTAATTAATTACCTAATGAAACAACAAAACAGTGTTTCTTTTTTTGTGCCCTACTAGAAAATAATAAAGGCATCTGAATCAATGTAATTGCCTGTATTTATTTATTTATTTATTTATTTATTTATTTATTTATTTATTTATTTATTTATT
>JAHTLZ010000010.1:55921098-55986197 GCA_023846285.1 Phrynocephalus versicolor | reverse complement strand
AAATAAATAAATAAATAAATAAATAAATAAATAAATAAATAAATAAAAATACTTCTTTAATTACTGTAATGTGCCTATTAGAGACTGCCTTTGGAAAATGTTTGGAAACTGTAACCAGCTCCTGATTAGAGCTGGTTCCAGAGAGAACAGAAATTCCTTCTTATAACAACAAACTCTCTGGCTACTGGTTCATTTCTAGGCTCAGTTCAAAGTCCCAGTTTTGACCTATAAGGCCTCAAATGGCTGTTGCTGAGTTCTGAATTTCCCCCCTCACTGGGCAGCATAAGGGCAGGGATTCACACAGCAGAAGAGCCTCAAGTTTCCCAGAGTAGTGTATCCCTTTTCTCATTAACTGCGCTTACAATCTCAATAATTCACTCTGAGAAATTAGTAAGAGAAAGAATAAACATCTCACTACTTACAATTAATCAGCTGAAACAGCAAACTGACAAACACTACTGCCCCCAGCAATGGACTTCGACAGACTAAAAAGAAGGAAATAAACACAGAGAAAAGAGACTGAGCTTGTTACATTTATGGAGGGTTACAAAAACAACAGTGACTTGGGTGCAAGCTATCTGAGGAACTATATAGCCTCATAGATTCAGATGAAGGAGCTGTGAAAACTAGTGGAAGAAACATCAATAATCTAAGATATGCAAGTGACACCAACTTACTGGCAGAAATCACCAATGGTTTGGAATAACTCTTTAGTGAATGTGAAAGGAGAAAGTTGAACATAAGAAAATAAAAACTATGTCCTCTCCACTATCTAGGTAACACAATGTGGATTCATTTCAATTGTTTTATCTAATATACTACCTAAAAGTAATCTCGAGTTAATATCATAAGATTGCCATTAACACTGCACTTCTATAAATCAACTGAAAACATGTACTGTACATTCTGCCTAAGACATGGACAGAGCACTAAATTTTAATCAGATTTGGAATGTAATAGTAAATGTAACTGGAAACCTGTACATCTACCAGCAATTTGTTGAATCTGCCATCTCCATCTCCACACTGAGTACATGCTGAGTACCGACCTCATGGCCACAACATCTGGCTTCATGATGAAACTTTTGTTTCTTCCCTGTTCCTTTTAAAAAAGCACTCTGATGAAGGTTTCTTGGATTGCTCAGAACCTTGCACACTTTGTTGTATTTTGGGTGGATCCTAATACTGTGGCTCTAGTTTTTACATCCATATGGGTGATTTTCATGGCTAAGATTATTCCTTGGAACAGAAAGTTCAGCACACGGGCACTATTCCAGGTATGGTAGGTGGACACTTCTTGATGAAGACTTTATCACCAAAGTACCCAGGAACAGAAAAGAGGAGTAGAGCTTAGCGGTATCTGGAAGTCAGATGCTAAAACCTGTGCTTGATGAATTAGACAGATAACTTATGATAATTATAAGGTTCTAATTAGGTAGATGTAGATTGATAAATTCCCAACAGAATAAGGAATGCATGAGATTGATCAATTTATAAGGGGGGAAAACATAGAATTGTGAGAGGAAAAATAGGCATATGAATGATAGGTGCAGTATCCTGCAGCTATGTAATTTGCCTTACAATATTATATTTTTGGCATGGAAAGGATTCTTGCCTTTTGCAAAACTATCCAATTCCTATGCATACTTACTTAGAAGGAAGTCCCACTGATTTAAATGAGCATGCATACAATTACAGTCTTACTTTAACTTGTAGTAAATTATGTCTGTAAATTGGATATGCTGTTCTAAAGACAACTGCATCCCAGGCAGGGTTAAAAATTTGGCTTGACTTAAAGCATCCGTGAAAAAGACGATGCCTTTCCTAGCTCCTATATTGCATCTCTGATGGACAGCATAGGAATAAAAATGCCCCACAACGAAGGTGGAAAACCATGAATTTTGACGGGCTGTGCAGGGAGGAATAGCCAAGAAGCATCCACGAAGCTGGTGCATTTTAAAATGAGGCAGATTCTAGAAAACCTTCACACACAGACACCCAACTGCTTAGATGTTATGACAATTAAAGATGAAACACACATCCCTTTCACTGCTTCTTCCCCAAAGGCCCCTGGAGAACGCCTGCAGTACTGTGCCTGGGTTGCAAAGCAGCGCCCAAATGAAGGGAATGCTGTTGAACATTCTGCAGCCGTCAAATCCCATAAAAATTCATCTCCAGGCACTGCTAACTTGTATCTACATGCTGTGTAAGGATTTATTTTTAATGAGTACAGGCAACAGGAAGAGCAGGCCAACCCCAGCTGATCCAAAATAAAATTAAGACAATCGGTGCAGGCAGGCTGCTAATGTGAACACACAGCTTAATTGTAAGCACATTTATTTAAAAGCCAGTCTCAATGCATCCAGTGGGTCTTGCTCTCTCAAAAGTGTATGCAGTTTTTCAGCCTTACAATATATGTAAGGCTTACCAGGAAATCCCATTGAGTGCAATAGAACTTACTCATAGACGCAATTGCTGGCTTAGTTTGCTAAAGGGAGAGAGATGGAAATAGGCAAATTGCCTTAGTAAATGAGGAAGAACACAAATAAATCTACTAGGGCACTATAAAGACAAGTTAGAGAGGATTTAAAGGCTCAATAAATCAAGCATCATCATATTAAGTGGGAACATGCCCATGATGCTGTTCTGATATTTCCAGCATACAATGTCCAGGAATTGGGGTAGCCCCTCCTAAGGGCAATCAGACTTGTACATTAGGAGAATTCAGCTGAGAATCAGAAAGTGCTCAAATTTCCCCTTGATTTGTCCCTTGATGTATATGAGCTAGTATGTGCTATAAGATCTATTGGATTTCCTGAGCTAATTACACCACAGAACATGACACGAGCCTGTAGGGGCCCCAAGTGTCTCCTTCTCTTCTTAGATATTTCTGTTAAATTAGGCCTTTGGGATTTAGGGGATGGTGGAATAATCGTAGAAATCAACGAGGAGTTATTTTTACCTGAACAAAATAGTATTCCTTCAGAACAAACCTGGAGACATTCTGAAATTATTGTAATTCAGGGGTTTAGGATACACTTTAATCTAATAATGAGAGATATATCTGCATTTGCCCCCGTGTTAGCTTCTCTAAGGATATGTTAAGCGAAAGTGAAAAATCATTAAAAGATATGTTTGGGTTATGTATTTTGGATATATCTTGTACAAGATGATCCAAATTACATGTGTGCAAACATGCATAGCACAGAGTTGTGGTATCAGCCTTGTTTTGTGCATGTGTGGTCTAATGATCAAACCATGCAGGCTGCAATTCCATACCTGTTTATGTTGAAATAAGCCCCACTGAACTCTCTGAAATTTATTTCTAAGTAGGCAGAGTACTGTGAATAGAAATTGACTCTACCATTTAAAACAGGAATTCATTAGCATACCCATTAAGTCTTTCATATCGCTTTAGCGATTACTATGAATATATCTTGTAGTATCGAAGTGTGCCGGAGTAAACTGAAAAAATCCTCGGAAGAAAGTAAAAGGCAGATCTTGATGGACCCAGACCCATATTCCTCCAGTGTGGAAGTATCCTCTTCTTTATTTCTTGAAAGTGACCTCCCACAGGATGGTTTGACTGTCCATGTGAGACACGTTTTCAGCATAATTCTTATTAAAATGATTAATGGGATGGAGTCTGAAGTGAAGATTAATCTCAAAAAGAAAGTATGCTGTGAGGAACAAATTAATTCAACAAGGACTGTTTAAAATGTGTTGTGACTCTGAGCAAGCGTGCCTCTTTAGTTAGTACCAAGAGCATCATGTACTTTATCTAGATTTTCTATTCAGCCTGCTCTGATAGCTAGGGATAGTACATTATCCAGAAGAACACCCCCCCTGGGTTCAATGGGTCTTATTCCAGCAAGTTCTAGAAGTGAGTGCCAAACTTATACTTCACTTCTCTTTCCCAGAAAGTTTGAGGAACTGATGTAACCACCCAGGATGGTAGAGCACTTTCCAGTCTCCTTTGAGACCGGGTGAAGGCAGGTAGCTGTTGAAAACTGCAGAACCCTTGGCAAGCAGGCAGCCAGGCAGGGGCTAGCAAAGGGGAATTGGGTCGGGGGGGGGCAACCTGAAAGGATGATATTAGGACTGCCTCCGCGTGCGTAGCTGTCACTCAGTGGGCGAACATTTTAAGGACCTTCCCCTCTGCCAAGACGGCGCCTTCTTTTGCCATTGGCTCTGCCAAGGCGGAAAGCTGGCTGCTGCTGGGGCTGCGGCTGCTGCTGCTGCTGTTGTTGCCAGGACTGATGAATTTTCAGCTGCGCCCCTGGATTCGCCGATAACGGAACCATGCTGATAATAAATAAGCCCTCTCTGCAAAATGACACGGTTTGGAGGAGCAGCGGCGGTCGTGTCTTTTGCAGCAGACAAAACCGAAACCCACTCGTCTCGTGAAAAAAGGAGCTTCCGGGGCCACCCGCTTCCACCCATTTCTCCCTCGCGTCTTCTTCAGGCGGCATTTTCCTCTGGAGACGGAGTGGGTCGGGGTGCGGGGGGGTAATCCAAAACCCGCCATTTGGGATCACAGAGACTCCTCCCGAGTCTCCGACTTCAGCCAAAGATACCAATTCCCGAGGCCCCGCCCCCTCTCTCTCCCTCTCTCCCGCCCGCCCACTCCGCCTCACAGCGCGCAGGCGCACCACGGGTTAGAAGCCAAGCCTCGCCACCAAGACACCAGCGGGGCCGGCGCCGCTGCACAGGAATCCCCGGAGCAGTCGAGAGAGAACCGGGCAGAGCGGCAACCCTCCTGCTCTGGCCGCTATTTGGGAAACGTCACTTCCTCTTCCCTTCCCTTCCCTTCCCTTCCCCCAACCCCGGGGCTGTCCTTCTGGTGGGCGGTAGGGAAGAGAAGAGAAGAGAAGAGATGGTGAGCGGGGACGGCGAGGTCGTGGCCGAAGGCGAATTCCCGGAGCAGTTCCGCTCCTATTCGGAGAACGAGAAGCACTGGCAAGCGCGTCGCGCCTTCATTGTCCGCCACGTCCCGCCGGGGGACGGGGAGGCGCTCTCTCCCCTGCGCTTGGACCAGCTGCTCTCGCTCTCTATGGTGTGGGCCAATCACCTCTTCCTGGGATGCAGGTAGCGTAATGTGAAAAAGTAATGTGAAGAGTAGAAGATCTGGGGTTTGCCTTGTTGAAACAAAACCTTTTAGAGAATCCAGGCTCTACTACTTTATTAAACCAACGGAAAAATATAGAATGATCATTTGAAATTAGTATTTCTTAATCAGGTAATGTATTACAGCAAGGAAGCAAAGAAGAAGCAAAGGTGGGGAAGGAAAGAAATATTTCCTTTTTGATGGCAAGTTGCCCCAAAATGTAGTGGAAGAGGGAGGATATGGACAATAGACAATAATGCAGCCATGTTAGATTTCACTTTGCTAAGTTATATCCTTACTGGAACTTCAAGGTGAGACACCTGGGTCATTGTGTTTAGACAAAATATAGTATGGAATATTATGTATTGCTTATATTTTGTCTGTGACTGTAAACTCTCAGAAGCTACACAGGTCTAAAACAAGCCAGTTGCTCCCATACATCTCTCTCTCTCTCTCTCTCTCTCTCTCTCTCTCTCTCTCTCTCTCTCTGTGTGTGTGTGTGTGTGTGTGTGTATGTATGTATGTGTGTGTGTGTTTGTGTGTTTGGGTTTTGTTTTTTGACATTTACTTCTGAAACAAGAAAGATTAAGCCTGACTTATAAGCATGTATATATTGTAAGAACTGAGAACTCTGTAAGCGAATTAATGTGAACATGGCAGAATAACTGAATGTTCCACTCACTCTTACTTTATTGCTTAGCTACCGCAAGGATCTCATGGACAAAGTAACAGAAATGGCAGAAGGAATTGAAGTTGAAGATGCACCACATTTTACAACCCGTGATGAGATAATGAAAAAGGTGAATAATCCTGGAGGAAGGGTTGGAATGCTTAAAGTCTAGTATTTTGAAAACATCTGGGTAATCTCACTAATGCATTTTCTGATGTATAGAATTAATTGAGCTGGAGTGAAGAATGTTGTATTCCTGTTGTGAGTTTTATGCCTATTTAATAGAAGTCAGGATGATCCAGTTTGCACTTTCTTCACACGTCCACTCCACTGAAGCCCCTGGTGGCTCCCAAAAATGGTGTTCATAATTGGGAGCCCTTGGGAATACTATGACATATGGCACAGAGACCAGTTGTAGATGTGGGCACAGCACCATAAAAATTGGATATCCCACCTTGCATGAGAATGAATACTTTAGGCTAGCACAAATCTAACATAAAACTTTATGTAACCAACTGCCATTATAAACCCAACTTGTTATGTTTCATGGCAGACATATAAGCTTCACTGTACATAAGCAGCTTGAAGGAAAAGCTGGGGGTGGGGTAGGGGGGAAGCAAGGTTTTGCATATAAGTGCTTGTTCACATAAAGTAACAATTTTAGCCGCCAAAAGGAAAAGGTACTGGATAGTTCTGAGCTCAGCTACTTACACCATACCAAGGTTCATTATATAGAACTTAAGGTGATTGTTTTTATTACATCACTTTTTAAATTCAGTTTTTGCCGTGCCACTACATATCCACCTTACCTGGTGTAGCAGGTGGAACATGGCACCAGCTTGTTTCATGTCCTGACTGTTATGGTCTCAAATGTGTGTGAGAGTCACTTACTAAGGAGCATTTCCATGTTTCCAGTAGATGTAAATGTAAGAAGCTTAACTTACTTTTATTGTATACTTTTTTAGAATCAGCACTAGTGTCTAAGAGGACTGATTCCAGAGTTTTCATCATGCCGCACAATTGGCTTCCTTGGAAGACCTTAATCTGGACAATGCAAGAGTCTCTCCTTTTACTGGACCTTCATTATAGAAGGGTTTTAATGACTATCTAGATTCATATTAAAGAAGACACTATAGACTTTTCATCTCCCTTGGATCACCAGGAATGCAGTCAAAAGAGTGTTCTAGAAACGGGATGGAGGCCTGGTCATGCAAGCGTCCTTCCTAGCGTTTAAGATTCCGGCAAGTACTGAATGAAGTAGAATATGCCATGTAAGTGCCAGACAGAAAAGGAGCAGGTTGATGGTTTCAGAGACCAGAGGCATATTGAATACTTTGCCACTGGTGTCTCAAGTGAACACATTGTGTACCATACTCACCAGGAATAGGCGGCTGGCAGATCTACAGAAGCTGCTCCAAGCCCCTCTTCTTGACAAGCCACACACTTTTGTTCATGTAACAAACGGAATATCAGTAGAATAATTGCAAGTTCGTTACCAAGAGCTTCATAGTCATAGTTGCAATGTGGAATAGTTGATGAACTAGGGCAGTTTTGTGAGTATCTGCGTTGTCATTCGTTTTGGTTCATTAGTATGATATATGCTAGGGCAGTGTTGGCGAACCTATGGCACGGGTGCCAAAGGTGGCATTTGGAGCCCTTTCTGTGGGCACCTGACATCACCCCTTCACAGCCACCTGTATTTAGGTTGAATTGCTGTATTGGCACCTTGGGAAAAATTAGTGGGTTCTGAATTGCAGTTTGGGCACTCAGTCTCTAAAAGGTTCGTCATCACTGTGCTAGGGCTTTGTTGTGTCAGATAAAATGCCTGTGATTTTCCTGTTCTTAGTGACATGGTTGGGACGATCCTGGGCACTGATGAACTGGCATGAAAAGATTACTGCTGAGGGAGAGGGGAGGCCATTCAGCTTGGAGCCTTTTTGAATTTTTCTTTTGTTGATTTTACTTCCCAGATCCAGAGGAAGGGACACACCCCGCAACATAATTCCTTCTGTCTATTATGAAGTGAAGTTGTGTTCCTCTTGGATGAATGAAGGGGGGTGGGGGAGGCAATGGTAGCTACTAGTTTCAAGTGAGCTCCCCTGTCAGCTTTTCATAGTGACTGGCCAGGGAATAAGCTATGCATTTAAAATATGCCGCTCATTACCAGCCCTTAATAAATACCTTAATAGAAAACATTATGTAGAACTGTAGCCAGCAGGTAACTAGCAGGCTTCATCTAACAAACTGCACCATCTGGTCTGCATACAACTGTAACTTACCACAGAACAGAAGGAGAACATGCTGCTTGTTATAGGCTGAAAGGGAGCATAGCATTTAAGGCCAGCATCATCCTCTCTTTGAGGAATGATCCAGCAGAGAGGATCTGCATGATGCGGAGGAGGAACACAGAAGGAGGAAAAGGGTAATGGGTAACACCCATTGAGAGCATCGTCTCCATCAAGGATGAATTTTTAGTAGCTAGCAGCATATGGGAGAATTGCTGTGTTAATTTATTGCAGCAAAGACAACAAATAATCATATGGCACCTGAAGGAATAACAGGCTTTATTTGACATACACTTGTGCAATGCACTCCCATCATATGCATAAGGCAGAGGATGTTATCACGTCTGAAATGGATGACGTCCAGGTCTTTGCCACAGGATGTGGTGATGGCTTTTGGTCTAGATGATGCTGTTAAAAGGGGATTGGACAGATTTTTGGAGAATAACTCCATCACAGGTTGCAAGCCATGATGGGGATACATGTTACCTCCAGGCTTAATAGGAGAGTACCTCAAAGTGGCGAGCACAGGGGAGTGGTATCAGGAGACAGGTATCTAGTTGTCTCATGTGTTTCCAGAGGCATCTGGTGGGGCCACTGTGAATATAGGAAGCTGGACTAGATGGGTCCTTGGACTGATCCAGCAGGGCTCCTCTTAACATAAGGAATCCTTTATGTTTTTATCAGTAATGAACTGGACAAGACCTAATAAGTTGAAGCTGAATTCTGACAAGAGAATTGATCCCGTTGTTGGTTGTGGTGGGGTTGCAAGACTGTCTTGGAGGAAACTGCCCTGGTCTGGGTGGGATACACTTCCCCTCAAGGACTAAGATCACAGCTTGGGAGTAATCCTGGAGACAGCACTTTCACTGGAAGAAGAGATTTCTGTCATAACCAAGATAGCCTTTTCCCCAATTTATTCTGATTGATTGATTGTATCCCAACCTGGACAGGAAATCCCTGACAATTTTGGTCTGTGCTTTGGGAATCTCAGAAATTGACTACTACATTGCTGTCTGTGCGGTGCTGCTCTTGAAGACAATGCAGAAACTTCAGCAGATTCAGAATGCGTCAACCAGTCTGATCACTTGTGCAAGTAAATGTGACAGTATCACCCCAATACTGGCTCATTTACTCTGGCTTTCTATTAGTTTCCATGCAAAGTTCAAGGTGCAGGTGGAGTTCACCGGTGGAGGCAGAACTATACAGAGAGGCTTTTGTAAACGTCCTCCTCCGGGGTTGATCTATGACCTGTGATTTATGTGCTGTTATTGAATGTCAACACTTGGGTTCCCTAGTTTTGATTTGGTTGCGGTTTTCTTTCTGTGTCATGGGATGGGAATGGGTGTTGATGTTTTTGTATTTTTATGCTTCTTCTGTAAACCGTCCAGATTAGTGGTACAGTATATAGATTTCAAACATAAATAAAAGTAATAATTGAATATTCTACACTGTGCTCTGAGCTAAACTGAACTCCCTTCTGCCGTGCCATCTCCCAAGCTTACACTCCACTGTTAGATACCACGTTGACTTCCTTACCAACTTACCCCAAGCTCTGTGTATTGATGCCATGTGTAAATGTTTGCCATATCACTCTGTTGTGTCTGAAGAAGTGGAGTTTATTCATGAAAGCTCACATTAAAATATAACAGTCTTTAAGGCACTGCAATGTTCTTGTCTTTTAAATTTGTTCTTTCATATTCATTTTTCTTTTGTTTTCATCTGTAACTCTTTCTCACAGTTGACATCATGGGTTACCGAAGCCTTTCGCCCAAATCTGTCTTGTTCCCTTTGTTTCTCTCAAGGTTGTGACCGTGTCTGTTGGTAAAACCTAGTTTTCAGGCCAGCTGGCCTACCTGGACAGCCATCTCCCAAGCTTACATTTTTTAGTCCTGTTTCCAATTAGATTACATTTTTTTAAAAAAGCTGTTGTGGGTTTTTCTGGCTATCTGGTCGTGTTCTGGAAGTCTTTCTCACTGGCGTTTCACCGTTCTCTGTGGCCAGTGTCTTCATAGGACAGGAGCACATACCTTGCAAAGAGTTTTAAGACATGGAAAACACATTTAATATTATCTGCTTTTATATCTACTATTGCAAGACAGTATTAAATTGTCACATGTTTTTCTATGCAATTGCCTGTATTCGAGTCACGTCTTTTTAATGCTTTATATGGAAATAATGCTATTTTTGACACCTATGGTCCGCATCTCTCCCACACACAAACACATGCAATTACTTTATTTTCCCTTCAATTCAGTTGATGAGCACATTCATTAAATTTTCTTCATTCATTTAGCAAAAGTGGACCTTAGACAACCTAATATGCCAGTAAACAAGAAGGTTGTTATAGTAACATGTATTTTGATATCCAAACATGCACACTATTTATAAAGATGTAACCTGACCGTCACCTCACCATAACAAAGATCACATACAGAGAGCTAACAGGGATACTGAGTTAGCTGCTCATGCAAAGAGTTGCACAGATCTGGCACAAAAAGCAACTTTTTATACCTTTTTGCTTTGGTGATGTTAAAGCAATGTGGTTACATTAGGCTGGTGATCTTGCCTGTTGTAGAAGAGTACAAGGTTTACAATCATGTTATTATGACTATACATGCAAAGGTAAATTCACATTTTCTGCTATTTAATTTTAATGCATGCTTTTGCATTTTTTAAAACTCTGTTTTCCACATTAGAAGTATCTGTTTCTAATTTGTTAACTTTTACAGCTTTGTAGTAAGAGGTACACAGTAGAATTTCTGTACCTGAAAGGAGAATGACAACCTTCAAGCAGAGAATATCAAACCCTTTTCTCCTTGCAGGCCCCTGCAATAGTGTTCAATAAAATAATGTCATTAATTTATTTATTTACAAAAACATTTAGCTGCCCCACTACCAAGTGGTCTCTGGGCGGCATACAACAATGTATTAAACTATAAAACATAATTATTAAAACAATAAAATACAGTACAATTTAAAACACTCAATATACAATACAGATTATAAAATTATAAAATCCTGCTGTTCATGAGCTCATCTAAAACCACTGTCTAATTAAAATGATGGCTGAACAGGAAGGTCTTTGCCCAGTACCAAAAAGCCAAAAGTGTTGGTGCCAGGCAGATCTTCCAAAGTTGGGGGGGGGCAACTGCTGAGAAGGCCCTGTTTTGCTGTGCCACCCCCTCACCTCTTTAAGGGATAACACCTTCAACAGGGCTTCCTGGCCTGATCTTAGGGTATGGACAGGCTCATATAGAAGAAGACAGTCCTTTAGGTAACCAGGTCCTAAGCCATTTGAATTGGGCCTAGGTAGCAACTGGCAGCCAGTGTAAATTTTTTAGAACCAGCGTAATATGAGTCTGCGCGGCAACACCACTCACTAACCATGCAGCCCAGAGTTGTACCAGTCTTCAAAGGCAGCCCCACATCAAGCGCATTACAATAGTCCAATCTGGTTGTTACCTGTGCATGTGTTATGTTGTCAGGCTCCGCTCATCCCAGTAAGGACAGAGTTGATACTGTATATTCTCTGCAGCTATAAGAAGGCACCCCTGGCCACGAGTCCACCTGGGCTTCCAGGGTAAGACCCTGGTCCAGAAGTACCCCCAAGCTGCAGATCCTGTCCCTTAGAGGGAGTGCAACTCCACCCAGGACAGGAGAATAGCCCTCTAACCTGTCAGGCAGGACACCCACCAACAACACTTCTGACGTGTCTGGATGGAGCTTCAATTTTTTGACCCTCAACCAGTCCATTATCAAGTCCAAGCATGAGTTCAGAACAGAGACCACTTGTGAGGCTCCTTCCTGTCATTTCCTTCACCCATGTGTTGCAGGACCATAGACAGAGAAGGCACGGAGACAGATGTCTGTTTTAATCTTTTATTAACAACAAAACTTGGCTCCAAGTCTTCACAAGCAGGCTCATCCCTTTGGGGAATCAAAGGCTCTGCCTCAGAACAGAAGTCCACAATTTGCCCAGGAGTAAGATTGGGCTCCACAGTCCAACGCCAAACTTTAAAGTCCCCTTTTGTAATACGACCCTGGCCCTCAGACAGTCCGGCAAAACCCTCTAACCCAGCAGGACTCGCACGTACAGTTCCAACTATTTCTCTGCTTGTTTCCCCAGGACTGACTCCTGGGATGGTTCCCTCCTCAGTTCTGCTCCATGGGTACTCTGCCATCTCACCCACAACTCCCTCTGCTGTTCTTGACGGCATGCCCTTCTCTCGAAATACTCCCAAGCTTCTCCTTTTCTCACGCTCTGCCATCTGCCCCCAGAATGGCACCTTCCTCACCCTTTTCTCCCACCATTCTTGCTCCGCCTCCTCTCGTGGGATCCTGAAGGTTACCCGTTCCCCTGTCCATGGGTCTTCCTTAACGATCTCCACCAAGCCCCTTGCTGCCTGACTAGTCCGTCCGCCCATCACAATTGCCTCCCCCTTCTCACTTTGGGTTTCCCTCTTCGCTCCGGACTCCTCATCCCCTTCTCTCTGTTCCCCTTCCTTCTCTGATTCAGGTCGGGCTTCATCACCTTCAACATTGACCACCCGTTTTCGAGAGGAGGGTGCACCTCCTATCTCACACCGCCACGCCTGGAGAATGTGAGGTATTGCTATTATCAGCATATTGTTGACTTCTCAGCCCAAAGCTTCTAATGACCTCTCCAGTGGTTTCATGTATGTATTAAATAGCATGAGGGACAGTATAGAGCCCTGGGGAAACCTATGGCGTAACCGCCATGAGCCGGAGCACCTGTCCCCCCAGCACTACCTTCTGGACCCGGTCAGCTAGGTAGGAGTGGAACCACTGTAAAACCATGGTAGATGGTGTTGAAACCATTTCATGGATGGATTTGGATCAGTCTAAGTTTCAAGGAAAGTACTGGATTCCATTTTTGAACTTGATCTTAGTGCAGACAGCAACAGGGAAAAAATATGTGAATGATTTCTTATAGTTGAACTTTTTTATGGACATGAGACAAATAAAACATGCACCATATTTGGAAAAACATGTTCAAGACAAAATAAGAGGTTGGAAGAACACAACAGATCCTTGTTATTCCATCCAGCGTTTATAGGATTAAAACGATGCTATGTGATTTGAATTAAAGACAGGGCAAATTAGTATCAGTACACTGTCTGCTGCCAAAGGAAAAAGCAAGTAAAAGAATACACATCCACTCATGACACCCAAGAGGTTCCCAAAATATTCCAGCCACAGAGGCGATATGTGAACACTCAGCAATATGGAGTCTCTTGTGGTCGCTAAGCCAGCCATTTTGTGGGGCTGTAGGGCAGTGTGAAAGACGTGCCTTCCTCTTGAGATAAGACTTGCTTCAGTTCTGGAACAGTCCTTTTCCTTCTCCTACTTCAGTTTCCTAAACCTTTACTGAAATATTACAGTAATAATTGTACTGAGTGTGCAAGTCGCTGCAGAAGGATGTTTGCTGCACAGGCTTTGATTGGGTGGATCACACAATCAGGGCATCAAAGCTTCGCTTCCGCACTTCACTGTTTGTCCTGTTACTACTACTACTACTACTACTACTTTTTTTCTTTTTGAGGGGGGCACTTTTTGGTGCAATGATACAAGTACCAACCATGCCTGTGGGGATTTTGGCCGCAATATTAAGTTCTATCACGTGCTCAAAACTGATGGGGCCTCTCCTACAGGTTGCAATCTTTTGTTTTAACCCCCCCTCCCCAATGTGTGTGTTTTGTTGTGAGCAAGGGACATATACACCCATTTCAGATGAATGCCTTCTAAAAGATACAGGGGTGGGTTGGTCCCAATCTCTCTGTCCTGTACTTGGATAGTATTTCTCTAGTCATGACTACTCAATGTTCAACTGCAGTCCTACTTTCTTCTTTTATTTTCATCCATTAGGATGTGCATCCACAAAATGGGTGTTAAGGTTACACTCCAAGTATCAGGCTAAATGGCCTGTAGTCCATCCTTTATGCTTTGTTCACTGCTTTTGCTGTAAGCCTTAGCAAGCCTAATACAATGAGTATTACGTTTGGGTGTGGGCAACTTAGGTTTAGGTTACTGCTCAGAGAAGGAGCTTGGTGGACCATTTCTTACCTTATATTGTTTCACAGGACTGGTGGAAGGCACCTACCATTCCAAAGTCATCAGAGAAGGTGATTGGACAACCAACCACCATCCAAAAAACTGGACAGCCAACATTGAAAACCATGTAGACAATGGAGCTTCATGTACTTATATGCCATACAAATGCCTTAAGAACTCTTAAGATTATTTCCAGAAAGAGAATAAAAATGCCCTCATTTAAGCAAAAGTTTCACCTGCACGCATGAAAGAGGATCTTACTACCTGGAGATGCATTTTTGTGGTAAGTGTGCACACAAGTGTTTTCTGGCCCTAGGGAAAGAAAACTGAAAGTGACAAAAATGTCTTGCACTGAGGTTATGTATTTCAACTTTACATGAAATATTTTATATATAAAACTCTGTTAAGTGATTTTTCTTCAAGTTAAAAATCTAAAGAATTCAAAAATAAGGCATTCAATATTTTGAAAAAAGTACAGATTTACAAAATATGTATATTCTGTCATGAAAACTTCACACCAACATTATACACTTTGAAAAAAATACAAACAGGATATATTACAAATTTATGTAGCAATAACTTAGGTCATAACATGCAATAAAAAGTACATTAATCAAGGTACACAAGCTTTTAGAGTTTTGAACCTGAAGGGCTTATTTTTGCAAATACATTTGTATGGAAGTCAAATGTGGCACTTGAGAAGTTCTGATAGCATTTCCTATCGCAAGTTAAATTGTACATGATGATTATGATGACGTCGGTTAATGAAGTAGTAGTTTCTTATGAATCATTCCAGCTTTGTTCAACAATAGCTGAAACTCTTTTTTCGTATTCACGTTTATTTTCCTGATAAAGCTGTGCAGCCTGACTGTTGGCTGGACTATTTGGATTGGGTTCGTCGAGCAGCGACTAAAAGGGGAAGAGGAAACCAAAAGAGAACATAAGAATATAAGAACAGCCATGGTAGATCAGGCCAAAGGCCCATCTAGTCCAGTTTCCTGTATCTCACAGTGCCCCCCCCAATGCCTCTAGAAGTGCACCAAACTAGATATCTGTCTTCTAATACCACTCCCCTGCATCTGGCCCTTGAAGTACCCTGTTTTTAAGCCTGGAGATTACACATCCCCATCATGGTATGTAACCTGTGATGGACTTTTCCTCCAGGAATCTGTCCAATCCCCTTTTGAAGGCATTCAGGGCAGATGCCATCACCACATCCTGTGGCACGGAGTTCCACAGACTAACAATTATTTTTTAGCAACAGAGGAGTAACTCAGTCGAGAATCATTCCTTTGTAAGTAGGAGTAAATATCACATAATTTCTTATGCTGTTCAACATGCTGATGGAGATTTTTAAAGGCATGTTATAAGAAATAAAAAAAATTAATGGTAAACATAACAACTAACAATGTGGGGGCTTGGAATTATAACTGCAATCAGTTGCTTTTTGGATATTCAGTGGTGGATGGAATGATGGACTAGGGCTCACTCCCCAGTTAGACATGAAAACTCCCGGGGGGGGGGGGGGGGTTGGCATTGGTAAAGTCACTCTTTAAGCATTTCACATACCTTGAAAACCCTATTAGGCTCTTGAACTGATGGCACACAGCAATTAAATTGAAAGAAGGTTCAAGGCTCTGCATTTCTGACAAAGATTGCTCTTACTTTGGGGGTGCTATATTATATAGCACTCTGAGGCTCCCAGATGCTGTCGGACTATGACTCCCACCATCCTTCACCCCTGGCTATGCTAAATAGTATTTAAGGGCATTGTCATCCAACATCTTCTGTAGAGAAAGACATTCTCCACAGTGACTAGAAATTATTTCGACTGAGTGTGCACATAGTTGTGATTTTGTAGCACAACTCCTAGAATTGCTCCAGCCTCTTTAGGGATTACCATATTCTGTAGCACAAAGAAATACTGTATATGAATTTCTTAGACTGAAATGATAATTCAGCATAATTCCGTACATTGCTGAAGGTTGGTCTAGAGATTCCCCACCATTTCTGCAAAATATATTCATTTTGACTTGCGTTACCTGAATTGAGGTTAAAATAGATGAGACGTCGTATGTTGGACTCCAGCGATTCTGAAGGATATCTAAACATATGCTACCATCTGCATATACTAAAGTAAAAGAAAGTTTTAGAATTAAACCACTATTAATTCACTGCAAACTGTCAATTACGTTTTATATTATTTTAAAACCAGTCCGACAGAATATGATGGCTCAGGTCAACAGACCCTATTCCTGAGCAATCTCCAACATGTCCTGTCCTCAGCTGCTCTACAAGACCCAAGCATGTAGCTTCCTTTAGGGAGTCAGTCTATATCACATTGGGTCTTCTTTTCCTATTGCCTTCCCCCTTTCCCAGCATTACTATCTTTTCCAGCAACTAATACAATGAAATAAAGTTTACAAAAAGATAACATGTCTGCCTACAAACAATTCCAGCTCTAGCATCTAAAAGACCGCCAGTGGGTTTCATGGAATTACAAGGATACAGCAGACTGAATTTCTGATGGACAGTTTCCTGCCCCTTGGCCTTTCGGTGTCCTCTGAAAAGCCCTCCAAAAGATTTTTTAGAAGTCAGAAGGCTCTTTATTGGCCTCCAGAATGCATGCCACCTGTGGATACGCACTTTAATATGGTGAGGAAAACAGTGTGTGTCAGCCAAGATAAACGTTGTCAGGACTCTAGAGTGTGTTATGAGACTAGATTCCGAGCAGGGTCACCCAAGGTGGGAGGAATAGTGAAAACTGAGACACCCGCCTCAGGTGCATCCATCCCAATCGTGATTAACACACATCTCAGCAGTATTGACAGATCTAGTGATGGTGAGAAACTCTGAAAGGGCAGCAACTGGGCAGTAGCAGAAGGTGATAATACTGGAGGATCTTTCATGGATAACAACTGTGACACTCAAGATAACTCTCATGCACAGAAGAGAAGACAATGGTAAACATTCTGAACATTTATATACCTTCAAAGCCCAAGGAGACCGTCCGGAAAAGAAACAGGAGGTAGTGCTGAAGGTATGACACTTCTCTTCCCCTCACCCCACCCAGGGCTGTTCCTCCCCTGAGTATCTGGTGTAGCCATTTTTGTTTTGGTTGTGATGAAACCACTGTGCAGGGAGGGGTGAGTTGTGCATGCGCGTGCGTGCGCGCGCGCGCACACACACACACACACACACACACAAAGGCCCCACACAGCACAAAAAAACCCTAGTCTGTGGAAAAAGTGTCATCCATGAAAACAGTCCCTGGTGCCAAAAAAGTTAGGGACCACTGATATAGTATAGACCATTAACTGTTAATACTGAAAGTTAAAGGAAAGCTGTAGAGCACTAGAAGTATTATGATTTAAAAAATAAATTTAAATAACATTTCCACTGAACTTAAATAAGTGTTGTGTTACTTAATTCAACTGGCTACAAACAGAAAATACTGTATATACTCAAATATAAGCCTAGTTTTTCAGCCCTAATTTTGGGCTGAAAAAAGGGGTCCTCGGCTTATATTCGGGTCAATACTTTTAGCCACTGAGGCAAGTTTGGGTCGGTGGCTAAAAGTCATTTTAAACATTGTGCGCCACTTCTCCTGCCCCCCCCATGTTTAAAATGACTTTTAGCCACCAACTCAAGCACTTGCCTCGGTGGCTAAAAGTCATTTTAAACATCACATACACACCCAGCTCACAAAGGAGGGGTTGCCAGGCCCTGCTGCATTTCCCACCCTAGGTTTATACTTGAGTCAATACATTTTCCCAGTTTTTTGGGTTTAAATTAGGGGCCCCGACTTATATTCTGGTCGACTTACACTCAAGTATATACGGGTATATGGACTGCAATAACAGTGGTACCTCTACTTAAGAGCATCTCGACTTAAGAGCAATTCGACTTAAGAGCAAAAAACAGTTGGCATTTTAACTGCTACCTTACGAATTTTAGATGTAGTTTGCTCTACTTACAATTTTTTAATTTTTAAAAAATTTATTTATTTATTTATTTGGTTTTTTAGATAGGGCTCCTCTACTTAAGAGTTGTTCGACAAGAGCATGCATTCAGAACGGATTAAATTCATAAGCAGAGGTACCACTGTATATCCCTAGCTCTCATGCATGCTACGCATAGCTGCTTCATATCAGCTCAGGAATGAATCTATTCCAGTTGAAGAGCACTTCAGATGCAATCTGCATATTGCCACAAAATAATGTAAAAAAGACTGCAGTTGAAAGAAGAGGTGGATACCTAATGATACTCTTAAAATTGTTAATGACAAAGGAAAAACAAAGGTTAAAGGTGACAGAACAGTGTCAGAATCCTAAGTGTAGCTTTTCAGTGACCGTCATGTAGCAATAAAAAGAATTAACACAATAATCACTGCAAAGAAACAGAAGACTAGAACAGCAGCATAAGCAAGCAATCTCCTTCCATTAAATCCAACAAATCTAAACCTACAGTTGGAATCAAAATTATTCAACCCCCATTGCAAATCACATCTATTGCCAACCCCCATTGCAAATCATGTTTATTTGTTTTCAGCTGTTCTTAATGAATTCTCCAACCTCAGAATTATTCCACCCCTTCATGGCAAGCATCTTAGTACAGTACCCTTCTGATGTTATGATTGATTGTGAATGAGATGCATAGCCAAACACCAGCTTCTCACGGCATTCCTGCGGAATCCTAACCCATTCCTCATAAGCAATAGCCTCCAGTTCAGTAATATTCTTGGGTTTGCGTACTGCAACCGCCTTCTTCAGATCTCACCAGATTTTCTATGGGGTTCAAATCAGGTGACTGTGATGGCCACAGTAAAACCACCCAGGACATCTTCTGCAACAATGTCTTGGTGGAATTTGAGGCATGCTTGGGATCACTGTCCTACTGGAAGGTCCACTGATGACTAAACTAAACTCCAGCTTCCTTACAGAAGGCATGACATTTTCTTCTAGGATTTCCTGATACTTCAATGAATCCATTTTGGCTTCTAAAACACTCCAGATTTCCAGTATCAGAGGATGCAACAAAGCCCCACAGCGTCACTGAGCCACCACTGTGCTTAATTGTAGGCAGAGTGTTCTTTTTCATCACGAGTCAGTCTTCTTTCTCCACCGATCCATCGGGCCAAAAGGTTCCAATTTTGCTTCATACATCCACAGAACAGAATCTCAAAACTTTTGTGGCTTATTTATATGATTTTGAGGATACTTTTGTGAGTAGTCATCTCGGAATTCTGGCATGGAAGCTTTCTGCATTTAGTACGTGCCCTTACTATGCAAACTGACACCTCAGTGCCTGTTGCCACCAGGTCTAGTCGCAAGTCTTTTGCAACCACTCAAAGACTTTTGTCTACCTGCATGTCTCAGAAATCTGGTTGCAGTTACTGAAAGCTTCTTTCTTGTGCCCCATCCAGGTAGTGTAAGCACTGTTCCTTTAACTTTTAACTTGCAAACTATTATGCCAATAGTATCTCTAGGAACATTCAGTGCCTTCACTGTCTTTTTTGGATCTTGTTACTTTGTGAATGACAGCAGTCTCTTCTCTTTTTAGACAATTTCTTTACTTAGCCATATTTATAACATACAAGCTACACTCAAGAAACTCCTAGCCAATTCAAGTATTTCATGTGTTCTAGCTCAAGCACACCTGGTGCAGCTAGTGAAGACCCTGTTTAGTTGCATCAGGTGTGCCTGAGACAACACCTGTTTTGCATATTGGTGCTGTTCAGGGGTAGAATAATTTTCAGGCTGCAGAATTCAATAAATTCAATAGAATTCAATAGAAAAGACCCTCAAGTGGAATTATGCGTTCTAGAGGTCAAGGCCAAGTCCATCTATACCAGTGGTTCTCAACCGGTGGGTCCCCAGATGTTCCTGGACTGCAACTCCCAGAAGCCTCCACCACTGACTGTGCTGGAAGGGATTTCTGGGAGTTGCATTCCAGGAACATCTGGGGACCCACAGGTTGAGAACCAGTGATCTATACTATGGTACCACAAGCAATAATGTAAGGAAGTGACAGCTAGACAATGAACAAAGCTGACGGGGGGGGGATGATCCTTTCAAATGAGTTATTAGAGGAGAGCTTTATGGATAACCTGGACCAGAAGAAAGACAAATAAGCAAGTGCCAGGTAAAATCAACCCTGAACTGCCTTTAAGAGCAAAACAGACTGAATTGTGGCTATCATATTTTGAAGACATCACGAGAAGACGAGATTCACTGGAAAAGACAACAATGATGTGATAAGAGCTTTTTGGATGTCACCCATTCATAGGGGTCACCATAAATCTGAAGTAGTTTGACAGCAAATCACATAAACATCAATAACTATTCATAATCATAACTATAATTTATTTCTATATTAGCAACTGCTATTTTGACATAAATTTCCGCTGTTCGGAACCAAGGAATTATATATGGTTTTATTAATAAAGCTGGCGACTGAAATCCTGTTCCTGTCTGATTTCTCCAGTGTACAGGTCTGCACATTCCTCGCTGCATTAAAAACATTGCATTACTTTCCTCAGACTGACAAAGCTGCTTGGATAGGTAGCAAAACCTTTCGATCGCACAAGAAAAGAAGTTCAGTTGCCAACACTGAACTTCTAGATCACCCTCCCAAGTACTGACACCTGGATCCTTATCCATGGTATTTATTAGATGCCCTGGGGCCTCTTTTGAGGAAGGGCAAGATAATTAACAAATGCATATTTAATGTGGGGTTTTATTTTTTGCGGTCTTGTCCATTTTTCGGGGGATTATCTCCCTTGAAGATTATCTTTAGGAAATAAGGATGTGAAGACACAGCTATGTAGGATGATACATCATTTTATGACAAGTATTTATATCTGTAGCACTGTAAATACTTACCATTGGGATGAAACATTTTTGATAAAAACCTAACAGTTGGAGGCTTATTTGGATACTCTTCAGAAAATTCTATTACTAACTTAAAGGTACCTGTACAATGAAAGTTGGGGGGGGGGGTAGAAAAGAGGTAAATCACATTGATTTCAACAACTGGCAGTCCAAATAGTCAATTCCACTTATTTAATGCTTTCGTATCTTATCTCAATTTTAAGGCAGTTTAGATATATAATAAATGTATTTAAAACATTGGGAAAAAAGCAGCAAAACACTAAAAGGAATACTGTATAACTCCCCCCCCCAGTTGTTATGATGTTATACTCTAAAAATAAGGCTTTGCTGAGTACTTATTTTTATTTCAAGTGTTAATAAAAAGTTGCTGTAGACAGCTATGAATAGCAAATCACATCAGCAGCTCGTTCATCTCAGACCAGACCACTCAAGAGAATGTGGGATATAACCTACAGTATAGCGTTCAGTACTTGGCTATTAAAGGCCCTAGAAAAACGCCACTTAATTACATGCCTTCTTGCGGAATTTGTATAGATTCAGAACATTTGTGTGACAAAAAAGCAACACAATGAAGCAGAGCTCGTGGCAATGTATCTGGTTAACCCTTTCAACCCTTTATGAAATCCTGCACTTGAAGCCATCTATGAGAATGGACCCTGCCACTAAGTGGGACAAGGGTTAAGAAAAAGAAGCCAGGTGTGATAAACTGTTCCTTAACGTCCGCTTTATGTATTATGCACTTATTGCACTCAACATGTTTCTGAAATATATACCTGAGATGATGTGAGAGGTTCCCCTTGCTTCCTGTTGCCCAGACCAACATTTCTATATAGGAAGAGCCTAGGACCGGCTCCTGATTCTCTCCAGGTGGAAGGGGTCTTTCTGAAGAGGAGTGTCCTCCCCATTCAGGGAGGTCCTCCACAAGATATGAATCCTTGCTTATAGGCAGATGAGGAAGTGTGAGAGGGAGCTGATGTCTTCCTTCTCTTGTGTGTAAGCAAAGAGCCCCCCTAAAAAAACCCAAAAGGGTTTGTAATGTGATATTTTAACTATGAGAAAATAGAACACCTGAATTTTTATTTCCTAATAGAAAGTCCATTTGTCACACAAGCGAGGAGAGGGAGAACAATATATCAAAACTCCAGTTTTAATAAAACTCCTCCTTAAAACCATGTACAGAAATAGATTTTTCCCTATTTTTTCCTAAAGCAACCCTAAACATCACCAGCATTACTCTTCAGTCACAACTGACAAAGAGTACACAAAACAAAAAGAATGCAAGTCTCAAGTCATTTACAAAACATTTTAGGTATGAACCCAGAATGTTGTTAGTGTATGATGACACCAACGATTGAGCTTGCTGAAAACATTTATATTCTCGTCTTAAATACTACAAGATCCGTTCCAGTCTACTATGTGTACAAATCTTTAAAACATGCATCTGTTCCACAAAACTTTTCAGCTGGCAAGGAAGCAAATTTCTTATTTTTAAGAGCCATTCTGCAAGACACAATACTGAGGCACGAGAAACACATGTCTGTTTAAGCAATTGCTGTTAACAATCTTGCAGTTCACTAAGACCATTTTACCTACAGGTGAGTTCAGGGGAATCTCTGTTTTTTATTTCCACTTATCAAAAGGTGATCATGTGTTACCGATTAAACCAGACTCAGCCAAGAAACACAAGTATGGTGGCATATCGCGTGAGATGTGAACTAGCCCTTCAAAGGCTTCTCCTCTGTTGAGGTAGTTCTACCGAAAACAGCAGACGATCTGGAAACTGAAGGTCTTGTTCTGTTTAGTGAAAAGATTATTGTCTCCCTTCTTCTCCCGGCTTTTATACATATATTTTCAAAATCTACTTGAACATCATTTTACCACAGATCTGGAAGGCAGCCAAGCTGAATTCAACAGTTACATTCCCTGTCAAAATGCCCTGATGGGAACGGTGGCTGAGAGCCAAGGAAATACTTCAGAGAGTACACAAGACTTTGGCCTGGACACGAGGACTTGGGGTTGAGTTAGAGGAAAGCATATTTTCTAAACTAATATGCAAGGAGGCCACTGACCCAATAGTTCTATTCAAGATAATGCAACCCAAAAGTTCCTATCGACAAAAACTGCTGATTGTGTTGCTTTTTGCTCCACGGTCTCAAGCTTTGACCAAGATGCCCATTATTCTGGAGGAAGGAAGCCCCCCAAAAGAACAGAGGGATCTTCTTGAACAACCTCAGGAAATAATGAGGATTATCAGCACTTCACCCACTTAGCCTGGCGTCCGTAATGCAATTAGCCACACACAGCCCCATCTGAGTCAGGGCAGACGTACCTAGTCAAGATTTAATCTAGGTTTTACTACCATTTTAAAGGTCAAAAAGTGTTAAAACGTGTTTAAACCAACATCTGCATCTGCTTTCCTGTCAACAACAGAAGAGCGGTTCTTAAAATGTTCTTTGCTGGCACGGAGCATAGGGGGAACACGAGGCTCTGTAGATGTTGCCGGACTGCAGCTCCCCTCAGTCCCAGCCAGAACAGCCAATGGTATAGGATGACAGGAATTCCTGATTAAAACATGGAGGGCTAGGCTTTCCCCCCATGCCTCATGTATAGGCAAGGTATTTTATGAGCACACTTACAAAGCTTCATAGAGGCAAATATTGGGCTGCTGTTTCCTGTCGTGTATGCAGCGTGACAATAACTGGAATGTAATTTAAAATGCAACAATCTCACACAGCAATTACAGCTAACATGGGCTAATACAACACTCTGTTTCTGTGTTGCGAAAAACAACAAGCAGCAAAAATATGAACGTTCAAGAACTCACCATCTTCAAAGGGAGTACCTTCTGGCCTGCAAAGAAACAACAATAAAACATTCTTTAATGTCGTGCCTACAGCTGGTTTTGCACAATTCAGGCGCCCATGAAAAGGTAACATGTATTACTAAAAACTGGTCTGATTTGGAATCTAAACATTTCAGTCCATGCACTTTCGGGGAGCTTTGCTTCCAAAGTTTTAGTCTGACACTCTTATGCTCACTGCATTTTCAGACAAAATGCCCAGAATTATGGGCATACATAGATGGCACGCTTCTGTGGTCTCAACACTACTTCCATATTTACTTAATGCTTTAAAAAGAGAAATATTCCACACTGTATTGTCATATAGATGACTCTGGGATGTGAAGTTTGACTCTCTCTTTATAATGCACATCCTTGATGTGAATTCAGTTTTTAAAGTCTTCATATTAAGGACTTGTTGACATCGTACAGAGATTAAGTGGCTTAATACATACGAATATTTATAAATGAAGAAATTTCACTTACCCAAAAATAACAGCATTCCACTGCATAATATTATTCTCTGACGGTGCACCACTGACCCCCACAGGTGGGTCTTCTTGTAATCTTAAAAAGCAACAAAACAACAACAGAGATAAACATAAAAATCCATAGTAAGCCATACATCTACTAAGCTGTGCAGGAATAATCAGAATCCTGTCAGTAAACTACAGTAGCATGGCAATGGAACCAATTACCTTGAGAAGTAGTGAGTGTTCCAACACTGGAGGGATTCTAAATAATTTAGACAACCATCAGGCAGATATCCTTTGATTTGTATTTCTCCATGGAATTTGTATTCCTACTCAATGGCTTGTAGGCCCCTTCCAACTTCATTCCATAAAATCAGCATTGTACTAACTGACTTTTCAAGATTAAATATTGCTACCACTAAACATGTAGAATGCAAAAGCATTCTGTTTTATTTAGAAAGATGCTGGTGAGGCTTCAAACTGGTGAGAATTACATAAAATCTATAAAGCTACCACCTGGAAAGTCCACCTCTTTGAAACATGAACAGGAATTACTGAAAGAGGTACAGATTTTGGAGAGATTTTAACACTTGTACAGTAATGCTACTTGTACTGCAGTACAGTTAGACCGCACCGTTCTATTTTGGTTGTAGGAACAGTCTGACTGCAGTGTGTGTGCTGCCATCCTATTTCGACCCACTCCCATATGTTACCTCGCTCCAAAAATCTCCTGTTTATTTTTGCCTTCACATGGGCAGGAAGCATCTTACTTTTCTAAGTCACTCAATCCCTCAAACTGGATTATTCCCAAGATATCTTCTATAGAAAAGCTGACTAGACAGCGTGAAGTCTTCCCTCGTGGCAACTATGACCTCTACAACCTTACTTCAGGGTGCACACAAGTCTGCCTTCCTTTATTCTTGTGCCACAGTCATGTCACAATTATGTACCAATATTCTCACTGTGCCACGGGTGACAATCCATTAATTGTGTTTGTTAAATTGAAAAGTTTATAGCAATTTATGAAGGAAAGGAGGGAGATTTGTTTAACATAGCATAAGCAGCTATTTCTCAGTAGGTGATACAGTAACATGAAACAGGTACAACCTCCCCCTTGTTGGTGTATTTCTTAAAGAAACCATGTATAACAATGTAGGATGAGGTATAAAAGGAAATTAACAGTCCTGTGCTGTCAACCTGCAGCTCCTAGCTCTTAAATTTTGCCCTGTGTTTACACAGCTTTGTAACACAACTCGCTAGCAGCATGCTCAGTTGAAGCAATTTAATGTCAACCGCCCAAACCTTGGCTACAGCGCCGAAGAACGTGACATGATAACTAGCTTGCATGCCAGCAACCTGGCCTAAGAATTAAGCCCCATGTGTAATGCAAAGATAGCATTTGATCTTAAAGCTTCAAGAATATCACAGTGTAAAAGCCTTTAGCTATCAAGATTTTCAGCCGAAACTGGCACGCAAACAGAGTTAAGCAAGATTAGAGGAAGACTGGACGTCCTTCTGATTCCAGTCTCCAAAAGCTGCCTTCTTCCAACAATGCAAGATGTTTTTGAGGAAACAATATTCCCACTTAATATTTATACGTTTCCAATATTCAAAATGCTTCACACATACTAAATTCTTTGCTAATTTCAACTATTCCCTAATTCAGAATGCCCCATGTTCTTGGACTACAACTCCCCAAAGCCCTAGGTACTGTAGTCAATAGTCATGGCTTCATGGCATTTTAGCTCCAGAACACTAGCCCCCAAGTGTGGAAACCCCCTGATCTGGAATATTCCATTTTAAGATTTACAGTATGTTACTAAGAATCTTTCCATGATGTTTTTACAGTATCTCAGTTTGGCAAGTAATATTATTCAAAGACTGTCTCTTTATAGGACGGGTGGGGAATCCCTGTTCTTTCAGACTGATGTAATGGCCAAAGCTCACTATCCTTGTTTTATTTGTTTGCTCAGAGAAACTGTTTTGCCCCCATGTCAGATCTAAATAAAATCTAGCAAATCATACAGCAGATATCTTAGTTAAGAACTTTTTTCTCTATTTTCAAAACATCACATAAGCTCAACCCATAATCATTTGGCACATGGGAGAAGCATATTGCTTCTAATGTTTTACCATTTCAGTGTCCCCATACTCACTGCAAAATGTCTTAGGGAAGATGTGAAAATATAAAGCCAAATCAGAAAATCTGAAAATTGTAGCTATATCTACTGAGCCTTTTAGCTGGATAAAAAGCTTTATTAAAAGTGACTGGGCAGTATTCAGACCTACGTGACAAGAGTAAATACAGCCTGAATGGCAGATAAGGATATCCAATGTTGAAATTAATTTGCATACATAAATTTCAGAGGAAGTTCCTGTGATTGAGGTTTGAGTTCCTACAAAAAACAAAAACAAAAAAAACCCAAACCTGTTTGGAATGACAGCTCTTGACCAAATGCTGCCCTTTTGCATACAAGCCCTATGCTATGGGTACTTTAACAGTAAAGTACCCATACTATTTTGTTGTCTTGGCATAACCACATTGGCCATACTGAGACAACACGGCTACTTGAAATCCTGCACTAAGTCAGCAGCCCTGACATTCCATCCTATAGTATTTGCCAATTCATTCAGCTGGTCCTGTCAATTTCAGTTTAAAGTGAAGTTTGAAGTCCTACAGCAGAATATCCTGATGAGTCCATTAACGCTTCATGAAATCTTTGCAGTGCTAAAGTGGCAACCTAGGTCTTTCAAAAGTGTTGAGCTGACAAACCGTAATTTTGTAGGAGCTGTACTGGTTTTGTTATGGAATCCATTTACTACAAAAGATATTTTGGACAGAATATCTTTCTTGGCAGCCTGCCTGAGGAAAGACAATAGTTTTTATTTTGCCAGCTTTGGCATAACCTCTGCAGATGCCTCCAGATGTTAGTAAAAGCTAAAAAGCCAAGAATGACCAGAGGAGGGAAGCTCTAAGCAAACAAGGAAACACTGCAAACATCTTAAACAGGAGACATGTCAAAATAGCTTCCTTGTTAGTCTTAACCTTTTCTATGTACCATGCCTGAATTAATATTTTTGACTGATTTTCCACAACTACTGAAGAAGCAGCTGGCTACAGAAGCATAAAATAAAGCATCTACTTTCTCCACAGTTTTCTCAACTTCATATTCGCTTTGACATCTTCCAATCCACTTCTCAAAGCTTTCATTCTTAAAACTGAATTAGTTAAAGCAAACTGAATTGGTTAAAGCAAAGTTACACTAATTTGCTTTGCAGAAGCATCAGGAGACAGAGCAAAAAGTGAATTTTAAGAACCCTGAAATTGTACTCTGGAGCAGCTACATGAAAGATCAAAAGATTCAGCAGAGTCAAGGGAAGAGGAGGACACCAACCAGACTGGAAGGAGTTTTATTTCCAGCTCCCTGGTTGGCTCCAAGGGTAACCTGAGGCTTTCTGACAATGACTCCTTTTAACACCCACTGGCAAGATGCTTTGAGATCAGCAGATGGAGACTTACTGCAAGTAAACTCTCCGAAACTCAAAGTACCAAATTTGAACTGGACAGAAAGCAGTGACCCAACAGCTCTTGTTGTTTAATGAAGTAGACAAAAGGAATGGCAACAACTTCTGCAAAGTTGACTGGGCCTTTTATGTAACAACTTCAGTTCTCTACCCTGGGCTCCTAAAAGAAGGAAATGTGCATTTTAATCTTCTAGGACAGGAAAGGTCACTTCTGTGCCAAGGAGGGAGAGTGGGAGAGATCAGTTTGTAAAGACAGACAGCTGACCTCTGTTTCCAAACAATGTCCCAATAAGTTATAAAACTGGCACTCCTTGCTGATTCCGCACAACCAGCCGCGTCCAGTCATCTATACGTCTGACGTGGTCACAACCCAGTCCATTTCAATTCAGACTCACTTTATCTTGGCAAGTTGGGAATTGCACAAGGGTGGGGGGGGGGAGGAGGTGGCCAAAGGCTGCTGACAGGAAAGCCTTCGGGAACCTGTGTCCAAAAAGTGTACCTCGGGTGGGGGGGGGAGCCAACTCTTGATGTCTTTTGTCTCGGGCTTAATCCTCTTCCTTCCAGAGAGGCATCCTGATTTCTCCTTCCCTTAACGGGGAGTGTTTGGGGAAGAGTAAAGAGACAGCTGGAGTCCAGGGGTGGGGAAACAGAAGATTCTGGGGGAGGGCAGTGGGGGGGGAGAAGGAACCCCCCCCAACTCTTTGTCCTCCCAATTTTGGGGGGCAAAGAAAGGGCAGAGGAAATTCGGGGCGCCTCTTTTCATTTCCTCTAGGCAAAAAGAAAGACCTCCTCCCCCCTTTCTGTCAAGTGGGAAGGAAAAGACGAGTGGAGGGGCTTCTAACACGGAGGGGGGGCACTCTCAGAAAAGGAGAATCCGTCCCGCACTGGATCCTTAAAACTGGGGTGGAGGCGCGAGTAGCCAAGCAGGCAGGCACCTTTTGGGAGACGAAGGGGGGGAGGGACACCACTTACCTCTTGAAATCCCTCATTAGCCTCCGCCTGGCTGGAGTGGACATGATCCTCCCGTTTCCCCTGGCGTCAATCTAATCCCGGTGCCCACCCAAAAGCCTCGGCCCCGTTGGCGGCTCGCACGACTCCTTCTCGCCGGCAGCTGCCACTGCCGCCGCCTCCTCTTCTTCTTCTTCTTCTTCTTCTTCTTCCTCCTCCTCCTCCTCTTCTTCCTCCCCGGCCGCGGCTTCAACAAACAACTCCGCAATGGCGTCTCCTCCCTCCGCCGGTGGGAGGAAGGGAGGCAGCCACCCTTCGAGGCGGTACCATTGCGCCGGCTTGGCAGGGGGGAGCGACCCAGCCTCGGGAGCGTACCATTGCGACCATGGAAAAGGGGAATCTCTTTGGAGCGCCAGCCAGTCGGGGAGTTGGGTCTCGCTTCGGGAAAGGTGAAACAGGTTCTTTCACCGACCGACTCCGGTCGGGAGGGAGAGAAAAAAAGATTATTACGGCGCGCGACCTGTGCGCTCGAATAGGAGCTCCATAGGTTTGCTGTGTTCTTCAAATGCCAGAGACAACTTGTTCTTTTCTAAGAGGACCTACTAGGCCTTTTGTGTTTCTTTCTCTAAAGAATTCCAGGCAAAAATCAAAGAAAAATAAAACAAAGCAAAAGATACAAAAGACACAAAACCCCACTTTTCTCCTTAAAGGGACCCAGAGCAGCTGACATCATGAACATACACTATTTAAAAGCCAAAAATTGGAAGTATCAAACAATGCACTCAATACTAACAACACACTCCATTTAAAACCACTCTCAGATCGCCAATTAATAAAGGAAAGCCTTTCAGAGAAAGGTCTTGGTCTGCTTGTGGAAGGACAGCAAAGATGGTGCCAACCTGGCCTCCTGTGAGAAAGATAAGTCTGGGAGCAGGAGCAGAGAAGGCTCTTTCCCATGTCCCCACCAAACACACCTATGAAGGTGGTGGGTCTCTAAGAAGATAACCTCACTAATGGATGCTATTGTGTCCCCAAAAAGCCTATTCAGGCCATTGTTCATCTTATGAGCCTAATTCAGACCAGGGTGACAAGAGGTCAAAGCTGACTGACTATAAGATGGAGGACTCACACTAGCTGTATTGAGACTGATGAAGCTGTTTGGATGAGCAGCGAAACATTTCTATCTCTCAAAAAAGAAGTCCAGTAGCCATGACTCAACTTCCAGATAAACTCACCTGGATGACTGAGAATCTTCACAAACCTCACTAATCTCAACACTCCAGTCAGCTCATAAAGAGAGTGATGCTTGAGATAGCTTGGAACCTAGCCATTAAAACCACCACTGAACTCTGCCTGGAACCAGAACAGCAGCCTGTGGAGCTGCTAGGGGGGTTATGTGATCCCTGTAACCAGCTTCAGTTAACAATCTGGCTATAGTGTTTTGAACCAGCTGAACTTTCTGAAAGGCAGCCCCAGGTAGAGCACATTACATTAGAGTAATCTAGCCAGTTTGTAACTAAGGCATGTGTCATTGTGTCCAGATGAAACGTCTCCAGGAACGGATGCAGCTGGCATGCTAGTACAAATACATTCTTGGCCACTGCTGAGACCTGCTTTACATCTATGGCAGAGACGATTCCTGAGACAGACCGCAGTGACTCAAAAGTGGAACCAGACTGACCCATGGCTTAGCACTGGAAATAGGTATAATAAACTGTCCTTGAGAAAAATCATCTATCAACTCAGAATAAACCATCATATCATCCAATATTATATCCATGCATTTGGGATAAGAAGACAGGTTTTTCATGTTATGTAAAGCTTTCGTGTATATTTTGAGAACTAGATTTTTTTGGTAGAAATTACTAAGTGCAGATTCTTACCTGGACTTTGTAATAAAGGAACAGATCTTTTGCAATATTTCATCATTTCCCACTAGCAATTGTGAAACCACTATGCAGTAAAGCTAAACTGGCAATGCAGGAATTGTGATTGGAAAAGCTATGCTGTATTATTTTGCTTTTATATCTTGTCCTGAATAAGTCCCCGCCCCCCACAGCAGGCTATGATTCATAGTGCAAGAATGCAGCACCTTTAAACCTTGTCTAGATTTGAGCAGTATTATTTGCATTTAAATGGGTAGATTTGTTTTGTAGCAATAAAAAGAATGAGGTTAGTCCTGAGTGGGGGTGGGTGGGTTGCACGATGATTTTGTTGTATGTTTGTGTATAATTGTTGTGTGTTTTTCTATATATGAAATAAAATAAACAAAGAATAAACTAGCAGGCACAATCTCACATCTGTTGACTCATTGACAGGGCCTGCTATGATCCTACCTGGACCTGACTAGATGAACCGGACTTTCTGCCTAATAAATTTTTTTTTGAAAAAAAATCGGATTATACAGCACCAGAACGTTTGGGAAGGAGGGGCCAATCGGCATTTTCTGACACGCTTAAGTGCCAAAAATAGTTGTGGGATAATTTTCAGAAGTGACGTCAGGTAAAAGCGGAGCTTTTGCTACCTCCTCCACTGTTTAGCCTGCAACAGTTACGTCACCCAACCTCAGGCTCTCCCCCTCCCTCCGCCGTCCGCCCTCCGCCTTCTTTTCCGAGGCCAGAATGTGCCGAACGCGGTGAGGTCAAAGAAGCGCCGCTCCGTGACGCAGGCAGCCCGGCTGTTGAGATAACCGGCAGTTGCTATGGCAACAGGGCCCGTTTGCTTGGCTGGGCCTGGGAAGAGTCAACATGGGGAACTCTCGGGCGCAGGTCAGAGGCATCCTAGAGAGCAGGTTGCGCAGGCAGGCAGGCAGGCGAGCGGGCGGGCGGGCGAGCGGGCGGGGGCAGAGGCTGAGGTACCTCGCCGCGGGTTGGGGATGGCGACGCCCGAGGGAGGCTCCGTGGGGGTAGAGGGAGAGGTGTGGGGCTAAACCAGGAGGAAAACAGGCCGGCGCGGAGGGGCAACGTACCGAATCAAGGCGAAAAGTGGGCGCCCACGGCAAGTGATCCCTCCCTGCGCCCTAAACTCAGAGCACGCGGCAGAATTAAATTACATTAAAATATGGGGGGTGGAGTGTTTTTATTTTAATTACGCACGCACCTCACAATCAAGTTTTATCTGCGAGTAAGACCAGTGGAACTGACCGGGACTGACTTCTGGGTAGGTATGGAGGGAGGTATTCTGTGGGATGAGGCATGGCCTCCAGCCCCAGAGAATTGAAGAGTGGGGTCTGATATTTCTGCTGCCATGTCCCAGATGTACCAGGTAGAACTGTTTCTTTGCAAGCTGTTATGATTTCTGGTCTAAATTTGCCAAGTCCCTGCCTGAGGGAGCAGAACAGTTGCACGAAAAAGTATGTGAACCTTTTGGAATTTCACGGTATTCTGCATGAAGGCTCTCATTTTGAATGTTGAATGAGAGTGTTCAGTTAAGACATGAAAGATCAGGATTTTTTGTTATTATTTTAGGCCCATTATATTTGTCAATACACTTGACTTAAGAGGGAGATCAGATTTATTTATATATATTTATACTTGTAGACCGCCCAGCTTTCCCAAGGGAACTCTGGATGGTTAACAACATAAACCATAAAACAAAAGGTGAATCCATGACAAGAACAAAGAAACAAATAGAACCACATCATTAAAACCAAGAAGACAATAAAATATCAAAATACAGTGGTACCTCAACTCACGAATTTAATCTGTTCCAAATGCATGCTCTTAAGTTGAACTACTCTTAAGTCAGGGTACCTATCTAAAATTTTGAAAAAAATAAGTTAAAAAATAAAAAATAAATTTAAAAAATGTGTAAGTCAAGCAGACCATATCTAAAATGTGTAAGGCAGCAGTTAAAATGCCAACAGTTTTCCACTCTTAAGTTGAATTGCTCTTAGGTTGAGCTGCTCTTAAGTCGGGGTACCACTGTATATAAGATGGCAGCAAAATAAGATGGGTGGGTGAGATCACATTGTATGGCACATTAATGCAGAACACATGAAATTCCAAAGCTTCACATACTTTTTGTTGCAACTGTTGCTACTGGAAGTAGCATTGGACAGAGAAACCTATAGATATAAAGGCAAGTGGCTTGCTCATGTCTGATGGGACTACCCTTCTCCCCAGACATGCCTAGACAGATCTGATATACAGCAATTGCCTCTGTTATTCAAACTCAGAATTATAGTTGGAAGGAACACTGAGACTCTCTGGTCCCAACTTTATCTGCAGTACAAGCTCTAAGAACATAAAAGCTGGGCTACAATGGATGAGAGGCTGAACATCTCCAGCTCTTTCATCGTGGAAGATAGAGTTGCGGATAGATTTTAGACCATGATATGGGGGCACCAGAAGTGTCCACTGGTGCAAACATGAGGGTTGGAATCAAGGCTTCTTGTGCACCTCAACAAACGTCTACCAGCTATTCCAAACATATGAACCTTGAAATAGTTCACCCCTGTTAGTACAGTCCAGAGATGGGGAACAGTTATTTAATCCTCTCCCTGTGCAAGTCTTTAATGGTTCTGTATTGTTATTGTCTCTGTGTTCTTTCATGGAAGAATGTGCCCATACACTGACTTACTGCTGGCAGCAATTAAAAGTGTCTCACTTTTCTCCAGTGCTGCAAATGGGTAGGAGTAGGTGTTGTTTGTGTTGATTCCACAGTGGTTACTGGGAGTTAATTCATGCAATGGCATATCATGGCCAATTGAAATTTGAAAACTGCAGCACTTTCTTGGATGGCTTTCCTTCAGACCAATCTAGCGCAACCACTCAGGTTCTTTTTCTTTCCTTTCCTTTTCTCCTTTTCCTTGACCCAATGCAGCCAGTCCCCCTTACTGCTTTCTCCTTCTTTTATAACCTCTGAATTTTCCTTCTCCCTGACCCCGATTCCTCTCCCAGGACCTTTCCATTTCTCAAATGTTTCATGCCCTTTGTTGTTTTCTCCTCCACCACCTCCATTGGAGATTCCAGTGGGACTGGCACTCTGATAATGGGCAGAGTCACCACCTTCCAGGAACAAGGTGGTCCTGGTGAAACCACTCATGGGATGTCTAGGAAGGAAGACATGGATGGGGGCAGCTCAGTGCTAGACCTTTCAGAGACCCCCTCACACAACTATTCACTTTCCAGGACTTTCATCATCCTGGTCATCCTTCCATGGAGATAATTCTGGTTTCTCAATGTCTTTTTTTATCTTACTTATCTCTTTACCTATATCACAAGATTTTGTTATAACTAAGTCTGTCTAGAGAATGGTAAACAGTGAAGGAAGAGGAATGCATTTTTTTCACAGTATTGAAGCAAACTATTATGCTGTTTCAGAGTCATTATTAACAATAGAAAAGAAATGTGGAATTGGCATACTGGTGATAGCAGATATAAAAGTCACTGCATATTAACTGTAATTTACCTCTGATTCTCCTTAGAGCCAGACAGAGCCCTGTGCAAGACCCATGGAAATACAGTGTATATAACTCTTAACCTAGCAGTGGAAGGTTGCATAAACATCTCAGAACACCTGGCTGTACACAGATTCTGCTTTCAGGGGTTCTTGGAAGTAGCCTCGAGTCCAATACTTTATATTATTCAGTATCTATACAGCTTGTCTGGGGTATAAAATAGGATTGTCAAAAATCTTGTCAAAATCCTGTCAAAAAGTAATATTTTTGTTCTTTAAAGAGATTTCAGACTTGAATATGGAGATGTATGAAATCCTTGGAAAAGTGGGCGAGGGAAGTTATGGAACGGTAATGAAATGTAAACACAAGGAAACAGGACATATAGTTGCCATTAAGATATTTTATGAGAAGCCAGAAAAATCTGTCAACAAAATCGCAATGAGAGAGATAAAGTTCCTAAAGGTTTGCTTCTTTTGTCGTTTTTAAAATTAATGCATTCATATTCCATAGACATAAGATATGCATCCTCATTATGTATGGCTGACTGTTACAGGCTTCTGAATGACTATAGCTATAAGAAAACAGATGTTTGGTTGCAACTTGAGTTTTAAAAAAATTCACTGGAAATATTACTTATACAAGTATTAGCCGCTTAGAGTTCGTTTGAAGATAAGCGGGATATAAATGCAAAAATAAATAAATAAATAAATAAATAAATAAATAAATAAATAAGTGTGCTTAAAATCTCGCCTAGAGATGGGGACAAATTTAAAAAATGGTTATTCGTAATGACTTGTTATTTGTCAGGGCTGATGAATTGACAAATTGACGAATTTCCTGAATAAACTGATGAATTGACAAATCAATTCATCTCCCCTTTAAAATGTTATAAACCCCCCCCCCAGCATCTAGAGGCTCCAAATTAGCAGGGGTCCTTTATCTGCCTTTCCTCCAAAAGCTCTTCAGGTATGGTGAAGTTTGGGGTTAAGACATTGAACTATGTATCCCCAAAGAGGTCCCACCAGGAAACACCCCCGCCCCCGGATCCTGGAGGCACCTAACTTGCTGATAAGCCTTTCCCAACTCTCCTCTACAATCCCTCTATAATTGGTGAAGATTGGGTTTCAGACATCTGAGTTATGCAGCCTCAAAGTGTTGGGGGCGGGGGGTAGACAAGTGTCCTTGAGCAACTGTGTTGGGGAAACCCAGTCTTCATCAGACTTGGAGGGATTATAGTGGAAAGTCACAGGAAACTTCTCTGTAAGCATTCTGCTTTCTGCTTATATATAAGTTTGGAGTGTGTCTAGGAACCTGGACAGAAGTTTCCTGAGGGGGGTGCTACTTAGGGGTGCCTAACTGATAAATCGCATCTCCATCATACTTGGAAGAATTGTAGAAGGAGATGCTTCCCTCCATTGTTGGTTTCTTAAGGTGCCTTGGGGGCTTCATTTATAACACAATTAAGGAATCAAAAATTGCTAAAATTTCATCAATTCATATTTGTCAGGGGACTCCATTTGTGACAAACACAAATCAACCAACAGGATTCAGAAAACTTATCAGGCAATTGCATTCCAACATATAATTAAAATAATAGAAAAATGTGCAATTTTTCTGCTGTGATTATTTTTTTAAATACAGCCTTTGTAGTAATAAATGCAGACTGAAAATCTGTTGGGCCACATGCTGGCAGGGATTTCTAGAATTAAAGACTTCCCTCTCCTGTCTCAAGATCCCCAGCATTCCTAATGATGAAAATGATTACAAAGGATCTTTGGGATCTTTGTGGCAGCAGTCAGAAATGTTTGATTTTCCCCCCAAAAACAAAACAACAACAGCACTGCTGTAATGGCCTCATCTGGTTTACATAGCATAACTTATGGCAACAGAATTTCAGCTGCTGTTTTTTCATAGTAGATACTGTATATTAGTAAAAGGGATATGTTCTATTCAATTATTTCAAAATAAGAAAAATGGTTGTAATCCATGAAACATCACTGAAATGTATCTGTTGCCATAATAATTTCATTTTATTTCATTTTGTTGTTGTTGTGTGCCATCAAATTGCCTCCAACTCATGGTGACCCTATGAATGACTCATCTATAAAATAGGCTGTCTTCAACAGCCATGCTCAACTCTTGTAGACTCAATTTTGTGGTTTCCTTTAGGGCAGGCCTGCCCAAAGTCTGGCCTGGGGGCCAAATCCCGCCCGCCAGGCCATTCTGAGTGGCCCGCGACTGGCTGGCCCACCCCTCCCTCCCCCTCCTTCACCCTATGTTTTTTTAAAAGAAAGTGGGTGGGGCTTGCAGTGGGGTGGCAGGGTTGGGGAGCAACTGGCCCCTGACACATTCTCAGCCACCAAATCTGGCCCTCCTTACAAAAAGTTTGGTCACCCCTGCTTTAGGAAGTCAGTCCATCTTGTATTTGGTCTCCCTCTTTCTCCTGCTGTTCCCCCCCCCCTTCCTCGGTCCCAGCATTACAGTAGGACCCTGGTATCCGCTGGGGATTGGTTCCAGGCCTTCCCATGGATAATGAAAACCACGGATAAGAGAGAACTCCTGCCCGCCCACCCCCAGACTGTGTTTCCTGACAGTAGCTTGCTTTGACTGCTATTTTGAGACAGTAGCTTGCTTTATGGCCGCTGTTTGTGACAGTAGCTTGCTTTATAGATGCTATTTGTGACAATAGCTTGCTTTACAGCTTGATTTGTGGCTGCTGAATTTAATTTTTTCTCTTCTGCCAACCGTGGATAACCGAATCAGTGGATAATGAATCAGTGGATACGGGGGTCCTACTGTATTATCTTTTCCATAGAGTCCTGCCTTCTCATAATAAGCATAAAGGAGGACAGCCTAAGTTTCGATATTTTTCCTTCAGGCTTTATTTGCTCTTGGACTCAATTGTTCATCTTTCAGGCAGACCAGGGTATCCACAAACCCTTCTCCAGCACATTTATTTTGTTATGCATGCTGAATTAGACTAATATGACTACTTCCTTGAAAGTCCATGTTCAATATTTTATGGGCACTGTTGAGCAGAGAGAAGTATCATTTATTTCTTCTTTTGATAACAGCAATTTCGTCATGAGAACTTGGTAAATCTTATTGAAGTCTTCCGACAGAAAAAGAAAATTCACTTGGTATTCGAATTTATTGACCATACAATTTTAGATGAGCTACAGCATTTCTCTCATGGACTGGACAGCAGAAGACTTAAGCGGTACTTGTATCAGATTCTTCGAGCAGTTGACTATCTCCATAGTAACAATGTAGGTACTAAATAGGAGATATGGAGAAAAATCAACCACAATATCTGAATACTTTATATGGTCATGATTACAAGATGTTATTTGTTGATTTGTATTCCCGCATGGAGCAGGGTGTTGGACTTGATTACCATGTAGGCCCTTTCCAGCTTCACTCTTCTATGATTCTATGATTCTATGCTGTATATATAGATTTCCTATATAAAGAAGTGTTATTTGAAAGGGGGAAGTTTCCCTGCATCAACTTATTCTATACTATTTTAGAGGAAGTTGCACAAAACCAATATTACATATACAGTACCTGCTGAACCAATGGCACATATCGAAGAAGCGGTATACCTGGCTTAGCAATACAGCACTACAAGAAGGATCCTGGAACTGTTGTAGATCACATATGAGCCAATAGTGTTATGTGGCTACAAAAAAGGCAAATGTTACTTTTGTGTGTTTTGTCATTACAGTCCTGACCGACCCTTCGTGACTCCACGTCCATGGAGTTTTCTTGGCAGAAATACTGGAGTGGTTTGCCATTTCCTACTCCAGGCGCCTACAGCAGCTGGTATTCCCTGGTGGTCTCTCATCCAAGTACTAACCAGGGCCGACCCTGTTTAGCTTCCAAAATTGGGCGAGATTGGATGTGCTTAGGGCATCTACGCAGCTCAATGTTATTTTAGGCTGCATTAATAGAAGTATAGTTTCCATATCCTGCAAGGTACTAGTTCCCATCTATTTGGTACTGGTTAGGTTCCATCTTGAGTACTCTGCCCAGTTTTGGACACAACACTTCAAGGAGGATTCTGACAAATTGGAACAAGTTCAGAGGATGGCAACAACGAGGATTAGAGGAATGGAAACCAACACTTACGAGGAAAGAACTAAGCACGTTTAGCTTGAGTAATGGATAATAAGGAGAGATATGATAGAACTTAGCAAATACTTAAAAGGAATACAGAGGAGGGGCAGGATCTGTTCTCGATAATCCCAGAATGCAGGATGAAGAACAATGGGCTCAAGTTATAGGAAACCAGATTTCAGTTGAATATCAGGAAAAGTTCCCTAACTGTTAGAGCAGTACGCCAGTGGAACCAATAACTGTGAGGTGGTGAGTACTCCAATACTTCAAGAGAAATTTTGATAACCACCTGGCAGATATCCTATGATTTATATTCCTGTCTTGAGCATGGGGTTGTAGGTCCCTTCCTGTTTTATGATTCATTCAGACATTATATATCAAGTCATGTAGCATATGTATGGGCGCTTTTACACGACCCCTAAGATCCGCTGGTCCCTTAAATTTGGACCAGCGATCTTAGGGGTTTGTCGCTCTTCGTGCGTCTCCATGCTGGCTGCGTGAGGGAGGGCGGGGAAGGACAAAAGAAGAAAACCTTACCTCCCCGGTGCCGGTGGGAGCTGCCGGGCGAGCCGCCTGTGACTTCCTGGTTGCTCTTAAAGGGGCGGGAGGCAAAGAACAAAAACAAAAAGAAGCGAAGAGAGCCCAGCACATCCGCATTAAATATTTTTCACCATCAAAGAGCAGGTACAAGAAAAGTGCACCTGGGTCGCGCTTAGGTGGGCGGGGTCGCACTTAATTGTCTGCAAACTCCGGACCTGGTGGGGAAACATTTTTAAGGTCCGGAGCTTGCAGCCCTTTGCCGCGGAGCTTAGGGGTCGTGTATAACGCCCTATATGTTGCAGCATATTAGCAAACCATGTTGGAACTATTCGCTCATTTTGTAGATGGAATACACTGGAAGTTACAGTTAAGAAAAACAACTGTAGCTTTATTTTAATTTTCTTACAGTTAAGGCAAGTGAATAGTTGACAGTAAAAATACAAGGGTTGATTCAGTTAGAAAGCTGTTTTAAAGTAAGTGATAGAATAAGAAAGCAGCAGATTTGCTATGCAGAAAAGATGGAGTAGTAATAATGGGTAACAGGAGAGAACATGAAACTGCTGAATACTTTTCTCTGGCATCTCCCAAAAGGAAATCAGTGCTACATCTGGAAAAATAGTTTAAAGCGGGGAGTAAGGATATTAAAGCCTAAAAGAGATGAAGAGATGGTGTAGGGACCCTAACAATCTCAGATTAATTCAGTCCCCTAAGGCTAATGAATTCCACTCATGTGTACTAAAGGAACTTGCAAGTGTAATCATAGAGGCTCTCTGTAATCTTTGGAGAACAGGTGATGTTCCAGCAAGCTGGTGATGTGCAAAGTCATCCCCATCTTCAGAGGGGAATGACAAGAAGATCCAGGTATCTTAGCCAGACTGAACTTTGTGCCAGGAAATGCTCTACCAGAGATAATTAAACTGTTAATTTGTGAGGACTTAGAAAAGAATATCATGGTTACTAAGAGCCAGCATGGATTTCTCAAAAACAAGTCACGTCAGATTAACACAATCTCTTCATATGACAGAGTTAGCTTGGTAGGCCAGGGACTGCTTCCTAGATCTGGTGGGTATAGAGCAGTGGTGGTGAACCTTCAGCATTCCAGATGTTTTGGACCACAACTCCCACAGTCCTTTGTCATTTGCAATCTAGGCTTGGAATTGTGGTCTAAAACATCTGGAGTGCAAAGGGTTCACCATCTATACCATCACTGGTATAGAATATCTTGATTTTGGTAATCATGAGATACCCTTTTCATGAATTAATTGTTAAGGACAGAAGAGTGCATGCCTGTGTGCAAGCAGTTGCTAGTCTTTCAGATGGAGTTAGTCAATAAATTGAACTATTGAGAGGCAAAGGTTTTAAGTATACCAAATACTGCATTTGATTGAGTGAACAGAGGGCTGTACCTACTAATTTTGCTCGACGTTGCAGAAACATTTATTTTCCTTATTTATAGGCTGCCTTTCCCCCCAAAAAGAGACTCAACATAGCGTTAAATTGGTATATTCGTTCACATAACAATAATGAAGCTAGTAGTGATTTTTAATTTTTAATAGTAACTTAGGATAATAATGAGGAAATCTGTGCAAACTAGGGAAGCCAAAGGTGCTGTTTCATATTGTTTTATTGTGATCCTTAACTGATATTGTCAGTTTAGGAGAGAGACATGCTTTCATTCTCTACCTGATCAATAATGAAACCAGTATCCTACTGAGCCTCTGCTGTGCAGAATATCCTGCCAGTTTAAGTCAGAATTGTGCCACTTGAACAATGGGAACAAAAACACAAGTGACGCAGTCTTGTGTTATTACACTGGCAGGACTTCCTGCTCACCAGAAACTCAGTTGGTACTGGGTTGTATCTTTAATCCAAGCCTTATATGGCTACCTCTTTTAAAAAGCCAAGCCTTGTGTGACTTTTTTTTTAATAAAAAGGAACAAGCCTTCCCAGGGTCAAAGTTTCTCTTTTTAATCAAAGCTTTTAAAACTAGAGAGCTAGTGTGTTCAAAAGAGTAGTAGATTTATCTGAACCGTATTCTGTCTGTCCTCGAACCTTCATTTCTCCAAGTCCTCCTGCTGAGAGGGAAAAATGCCTGAAGTTGTTCTCCTACTCTCTGGAGAGAACATTTGTAATTAAAATGTTCAGCAAGTGACTGTTTCATGTAGGCTTCCTCTCTCCTGTGCAAGTACAGTATTTGAAACTCCGAGTGGGTAGGCTGGGCCTTCTGTTTAAAATAATTGGGTTGGTTGGGTTATCTGAAATTTGCTCCTGGTTAAACTGGCATAGAACTGATACTCGAGAGAACACATGCTTTCCATGTGAAAAGTTGCATTCTTAGACCTTGGTGTGTCAGCTGGTGCTAGAAAAACACCTTCTCAAAGCCCTGAGGCTGAGATAGATGCACCAATGATATGCCTTTGATTCTGTGCTAGATACCCCTGAACACTCCAATCACTCTTTAAAACTTCTACCTCTAGGAAGATTATTTTTCTTTTAGTTCTGGTACTTTTTGATGCTGCTCCTGATTACTTCTTTTCTTAAAATTCTTCTTCAAACTGATTCCAGTATATTTTTTCTTTTACCAGGTGATTCACCGAGACATCAAACCAGAGAATATTTTAGTTTCTCAGAATGGAATTACTAAACTTTGTGACTTTGGATTTGCACGGACTTTAGCAGCCCCTGGTGACATTTATACGGATTATGTGGCCACACGGTGGTACCGTGCTCCAGAGCTGGTATTAAAAGACACTACATATGGGAAGTATGTATTTTTCGAAATCCTATTTGAAGTCTGTGCTGGAAAGCGGTATATGCACAACTTCTAGATACTGTAAACCCAAACGTATTGGGAATAGCAAAAGAACATTAGGTGGCGCCCTGACCCATATTTCATCTGTAACTCGTGTAATGATAGAGCAAAAGATTAAGAAACTCCTGATTCCAAATAATTTCCAGAAAATTGTACATGATCCTACTCTTTTGGATGACTGCTGCAAATCTTCATATAATATAGGAGTACAGGTACAAAGTTTTTCATTAAATAATACTGACCATTTGATGAAGTGCTCCTGCTATTTGCTACATTCAATATTGGAATGGTTAGGTTATAATACACCAGAATCACAGCCCTTAAATTAAACTAATGTACAAGTCTCTCTGGTTTCAGTGGAGGATTCTTATAACCATTCTTAACTATTATAAATACAGTGGACAAAAGATTACAGATTTTTGCAGGATAGTTGGACAAGGTACCCTAAATGCCCCCACCTCGTTGGCACCATCATCACTGATGTTTGGGTTGGCTTTTCCCTCTGCACCAAGCAGGGAGCAGCTGTGGCCCTTTAGAAGTTGTTGACCTGCAATCTAATCTCTCACAATTGACTATGAAAGCAAGGGATTGGTGCAGTTGTCATCCTGAAACATCTAGTGGGCCACAGCTGGCTTCCTACTCTAAATCCAGTCTGCACTGCTTACCTTCTTCGTTTGTATAAAGTCTATACCGCAGCCTGAAGAGAAGAGTGATGATGCGTGTTCAAACCATTGCTTCTTCTCTTTACTCTTTCACTGCTCATAAGTAGTGAACACAAAGGAATAGAAAAAGGAGGAAAAGGAACAGGATCAGAGAGCCCTGAGCATCAACAATACTGTTGCAGTGCAGATGCTGTCTGATGCTCTTCAGTGCCAAGCTGTAACAGCTACTCTGGCCACTGTTCAGAAGGGCAGATTTGATAGGCATCAGGTGGATTAATTTGGTGGATAGGTAGGCTGGGAAATATCTAAAATAAATTCCTAATACTGCCCTTACATGGCTGTTCTGAAGAGATAAATTATTTACTGGCTTAAATCCCATTGATGATCACATAAGGTTTGCATAGCTTGTTGTAGCTAATTGTCGCTAGTTTGTAGGGTACTGGATCATGTCATAGGCATGTGCCTGGTTATGTGACTGACTGCGGAATTGAGATGGCACCACAGTACTTCATTCCTTAGTTCCAATTAGCGGTTACAAGTTACATAGACTTTATGCACACGCCAGTAGGATTCCAGCCAATGATTTATACACAAGCCTCACTGAAATCAAAGTGGCATGTGTCAGCATGATATGTTTAGGGTGACAATTCTGCCAGGCTGCAGTTCTCAGGCTGTTTATTTTGAAGCCGCCATTAGAACTCGATGTGATCCTCCAAATTATGAGATCTAACTTTTCTGTGTTCTTGGCCTTGGCTTACTGGTCTTGGCTGTATATGTATATGTATATTCTTGTCATTTTATAAATGTTGCATTTTAAAACATGGTTTTTCTTCCTTTAAAACAGACCGTAACCAAGCATATGTAGTCAATTACTGTTTCAGTTTTACCTTGTTGAGCACCTTGTTCATTTCCTGATTTTAGACCTGTGGACATCTGGGCTTTAGGCTGTATGATCATTGAGATGGCCACGGGCAACCCCTACCTCCCCAGCAGCTCTGACCTGGACTTACTTCATAAAATTGTGACCAAAGTAGGTAGGTAATGCTATGGGGTGACATTTCCAGATATCATCTTAGTCAAATGCTAATCAGTTACTACCCTAAGTACACATTTAACCAGTGTCAATTTTCACTTGGGCTTTTGAATTTAAATCTGCACTGGAAGATGAAGATTTACAGCTCAGAACCAGACTAGAGGTTTCCACTGCCTGTTGTAATTGATGGAACTGGAAGAAAATTGTTTTCATTGTGATTAAGGAGACTACTGTAGGAGCCCTTTATCCACGGGATCAGTATCCACTGACTCACTTCTCCATGGTCCGATTTTTTTTTTAAATCCAGAAAATATATTTTTACATGTATTACCAAACCAGCCATTAGATCATGCTAGGAATACTTGTTAGTGAATAATACATAGCAAGATCTGGTAATGCATGTACTTTACTCCTAAATTTATTTGTTCGTTCGTTTTAAAATAATTTTAATTATTATTATTATTTTTTGTATACTGCAAGCTTCTGAAGAAATCCTAGATCACAAATATATCATGGGAAAGGTTTTAATTTCCTTTCTCCAAGTACTGCAGTCCTGATCTAACTCTCACTCTTGCTCAGATGTTTTTATATTTAGAAAAAAGGATAGCAGAAAATCAAATTGCACAGCTCATGCCATCTTGTCCACTTGGGCCATAGGCATCTGAGCACAGGTTTTGTCTTTTACCTTCTTCTTTCCCTTTAGTATTAGATTGGAACACTCAGACCACACATCTAAAACATTTATTTTTACTGCTGGTGTACACATAAGTTTTACTTCCAAGAGTAAAGAGTTGTGCAAAACATGTATCATATGTTTGAATCTCCCCCCCCCCCCCGCACACACACTGGATAGGAATGCTTCCCCTGTAGCAGCTAAAGCAAATAATTTATGCAACTATAAAAAGAGCATGTTAAACTCCTGATTACCATTTCTTATTTCTTATATCAGTTATGTAAATTTATTTGCAGTTATATTATCTTTGATTAACAGATGTTTAGATTCCTTGCACACATTTTTGTGAGTAGCAACAAATGTGTTCCTCAGCCCAGTTTCAAAGTATCATCTCCTACAGTTCAGTGCAGGGTTGAATAAATGCTTAGAGAAGTGCTGCACTCATTTTCAGAATAATCTTGGAGCTTCTTGATGTGCCAGTGTTTTTAACTGATTCTATATTGCCACATTTGTAACAATGATCCTGATTAAAATGCCGTGGATCTTAACATGTCGATGCTGAGATCTGTGTTAATGTAGCCACAAAATTAATTTGCCAGAAGCGGTACAGTACCTGTGTGATTTAGTATAAATGTAATTACCGTACCTTTGATCCGCATTCAAATATATTTGAGGCTCAGGGAAATTTTTTCTTTCAGGCAATTTGACACCTCACCTTCAGAGTATTTTTATAAGGAGCCCAGTTTTTTCAGGGATGGTCCTTCCTGAAGTTCAGCACCCTAAAAGTGCGAGGAAAAAGTATCCCAAGCTCAATGCACTACTTGCAGATATGGTTCATGTATGTCTGAAGAGGTCTGAGTATCAAAATTACTGATAATTATTATTTATAGCCTCTTATACTCTGTATATATAATGTTGAAATCAGTGTGTTTTCTTGTATAATTAGAATTTACACAAAGATCTGTATCTTAGTACAGTGGACCCTCGTATAACAAATGGCTTGTGTAACATAAAATCTGTACAACATAAAAAATTCCAGAAATAGGGGAAATTTGCTTAACAGAATCTCCTATGGGGCGAATCCGTACAACATAAAAATGGTCGCGATTAGGGATTACTCCCTTTTCAATGCCTTCCTATGGGAAATTTGTATAAAGGAAAATTTGCTTAACAGAATTTAATTTGGAATGAATTAATTCCTTTATACAAGGTACCACTGTACTATACTTTTTTGCTTGCTATCTCATTCCTCTTTTTCTGTGAAAAGAGAGAAAGCGAAACAACTTTCCAGGTCCCGTGAGCTTTCTTTTCCACACTTCGGGGAGTCTTCTTGATAAAACCTTGAAACTTCTGGTTTCATTTTCTATTTTGTGTCCTCCATGGTACTAAAGATAAATCTCAGAAGCCTGCATCTATTTTAACAGCTTTGATTGTTCCAAAGAAAGCCATGACTTTTACATCATTAAAATATGTCATTTTAAGACAATAGTATGTCTGTACTAAATCGAATCACTATTTGGGTTATAATGATCAAGAGACCCAAAGACCTCTGGGTACCTCAGCAGGTTTGAAGATTCTGTCAGCAAGAAAAAATGTGTACTGGGTGTGCAATTTGCTGTTTTGGAAACTCATGGTTTTTTCCCCAGGGATTGGGGAAAGACCCAGCAAAGGACAAAAATGCTCCTTGAATAATCAGAAACTGTCTGTTTCTGGTCCAGGGATGGGGTCCTCTTTCTTCTGGGCCAACTTGGGTGTGGTGTGGCACTGCTCTGTCATGAGCATCACAGATGACCCAGCAGTAATTTCCGTATATTAAAAGCTTCCCCGCCCAGTCCAGAAACTTCCAAAGGCTTTCCCTAGAAGGCTCAGAACCTGAAAAGGGGGGAGGGGGAGGAAGAGGAAGTTTTTAATTAAATCAAATTAAAGATTGGCATGACCATGTGATGTCATCATCCAGCTAATGCAGCATTTTTTTTTTTGCCAACAGTGTTGCAACTGATATGTACCATACTGGTTGTGGTCCTCATTCTGTGCAAATGCAGGTAGCTGTGGTTTGCCAGTAGGGCCTGGCAATGCTAACAAGGCAACAACAGCTGATTTCAGATGTTGCATTTGTTTTATACTTTTCTGCCAATGCCGGCTCTTTTCTTATGGGTGACGTTACTCACAGCTGAAATGATGCAGCAGTCGATCTGCTGCATAGCCTGGCGTTGAGCTGGGTAATATCCAGGCTTCAAATGTGGGGTGAGCTGCCTGAATTTGCATGGGGAACTCCGGGCACCATTATGAATCCTAACTAATCCTACCCAGTTTAGTTAAACTGAAAGCTGCGTAATAAAGGCAAAATTAGTGATGCCTTCTTATGTTTCCTTGTGACATTTTAGCCACAAGCAAATCTTATTGTTTTCTTATCCAGTTTTTGTACAGCGCTGCTATGTCATATTTGATAAGCACGTTTCTAGGGAAAGTGCTCATTTATTAGATATTAGCTTGGAATTTGAATGGTAAATTATGGAGATGCTGAAGGAAATTCTATGATAAATCTAGCTAATGGCAACTGCACTGCCAAGCACTTTCAGTAACATATACTGCACTGTGACCATTCATACTTGAACAAAAATATTAAAGTACTTGATTCAGCAAGAAGCAAGAGGTAATGAGGCTTGCGGTCATAAAGTGCCCTTGCTGCCCATCAACCCTGCAGCACCGATAAGCCTTGTTCCAAATGAATGGAGGCTGTTATTCTGGCAGTGAAAGGTCCATAAAGCCAAAGCTTCTAAAAGTGGCAGAATGACACTGTATTCACAAACCAATATTTATTCTTACCATAAATGGAAATGTTATGGTAGCTTCATTTCTTTTCACAGTTCTATTGCGTATTAAGCATGGACAATAACAACAGAAAACCTTTTGTGCTAAGAAAGTGATAGTTATTTTGATTACAGTGTACTGTACATTTGTCCTTGACTTTTGGAGGCGATATTTCTTCTCAAAAGTAGAATAGTTTAAGGAAATACTACTCAAATGTGCTATAGAGTCATCCTGACAATTATCTTATGACTAAATAAAAAGGTTTGGATTATTTATGTCAGAAAATGCTTGTGCCTTGATTAATTTACAGTGGATTTTTGGTAAGAACATAAGAGGAGCCATGCTGGATCAGGCCAAAGGCCCATCTAGTCCAGCTTCCTGTATCTCACAGTGGCCCCAACTAAATGTGTCTGGGAGCACACAAGACTAGATATCTATCTCCTGATACCACTCCCCTGCATCTGGTCCTTGATGTACTCTGGTTTTAAGCCTCTCCATCATGGTTTGTAACCTGTGATGGACTTTTACTCCAGGAATCTGTCTAATCCCCTTCTGAAGGCATCCAGTCCAGATGCCATCACCACATCCTGTGGCAGGGAGTTCCACAGACTAACAACAGGCTGGGTAAAAAATATTTTATTTTGTCTTTTCTCACTCTCCCAAACCTATTCATTTTGCGTGGATGTCCCCTAGTTCTGATATTTTTTGAGAGGGAGAAGAGTGTCCCTCTATCCACTTTACTCATGCCCTGCATTATTTTGTATGTCTCAATCATATCCCCCCCCTCAGGTGCCTTTTTTTCCAGATTAAGACCCCCAAATGTTTTAGCCTTTCCTCATAAGGGAGGTCCCCCAGCCCAGTAATCATTTTAGATGCCCTCTTTTGAACCTTTTCCAGTTCTACTATGTCTTTTTGAGATGCGGTGGCCAGAATTGTACACAATACTCCAGGTGCGGCCTTACTATTTTGTACAATGGCATTATAATGTTGGTTGTTTTATTTTCAACCCCCTTAGCATGAAATTGGCCTACTTCACCGCTGCCACACACTGGGTAGGCACCTTCATTGAGCCATCCACCAGCATACCAAGATCTCTTTCCTGATCCGTCACGGATAGCTCAGAGCCCATGAGCTGATAGATAAAGTTTTGATTTTTTGCCCCAATATGCATTACTTTACATTTTGCTACACTGAAACGCATTTGCCATTTCCCCCCAGTTTGGAGAGATCCTTCTGGAGCTCTTCACAATCTTCTCTGGTTTTCACCCCCTGGAAAAGTTTTGTCTCATCTGCAAACTTGACCACCTCACTGCTTATCCCTCTCACCAGGTTATTTATGAACAGATTGAAAAGCACTGGTCCCAGAAAAGATCCCTGGGGCACACCACTTCAGAAAAATGTTTTTACATGCATGCCACTTTTCTGAAAAGCAAGCAACTCCAGGGGTGCTACTGCAATATCTTGTGGATGGGAGTTCACTGGAGATCTGGATTGTCTCTCTTAATGTTTTTATTTATAATGTGGAAGCTGAGTACAATGGAGTTAGAGTGCTTCCACCCAATATTCTCTTGCACGTATTCAGCCAGAGCTCCATCAGAGCTGCCCACAACCAGCCAGTATATTTACCTCCCATCTTGAATTGAGCCCCACCAACTGCTATGTGCATGGAGTAAGGCACACATTAAAGAAACATTAAAGGGAACATTGCTTCTACTGTGACCCCCCCCCCGCCTATTGCGGGAGTTAGAGACCCAACCCAACACGCAATAATTGAAAATCCACAATATGCAGATGCAGGTCTGGTCGGGCCTGGGAGGCATAGCTCAGGGCTCTTGTATTTACCCCCAGCCTGGCGCTGCCCCGAATAGGCCTGCGAGGGCCTTCCCGTGCCTTCTGGAGGCCCCAAAAGGTTTACTGGAAGTCACTTCCAATTCACAAGGAGGCCCTTTTGGGGCCTCCAGAAGGCCCGAGAAGGCTCTCAGAGGCCCATTCAAGGCAGCACCAGTCCTGGAGTAAGTACAGGAGGCCTGAAACAGGCCTTTTCCCCCTTACCCCAGGGGGCCTTTTTACATATACTGCCGTCCCGCAATATAGCAGGACTGCATGAACTGCAAAAGCGGCGGGGGGGGGGCACTGTACCTGTTTGGTAACTGATGACTGGGATGTGAACATAGGCTTCATTTGTAAGGTACATTGTCTTGTGTAGTTTCACCCATAAAGCTAAATTGGATGTAAGGCTTAACGAATCACTGGAAAGCTGCTGCTGCTCTCTTCTTCTTCTCCTCCTCCTCCTCCTCCTCCTCCTCCTTCTTCTTTTCATCCTTCTCCTCCTCCTTCTCCTCCTCCTTCTCCTTCTCTTCCTCCTCCTCCTCCTCCTCCTCCTCCTTCTTGTGTCTTCAAGGTAGAAGCTAAAAATTTGCATGTCTTTATTGTGACAGTCTTGCCATATCTTGTTTGGGGTTCCCATATGGCTGCTGGCTGTTGATTTTCAGGTGGTTGGCAGTCTGGCAATGGTGGAGTACATGTCCATCCCAGTTAAACTGCCATTCTCTCACCTTCCCTTTGATTAATATCACACCTAGTTGCTGTTGGGTAGTATCATTTGGGATGTGGTCAGGTAGGCAGATACCCAATAACCAACAGAGGATATGTGTTTCCATGTCATAGCTTGATGCTATGCGATAAATAATTAGCTTCCCTGCATTTCTTCTTCAAAAATGGCCTTGAGTACAATGACACCATTAGCTATAATTTCAATGATTAGAGAAAGGATACTTGTCTTCTTCTTTGTACAGTTTTAAATACAATTCTTTGTAACACAAATCTGAGCCCTATCCTTAGTTGTGAGGATCTCACAAAGCAAAATGTGAGCTAGTCTTTTTTCTGGCAGTGATGGGAGATTAGAACATGCTGGCAAAATAATTCCATGAAGAAGAATTCTCTAAAAAGTAGAAAACCAATATATGTTTTGTTGTAGTGGACAGAATGTTAGACTTGGAAGACCTGGATTCAAATCTTAGCTCAGTCATGGAAACTGCATGGATGGCAAGGGAAATCCATTCCTTCAATATCTCATACACTTTGAAAGCCCTATCAGGGGTGCTGTGACAAAGAAACAACTAGGCAGCTTGTGCAAAAAAAAACCTATTATACAAAACAAATGTTATCCTTATTTTTCATGGAGATATGAAGATCCAGAAAAGATATTGCACTGTAGCATATTATGTATCTTTTTTGCAACATTGATGTCTAAAGTAATAATTTCATTATTTCCTAGGCTTGTTTACAAATGGATCCTGCAGATAGAATATCATCTGCTGATTTGCTACAACATGAATATTTCACCAGAGATGCTTTTGTTGAAAAGTAAGCAATTCAGACGAAAATGCATAGTATTCACTCATCCATATATTCACATATTCATTCTATCAGTTTATATCATACTGTCTTCATAAAACAGGACTCGAGGATTTATCTAAGAACATTTCAGAATGTATTTTTGGCATGTACTTTTTATTTATCAACTAATTGCATGACAAATGTACAGTTTTATTAATTGGCTAATTTGGAATCAAAACCCGTTCATCTGAATTTGCTGGCATTATATGTATTTATTCCTTGTTCTAAGTCATTCTAGGAAATTGTCTTGGCTACCCTATTTCGAATTTTAAAATGTTGCCATTTCAAATATAGTCACCATGTCCAGACATATAAATTTTTTTTCACAGATTAGCTTGTGACTGATTATGAGTACCTGAACTCTCCCTGCAGCCAGCCCAATCTTGCAGACTGAAGGAAATGATATCCACAACATGCCCAAAATATAAAAGTATGAGTGCATGGGGTGGGGGTGGGGAGAAATCCAGTTTTATTGGCCTATCCAACAACACCCCCCACACCAGGCGTGCTCAATTGAGGGGTATCAGGGTCTCAAACCTATCTGCAAATCATAGGCTCTCTAGGGAGCCTTTCCTTATCTGAGCACATATGAAAGTCAGATGCAGACAAGGCCAACAGAGGTTGGAACACTACTTTTAAAAGTAATTAGTTGCAGATTTAGTTCTAAAACCTCAAAAATGTTATTTAAATTTCCATTGCCAGCTGCCATTTGAAAGTTTCTTTAACTTCCTGTTTTTTCAGAAGAAACTGAATCAGTTATGTTTAGTGTGTATGCATATTTTTGTGTATAGAGCCATCTGAATGCTACTAATTGTTGCCAAGGGCTACAAAAACATGCCTTTCGTTCTCTCTTCCACATCTACAACAAAGCCAGCAGTTGAATTCTGCGGTATTCCTCCATCACCATTTAGTAAGATTAGTAATTATTTTATTCCTGATGATGTCATTGTGCCTTAACTTCTAATTTCAACTATTGGTCTTCTGTTCTGTTTCCACCTGTTCACTGAACCTTCTTATTCCTTTATGTTTTTAAAAATGAAACTCTTTTTTGTGTCTAACTCTTGTTTACTACTTTCTAGACAGCAAGAACAAGAGCTATGTTTTACAAATTTAATCTCACTTTTAATAGGACAAAGGGTTCTCTTCTCCATGTGAGGACATTATGCAGATACACGTTATATCATAAGTGGCTACTGTAGTCCTTTGACTCTAGATAGCAAGTTTTTTCTGTGGTGGGGATTGGTGGCTAGGAGTAAGGTGGCTGGAAAGATTATTGATTATTGTTCTGAGTCCTTGTGCTTACTTGGGATTTCTGCAGAAGCCGATGTTCCAAGGGCATATATTTGGAAATCTATTCAACTGAAGTTAGTAATTTTAACTAACTATATTTCACTGTATGCTGTGGTCTGTTTTTTAGCTAAATAAGCTAGATTTTGGATAGGGTGTTTTTGCTGACTTCATCTTCTTAAGCAAAACCATATACAGTAGTACCTTGGTTTATGAGCATAATTTGTTCCGGAAACATGCTCATAAACCAAAATACTCGTATATCAAAGCAAATTTCCCCATAGGAAATAATGGAAACTTAGATCATTTATTTTGGGGCTCCTCACAGTGGCCAGGAGCCAGCGGCTGGGAGATGGCAGACCTGGCAGCCACAGCAGTGGCCAGAAGCCCCAGTAGCCGCAGCAGTAGCCAGTGGCTGCAGTGATTAGCCCAAGGCTCCTTGCCAACACTCAGTGTCCTGGTGCTTGTTTTGTGAGACAGAGCTTGTTATCCAGAACAAAATTGTTCCAAAATTTTTGCTTCTCTTACAAAATGCTTGTGGGGGGAGGCTCTCATAAATCAAGGTAAAGTATTATTGTACACACATAATGAATATTAGCATGCCAGTTGCAAAAAAGGCTATATGTTCTTTGTTCCTCAAATGAGTTTTACTGAAGCATTTTAAGCAGAAGGAATCCTCTGTCAAGGCTGATACAGAACTTGAAAGCTGGAATAAATGTTTTACATAGAATATGTCATTGCCTTCCAAATCACAACTAATAAATGGAACTATACGTTGTGGCAGGCATGGTTTATAATTCTGCTAATTGAAGTTTGCTTTTATGAGATATGCCAGGAACTATAGATTTAAGCTGAATAAAGGGTTGTGTCAAGCATCACCCTACATCAAATTCTGCTCTTTAAACATTACAGGTTGATTGGGAGGGATAGGGCTGTGCACAGACTGACAAGCAGCTGAGACTCAATAATGATTGGTTGCATGTGTGGTTTAAATGTACTTCTCATTGTCAGGTTCTTACCAGAACTAAAAAGCAAATTACTACAAGAAGCAAAGTTGAGCTTTCTTTCGAAATTTAGAGACAGTAATAAAGAGGCTGAGCAAACCAAAGATGAAAAAAGAACAGTTAATATTAATAAGCCTCAAAGTGGCCCAATAGCAGTGAAGGTAAGAATTAATTTAAATGTTTCCTATTACTTTACACAGTCTAAAAACAACGCATATAGGTTAGGAATTACACATTAACTGACTAAAGCCAGTAGAGCTGTCATAGAAAAATAGAGACATGTAGTTTCTATTTGCCATTAATTCATCCTTTATTTCCACATATATTTAATCTTTGATTTTTTTATAGTGAATAATACAGGCTTTGTTTAGGTAATATATATATCATCCTACATGTATTTACAGAATGCCTGTGACTACATGGATGTTTAGCATGCTTTTTGATCTGCTGCAGGTATGAGCTAGTTCACTTTTAAAGCTGGCGACCAGTTGACATATTTGCTGGAGTGAACCAACCTTCCCCAAATCATTCCTATTGTAACTTTCTGGCCCCTGTCAGACGCTCCTTCTTTTTTGGTGCGCGGCTCCGAGGCCTCCCGGAGAGGGCGGGTGGTGGTGAGGAGTGATGCGATCGCTCCCCGTCGCCCCCCCCTCAGGTACTGTGATCCCGCAATATAGTGTGACCGCAATATCTGAACCGCGAAATGGCGGGGGTGACTGTACACAGAAAAATACAAAATTTAAAGAAAATTAATATGGGAAGAATAATGAATGAAATAAAAGGAATGTTAGATAAATACCTAAAATCAATTTTATGTTAAGGATTTTTTTAGAGAAAAAATTAAAGGGATTAGAACAAATAATAAATGAATATTGTAATGGAGGAAACAGAGCCAGGATAACTGAAAAGATGTGGCATTTACCACAAAAAGGAGGGTTAGGAATTATAGGTATTAATAAATACTTTGTAGCAAACCAGTTACTGTAATACTTTTTCCAGGTATTGTAATACAAAATAAGAGGATAATATGAAAGGATATTAGATTACAAGAATTATATGCTTTATAATGAAATATATTCCTTTTTAATGGAATATATTCCATTATAAAGAATATATGATGTCAAATAAATGGGAACAGATATTAAGGCCTGGAATATCTACCTTAAACCCACTAGGAGAATTGGAGAATTTCCCAATATATGGAATTAAGAAGTTGACAAATATTTTAAAAAGAAAACAGATTTACAAATGGGAAGAAGGAAAAAATGAAAGCCAAAGTAGAACCAGCTTTATAGAAGAAAAACTAAATTGGTTAAATTTAAGGTAATAGGAGAGGTGGTCAATACAGAGTGAAAAGTTGAAATTAGAGGATAGAAAATTGAGGAAGTTTGGAGAAATTATAAAGAATTTGGAAAAATAAATGCATGGGAAAAAGGAGAAAGGGAGAACAGGAATAATTTACAGAATTTTGACAGACCAGAGGGAACAGCTGGAAGTTCTAAAAACAGTATGGGAGACAGATACAGGGAAGATAGAGGAAGATGATTAGAAAAAAAATGGAATAGAAGGATCTTTAAAAATATGTCAGTTATGATGAAACAAAATAGATATAAAATTTTATGGAGATGGTATTTAGCACTGGTAAAACTAAATACTATAGATCCCATATACGCTAAGAAATTTTGAACATGTGATTTAAAAGTTGGAACATATGTTCATATGTGGTGGAATTGCAAACAATACAAAAAGTATGGGGGAAAGTATTTAAAGAAATTAGAAAATTATTGGAAATTAATATTGAAATGGTCCGAAAAATAGCATTTTTACTGATGAAAAAAAAAGTGATGGAAATAATGAAAAGAAAGAAATGGTAATGAATTTGATCACTGTAGCTCGATTGCTAATAGTGAAAAATTGGAAGCAGAATTGGGACTTTCAGTTACAATAGTGGTATAATGAAATATGGAATATAGCAGTTATGATAAATTGACTTCAGAAATCAAATTTAAAAGGCAGATAAATTAATAGATTTATTGAAACATGTAAAGAATTTATAAAAGCTGTATTATATAAAGGGAACGGGGGAAACCAGGCAATGGTTATATGTATTTCTGGAAGGATATCTGGGACAGATAAAAGAGAAAGAAGAGTCCAATTATAGATGAAGTATGTATGTGGCGTGGTGGCTCAGCAAGCTAGAGCGTTGACACTGTCGGCTGCAAAGTCGGTATCTCAGTGATTCGAATATCTGGTGCCATGCAGCGGAGTGAGCTCCCACTGTTAACCCCAGCTCCTGCCAACCTAGCAGTCGGAAAGCATATAAATGCAAGTAGATAAATAGATACTGCCATAATAAGCAGGAAGGTAAACAGTGTTCTTTGTGCAGAAATGCATTCAGCCATGCCGGCCACATGACCATGAACTTGCACAACACTGTCTCTTTGGCTTAAACACAGAGATGAGCACCGCAACTAGAGTTGGACATGACTAGCACACATGTGCGGTGGCAACCTTTACCTTTACCTATGTAAGATATAAGGTCCCAAGTGGGAGGGGGGCACTAGTACTTTAAATTTGTATACTATGTTTTATGTGTTAGTAATATTTGTATTAATAAAAAATTGAAATTAAAAAAAAACCTCGACATACCAGCATGGACTTCAGGATAGGATGCTGAATTCAGGATCGCAAGAAATGTATGGTGTGCGTACATTGATAATAGGCACATTATAATTTCTAGTGTTGTGAGCAATGCATGGTATATAGTGTGGCCCCGCCTTTTTGCGGTTCATATACTGCGGTCCCACTATATCGCGGGACCACAGTATATGAAAAAAGGTCCCCTGTGGTAAGGGGGGGAAGCTTGTTTCAGGCCTCCCGTACTTACCCCAGGACTGGTGCTGCCCCAAACGGGCCTGTGAGGGCGTTCCTGAGGCCCCAAAAGAGCCTCCCTGAGAACAGGAACTGACTTCCGGATCGCCAAAAATAATTTCTGAGGCTTCTGAGGGCCTTTCTAGGCCTGTCAGAGGCCTCAGAAATGATTTTAGGTAATCCAGAAGTCACTTTTGGTTCACAGGAAGGCCCTTTTGGGGCCTCCAGAAGGCCCTTGCAAGAGCCCCCAGCTAGCCCCCCAGGCCTGACCCGACCTGCATCCGCATATAGCGGATTTTCAATTATTGCGGGTTGGTTGGGTCCCTAACCTCCGCGATAGGCGGGGGATCACTGTCCTCTGAAGCTCCAAAAAGACAGGAGCTGATTTCTGAAAAATACTGGAAATAATACATTTGACTAATTTGTACATTAATTAATTTCATTGTATTAGAAATGTTCCTTATTTGGTAATATTCTTAAATTAGGTTTTATAAGAAAACTTATTTGAGCCAATGCCAGCTGTATTGTTGCCAGGCAGATCTGGCTTTTGGCACAATTGTCATTGTTGGGCATGTGACTGATGCCAATCAGATGTTTAGAATTAAGAGCCCAGAGAAGGAGCAAAATATGGATGCTGCCATAACAAGAAAGACTTGTGAAGTTTTTGTTTATTTGTTTGTTATATTTGCAAGCTAAAAGCACTGTGGAAAACTAAAGACAGATGGCTTACAAAGATTTTAATTTGCTTTGAAACAGATCACAGAACTGAAATGCTGCCCTCTATATTTAAAAAGCTTAGGGGCAGCATTTTGACTAGGGGGAAAACTAAGTAATCATTTTTTTAACAATAAGCAGTGCCAGTGTGTGTGCAACATGGATTATATCAGGGCAAAATGCTCTCTGTCTCCATACTTCAAGCAAATAGTTCAAGCCATATTATAACAGCTTTTTCTTTGTGCCTAGAACAGTTCTTCATCTTCAGTTCTGGGAAGTAAACTTTCATTTAGTTTTAGTTAGTCTGAGGTGCTCGTGCACCTCAGTATAAACTCTGTATAAATTTGAATACAAATGACCAGCAAATTCAATAAGATTTCTAGGCAGTTTCCAGAGGTGTAGCCATATTAATCTGTTGAAATGAAAGCAACAGTAGATTTTTTTACCTCGCACAACAAGGAATAACAGCATCTTTATTATAAGAAATCCATTGTGTAATCTTTTTAAAGGCCCAAGTCCATTTCATCCTCACTTTGATAAAAAAAGGTTTAGAACTTAGTTAACTGTTGAACTGGTGAATTCAGATTTCCAATGCACTGTATTGAATTGGGCTCTTTTATCACTGAACCCCAAGCAAGCTGGGGATTTTCTACTTCTAGAATCGGAGAATAAACTTTCGGTAAAGCATTGATCAATGTTTATATGCATTATCTGTCCCAGGAAACAGACAAGGACAAAAAGACAAAGGAGATAAAGGTAAAAGGTATTAAAATGAAAGTGGGAAAATCTGAAATCTCAGAAGTTAAAAGGAGTGAAGAAGATGTGGTTCCACAATGGGCTGCGAATGCTCTAAACCTTCCACATGAGAACAAATCCACCAACAGTGATGGTGCTGCCCCAGCAGTAGCTGGCTCTGATGCTAGTGGGATAAAGGAGGATTCTCCACAGACACCTTCTATGACAATGCCACGCATCCATCCAAACTGTGGAAATATTACTGCAAATTTCATTCCACACTTCTTATGTCCTAATTCGAGGTATGTGCTTGGGGGGGGGAAAAACAATTTGTCTTCAAATAAAATTCTGACTGCTAGATTTTTGTAAGCTATGCTTCGTTTCTTACTGAAAAACATTCAAAGTACATGACTAATATTATAAAACATAATGTAGTTTAATTTTTTATTAAGCATTAACACTAAAAATAAACTGTCTCATGAATATATAGGTATTAATTTGTTACCCCATTTATTTTTATCAGGCTACCTGAAAAAGCAAAGAAAAGGCGAAGTCCTTGGCCACCAGTGGGACAAGTAGGTCCCAATAACCGTCAAGAAGAAGGAACTATAACACAAGTAAGTATAGAAGTTTAACTTTTTTTAAAAATGCGTTTCTGGCGTATACCTATGCCATTATAAAAGTTATTCAAACCTATGATTACAGTTTGGGGAAACATATCTAAAGACCAAACTAGATTATACAAAAGGAGGCCCCTTGTTTCAACCTGTTAAATTATGGATACTGTAATGGGATGTGGTTTCAGATATGACAAGATTGTGCTTGTCAGACCTTGCCTGTAGGCAGTTTGTAGATTTCCCTCAGAAGCCAACGTAAAAGCAGACCTACAGGGCAACTAACAAAAGCCTATATTTGTTTATAGCTGACAAAAGTATTCTAGGTTTGTTATTTGTTCTAACTGACATTATTCCAGTAAATGATTAATTCCAGAATGAAATCAGACAACCAGTGACAAGCATTTCAAAATTCTTCTGGGTATCTTAGGTATAAATATTTTATTTGTTGCAATAAATCCAGGCAACAACAACTTGTCTTCTTATAAGGTCTTTATTCCTACATAGTTTTATGTTATATATATTAAAAATAGCAAGTTCACAATTTATTGATAGCTGTACCGTTGTGGGGAAACTGTAGGTAATATACAGTTATGTAAAACTCTAGGCACACAACTTTCGTATAGGAACATTTAACTTAAGTCATGTTATTATTCTGTTTCAAAAATATAAGTAAAAACATATTAGATACAGGAGTTTATATCCCCAAAAGGCAAAGAATATGTTTGTAAATTTTTAATATAAATTTTAAAAGCTGCCAAAACTTTCTTAAAAATACATGGAGAAATATCAGAGGTCTCATATTAAGAAAGTGAAAAATGATAAACATTTTTGAACCTTTAAGCATATTGAGGCACACAGGTTTCCTTTGATAAGATTGCTCTTGGTAGTGTTGCTTTTCTAAATCTTCACTGCTGGTTAAGGTGTGACAAGCTCCTGGTTGCTTATATTCTAAATTTTGTTAACTTCTTCTGCTATAAAGTAGCAGATACCCCCTTTTTAGCAATGATTGTTTACTTTCTCTAATTCCAAGCATCCATGATAACCAACAAGCAGAAAAATAAACAACATGTGTCATGTACTTTATATATGCCATTTGCCCATCAGGTGTCAGTGTTTACTATTTTCATATCTCTGAGGTATACCTTGAACAGCAAAATGGAATGGCTGACTGCTAAAGAATTATTGTGATCTCAGTGGCCTTGCTTGCCTGACTGGATCATTGTTTTGGAATTCTTGAAACAAACAATATTTTCATACTGCACGTTTAAAAGCGCTATATTTGTAGGGTAGTTTTAGGGCAATTTCCTACACCTTCCATAATTGTTGTAACTCTAGACAATTCCTACCTGGTAGAATTATCTTTTCAATAATTGCTCCCCTACCTGGAGAAAAAATGGTTAATAACAGTATTCATGTACACTACTGTAATACTCTACATAGGGCTGCCTTTGAAGTTAGTATGGAAACTTCATTAGGTCCAGAATGTCTCACAGACTGATCACAGGTATCAGCAAATATGAACACATAGTCCCCCTTCATAAGCTGCCTGTTATTTTCCATTCCAAATTCAAACAGTGGGTTGTGTCCCATAAAGTCCTTAGTGGTTTAGGACCTCTATATTTGTTGTAACATTTATCACACAAAACAGCTGCCTATCCCAGCCCCTCCTCACAGTCTGTGATGTTAAAAATGGAGACATCTTAGAAAGCCAAAAGAGTCAACACCAGGAACCATATTTTTTTCTATCATGGCCCCCTCCTTTTGGAACAAGCTTTCAACAGTTTGTCAAGTGCCTGCCCTCTTAGTTTTTTTTTAATATCAGTCCTATTTAAAATTGCTTTCTATTAGTGTTTTACAAACTAAGCCGTTCAAATATGTCTTAATTTGTTGAATTCTATTTAGCGACTGGGTTATCTCAATTTTATGACAATTTGAATTTTGTTTTGTCTGATGGCAAAAATAGATGAGGTAGTCAATTTGCTATTAGGTTTTTTTAAAAATATGAACTATATTTGACAAAATTTCATTGTTCTGCATTGTTCTTTCCTTTGTTTGATGAGAGGAGGTAACTAGCAGGATTTGTTTTCATATTAATTACGCAAACACAGCAACTTTGAAGAAGAGGAATGCTGATTATCACTGCAATCAGCTTCTACTGCTGCTTTATTCTCTTTATGTTTCTGAAGCAAACTCTGCTTCAGAGATTACGCTCTTGATTCCATGAGCCATCAGGTTTTCCTGATTCCAACATTCTTCCACTGGGATGATGTGAATCTCAGTATTCACAACAAAACAGAAAAAAGAATTAAAGCAAGATGGAATTTTTCTAAAATTCCTCTCTTAATACATGTTATAAATCAAAAAAGTAGATGAGCTTTTCGGAGGAATAAGCAATGTATTTGTTGCTGGATATTTTTGCTTAGTGTGTGAAATAAAGCTTCTAATAGTTCTTCTGCATCATAATAATGATGTATCCTGTCAGTGGATCGTGATGTAAGTTTCCTCTAAACGTCATTAAAGATTTGTAGTAGATAATGGCAAGGTCAGAAATAAAAACATAAAGGAATATAGTCAGTGTGATAAACATAGCACATATGTTATCTTGGATACATATTGATTCCATTTTTAGAACCAAACCGAGAAGGCCTCCCTCTATGAAAGAGCTGCTCAGATTGATCAAATGGTCAACATAAACAGGAAAAAGCGCAATATTTCAAGATGCGAAAAGAGAGAGATTCATTTCCCAGAGTTAGCTACAACAGGGCAACAGAAAGAACTGAAAGGAATGGAAAGTATGTTTGCTACCTTTGTTTGGATCTTTTTCTGATAAATTAAGGGTAGAACAAAAATATATTTAAATCAGTGTGTAGGATTTCTAGGAAGTGTTCCAAAACACAGTACAGTAGTCTGTTCAACATTAAAAAATTGCCCTTTGGTAAATCAGTTGGACAGCATCTTTTTTTGTAAAGCAAGCATATTTGCTATTAATTTGGTAGTTGCTTCAGACGACTGTACATGATTTTAAATATTTTAATGTTGTTTTGCTTTTCTAAATTTATTTTTTAAAAATCTGAAGGATAATCCAGCATTGTTGTTCCAAGAAAATGACACATATACCCTCGGCTTTTTAAAAAGCAAAAATAAAAATTGTTGGAAATTGCAACTATTGTGTGGGCATCGTACATAGTGGATAGTATGGTCGTAATGCTTGCTCATGCAAAGAACTCAAAACTCTCCAGGCAAAGTTATTACTCTTTCCCATTGAATAATAGAACCCTTACAGTATATCAAAAACTGTTTTTGATTGATTCTCAGATTTAAAGATACAGCATGAGATGCTGGGGATACAAAGGGATTACTGTCTCAGAAAACTGTAAAAAGCTGCCATGGACCCACAGAATTAATTTGATTGTTTTTTCACTAAGTGCTGTTAGCCTAAAAGTCTGTCTTTTGCCTTGCACTAAATCGTCATTGGGGAAATCTTATATGTGGAATGATTTGTGACAAAGCGCTATTTAATATTGGTCTTTTTTTTTTACACAAAAGTAAAATAAAGATGGAAAAGGCTGTACTTTCGAGTGAAGGAGCAATGGCATAATGGTGGTGTTCATATCTTGTTCTGCCAATCATTATTATGCTGAACATTGTCCCCTTCAGGTGTGTTTTCCCAAATGGAGTCATAGGTATCTGTTTACCAGACTCCTAATTAAAATGTGAAGTCTTCTGCACTGGATTAAACTTTTCAAACAAAAGGAACTCATTGTCTTCCATTCCATAAATTGTTTAATTAAATCAGGGGTTCTTTGTTCCCTTACCTATCGAACTGTGCATTTTTGACTATTCAGAGTACAAAAAAAAATCTAAATCTTGAATTAAATTAGTTTTTAAAATTTGTTTGTTTGATAAAAGTTAAACAGGTAAGAGTTCTGAAGAGGGAGTCAAAGAAATGTGAAGTATCTAAAATACCATCTTTACTCAATGTGGATCAGAATCGTGATAAAGAAGAGGTAAATTAGATAGATTTGCTTGTACAAACACAGGGCTGCTGTGTTATTATGAGCTTTCATTCACCAATGTTAATGTGGTTAAACAAGACTATCTGTTACGTTGTGGCAACAGACATTGTCTTTGCACAGGGGTCCTCAAACTATGGCCTGTGGGCTGGATCTGGTCCACCAGCGTTCTGAATCCGGCCCACCAGCCATTGCAGAATACCCACCCACTTACCTCTCCACTTCAGACAAAAACTCACTGCGTAGCAGCCTCAGCCAACAACACAGCTTTCAGTGCCATAAGGGGGAGCCTGGGAAGGCACCATCAGAGAGGATCGGAGCAGGGGAAGGGGAGGGGAAGGGTTGCCTGAGGAGGTGTGGCTGCGTGTCTCCTCCCTCGCCCCTCCTCAGAGTCTGGTCTTCTCCCTTCCCGCAAGGCACACAGGTGCTCCAATCTACGGTGAGGGATTGAGCCGCTTGGCAGCTCCTTTTGTCCCAGGTTCTCCGCCCCAGACTTCCTGCTGGGGCCCAAACAAGGCACAGGAAAAAAGAGGGGAAAAGAGGAAGCAGATAAAGAAAATTGGGGGAGCCAACAAGGAGAGAAGGCGCATCTGAGAGAGAGAGAGAGAGAGAGAGAGAGCACATCCATTTATGCCAAAAAGAGAGAGACAGAGAGAAAGAGATGGCACATGAAGTGCCTCTTTTACTTTGTAGAAAGAAGGAAAAAGTTGGATCAAAATATAAAATATACCCATACACAGATGGCCAGAAACATACATACATGTTGTTTACAATTGTTCTTCATTTTAAATATTGCATTCCTTTTCCTGTTTTTTGGGCACTATAAAATGTGTACAGTGTGCATAGGAATTTGTTCATTTTTTTAAACTATAATGTAGTCCCCTACAGGGTCTGAGAGACAGTGAACCGGCCCCCAGTTTAAAAAGTTTGATGACCCCTGTATTTGCAGATTTTAAGAACAAATCTTCTTGGATATAGTTTAAACATATATATTGCATTAGAGCTCTAAGTCCATGGATACCTTTACAATTGGGTTCCTCTTCCACAGGTGGATAGGAGCTTTGTGGAAGGGCAACTCCAGAGGCCCTGTTTACATAAGAAAAAAATATTAAAGCCTTAACTCTTTCATCAGCATGTTCCCGGTATCTGTAGGTCCCCAAACTGCCCTGACATGGGCTGGTGAAATCTTGAATTCATGGATCCATAGGCAGAGGCGTAGCTAGAGTTTAGAGCACCTGGGTACAAAGTCAGTTTTTGTGCCCTCTCCTCCCCTTGCAACCATGTCTCACCCATCCAGCATGGCCCCTGCGGTCGGTCGGTCGGTCGGTCGGTCGCTCTGCAGGGGCTGAGGGTGCATGCCGGGCTCCCCAGTGGGATGGGTGCTGCTTTCGCCCCACCCATGGCAGGAAAAGGGCACCAGGCGGGTGGGCAGAGGAAGAGCGGCCCCGACCACCATGCTCAGGGAGGCCCCAGCAGGCAGCGATCACCACGCCTCTCTCCGCTGAAATCTGGCACTGGATCCAGGTCCGACAGTGTGCACCACTGCAAGCTCTTGAGAAGCCCTGGACCCACATCTGCTTGTCTGTCTGCCTGCCTGCCCCCCCTGCAATCCCCAGCCAAGGGACACGCTCCCATCAGATAGCTCCTCTTCTCTCCCCCAACTAAGGATCGCCAAGCCTTAGATCAGTGATGGCGAACCTTTCAGAGACCGAGTGCCCAAACTGCTATTCAAAACCCACTAATTATTCGCAAAGTGCCAATACAGGAATTTAACCTGAATACAGGTAGCTGTGAAGGGGTGTTGTCAGGTGCCCACAGAAAGGGCTCCAAGTGCTACCTTTGGCACCTGTGCCATAGGTTTGCCAACACTGTCCTAGATCAAACTACTCACCTATATCACCCTAGAGGGGTAGCATAGCCAATTTTCAGTCAGTCACCCTAGTTATGTAAAGGAGAAGAGATGCTAACAAAACAGTGCCACGTCCCAACATCTCCCAGGATCCCATTTAGAATTGCTGTATCCAGCTGCTAAAATTGGATTAATCTACAAGTTGTTAGTTCTTTAAAAGTATATATTGTAAATGTTTACATTCAACTAACAGGCTAGTTTTCTAAAGCTTTCTGTTAAAAGCTTATTAAAATGTTGTTTAAATGTTAAAGGAAATTATCAGATTAGAAGAGGATAGTTTTAATGATAGTATGAGCTTCCAATAACATGTTTCTGTCAACTAATCTTCTTTTTTTAATCTAATATTTAGAACACAGGGAATACAGAAAATTTACAGAATGAATGAAAACAAGCCACATTCACCTGTGTAAGAGCATGCATTTTAGGAAGATGTTAGAGAGTCTGGAGTAAGACCTTTGTTTTTAAAATAACTTTTCATTTTAAAGTGCCATAGATGACTCTGCATACTATGTGTAGATCCTCTAATAAAGTATTTTGAAATGTGATGGTCACCAAACTGATCATTTTGCATTGAATTTTGAAGAAAATTAATGGCAAGGGCATAGCAAACATGTACTGTATTTAAAGAGGGGGTGGGGTTGCCACCGAGGTAGAATGGTAATTCTGTTGTAATGCATGCTTAGCCTGGGAGAAAGAGAGAAAAACTACTCACGAGGAAATGCAAAAAATGGCAGACATACTCCAGCATCTATCTGGCAACACCTGTAATGTCCACTAATCAAGGATTGTTTTGTTGACTAAGCACATGGAATCAGTGAGTTAATTCTTGCATTAACAAATACACAACAACAACAACAAAATAATTCAGAGTGTTCCAGACCATCAGCCTTAGTAGAATGAACAGCAGTGGCACTCAGAGCAAAACTAGCCTTGTAGACCTCCATTACACAGGGAGGTGCGGTATGTTGTCATAGAACCAATATAGTGTAATGAGTATGGTGAAAGACTAATGTTCAGGAGACCTGGCCTTTGGAACTCAGTGGGGGAGGGCAGTGGTAAAACCATCTCATAAATATTTCACATTCCCTGAAAACCCTTTTAGGATTGCTACAGTATGATTTGGATGTGACTTTAGATTACATAACAAATATATTCTACAAATTGTATAGAACCAGCTGCAAGAATTTCAGCTTCAGTCTTTTCCACCAGCAAAAAGGGATGTTGGCACACAAGAAGCTATCTAAAAATGTCTCTGAATAACACGAACAGATAATACATCTGGCCTGCAAAGAAATCATTTCTTACCATACCTGCCTAATCCTATAATCTCGGTTTGCCAGCAAGTTTTCTATTCATGATTGATCACCAGTAGACATGGGCATGGAGCGGCGAAATTCTCGTTTCCATTACTGTTTGTCGTTTCCGTTACGTAACGGGTAACGGTAACAAGAATTACTCCGCTCCAGCTTGAACCCAACACGATAAAGATAAATTGGGTCTGATTTGTCGTTGTCGTTCATAGCATCGCGGCGATTGCGCGATGCCAAGCACACAGAATAAAAGTTTTAAAAATTAAAAAAAAACCCGATTCCCGGCCAAAAAAGCAGGCAAAAATATGCCTGCCTGAGTGAGGGCACCTACCAGAGAGGGGTGGTTTCTGGGGGGGGGGGCTCCCTGGCCTTCCCCCC
>JAHTLZ010000010.1:55897816-55921088 GCA_023846285.1 Phrynocephalus versicolor | reverse complement strand
GGGGGGGGGGGTCCCCGGCCTTCCCCCCTCTCCTTTCCTGGGCTACTTGCACCAGGCTGGGGGGGGGTCATCCTCGTCGTCGTCTCAGTCTATGCCATGCGGTGGGGGGGATCCAAAATGGCGACCGCAATATTTGTTTTTAAATCGTGGTCCAAAAACCCACCAAAGCACAACAGAAACATGTGAAAATTAGGTATTTTCAATGCCTGATTTTTTTTAGTAGCAGCAGTGGGTTTTTCTTGCAATAAAACGTCTCCATTGATTTTATTTTATTTTTATTTTTATTTTTATTTTTTTACACCTGTGCAATGATGGGCTGGCCATGGGATGGGACCATGCAAATTTTTTGACCCATTCCACCAATCGCATGGCCAGGTTTTGACTGAGACTTTTGGATGTGCCAGAGGGCATAAAAAGCCCACCAACCCTAACCCTAACCCTAACCCTAACCCATACGCCAGTACACTGTCCTTCGTAGTGGGTCAGAGGCACCCAGAGGTGCAGCCCACTAACCCACCCTAACCTTAACCATTACCCTAAGCCTAGCCCTTACCCTAACCCCAACCCTAACCCAGATTCGTACGCAAGTACACTTCCCTTCTTAGTGGGTCAGAGTGATGCACCCAGAGAGGTGCCTCCAACTCCAGAGCCCACTCCCTCCCTAAGCCTAACCTGTACGCCAGTACGCCAGTATGCTTTCCTTCCTAGTGAGTCAGAGAAGCGCCCAGAGAGGTTCCTCTGCCACTTACCCCCCAACCCTTACATAATGTAATGTATGGTACGCGGCCGCTACGCGTTACGCTTCCCTTCCCTTCTTAGTGGTTCAACTCAGAGGCACCCAGAGAGGTGCCTCGCAGAGCCCACTTACCCCAACCCCAACCCAAACGACAAATGGAAATGGAAACGACAATTTTTTGGAAATTTCCGCGACAAACGGAAACAACCCGAAAAGGGCCCGTCCCGACAAACGACAACTCGAAACGTCATTTTTTCTGGTTGTGCCCATCTCTAATCACCAGATATAAAACTGAAACACCTTAAGGTGAAAATAGACTAGGTGGCAGGTGTGTAGTTAGAAATGGGATTTAATTTTGTTTTCCTACTGTGAGTTTTCAGCAGGTCTGCAAGTTGCAAATTAGCTTCTTTTAGTGACTGGTTATTGGAAGGTATGCTGGAGCAATTTGGTAGTGCAGACAGGATGGCTTTCAAGCAGTGTGGTTGGAGGAATAGTACTTTGCCACCTTTTAACTGGAAAGCTGACATCTGGTCTGTTTCATCCTTGGTTTACTAGGCTGTAGGTTTTAAAAATTTGTTCAAAGGACAGAAATATGCATTACAGATAATCCTTTGTTAGAATAGGGAATTCCTTAAGTGCTGACTGTGCATTATTATAACAACAGGAGCTGTTTGTGCATCAACATGCGTTGTTTTGTGATTGATTTTAGAACACAGGCACATTCGTCATTTTCAACTCTGATTTCTCAGACATTGACCGTGGTCATACCTGGGTTTCCTTCGTATTTAAATTTCCTGCGTATTTTTTTCAGGACCGGTCACGTGGTTTTTGAGGAGCAGTTGGTGTCCTCTCCTCTGCGTCATACCTTCCTATTCTGGTTCTGTCCTAACCTGTGTACTACGCATTTTGTCCTACTTTCCGGCTCCAGTTTCCAAGGCTCTGTCTTTTAAGCCGGGTAGAAAGGGGAGAAACTGAATTTACTGTGTATTTTCAGTGTCCTGTCGTTGCAACAGAAGCAAACAAGTAAGCATTTTCTAGCGAAGTTTCTAAATCCAGCCCCTGGCAGTGGTTTAGGAAACTTCGCTGAAACTGCTGTTCGAGGGCCGTGGTTGGCCAGGAGCAGAATTTGCTTCTTTTCCTGGTTAGCACGCGATCTTTTACTGCGTAGTTCACTGACAGGAAACTATGCAGAAAACGCAGGTATGACCACGGTCATTGTCTCTCTGTGTCCTACATTTGAAAAACTAGCATGATTTCTACTCTCATGACAGATTCTATATAACATAAAATTTGGCCCCATCTGATCGAATTTGCATCTGTTTCTTTGCTGTCAAAATATTAATATCAAAGTCACCATAAATCCTGTTATCTAGGAACTTTGAGAACATAACATATGTGAGATTTGGGTGGCACTAAATCTCACTGTACTGGAATGTGAACGATACTGTAACATAATCTTTCCACAGTACCTTGTTTTTTGAGGGGTGGGATAGGATAGAAGGAATGTGGCCTGTAGTAAATCTAAAACCAAACTATTTAATGGAATAAATGGCGTACGAGTTAAATTGGACTTGCATCAAATGCATCAAATGCATGGATGAATCTAATTAAAGAGGCATTTATGCCCCACAACTCTGATTTATTTGAGTGTATTATATAGGTAAAGTGAATATAAACTTGGATGAAGCAAACCTAGTATTTCAAACAGATTTTTTAATAAAACAATCAAGAACAGAGTAGCTAAATTTTTAACACCTTATCAAGTAAAGGCTTGATATAATCAAAAGCCTTTCAAAACAGATGAAGTTCAAAGTGGCATGTTTTAAAAACTGAATAAATCGAAGGGGAAACTGATAGTGGCGCACTGCCATCCGTTAAAGTCCAGTTCAAATTTGCATGAAAAAGAAAAATTCTGAGATGACTGATATACAATGGTACTTCAACTTACAGTTGCTTCAACTTACGAATGTTGCTCTCTGCTCTGCATGACAGCTGACTTTGATAGGTCCGACCTGTCAGAGTCACCTGTTGTGCGGAGCATAGAGCAGCATTTGCTGCCCATCACCCCCCCTCCTCCTTTTTGGTTGCTTCCATCTCTGCAAAAGAGATTGAAGCAACCAAGAAGAAGGAGGAGGTAGCCATCGCACCTCCCTTCCAAACCGCCCAGGCTGGCCGAAGTTGCACCAGGGCGGTTTGAAAGGTAAGCACTTTCCTTGCAAGCCTCCCGGGCTGGGTGAAGATCAATGTGACCATGCTCTGGCCAATAATTTGGGCACCTCTCCCTCAATCAATGGCAGCCTTCAGCTGCTTTCTGCTTTCCCACCAGACATATGACTTTGACAGGTCGGACCTATCAAAGTCAGCTGTCTGGCAGGAAAGCGGAAAGCAGCCAAAGGCTGCCGTTGATTGAGGGGGGTTGGTACAGTCTTCCCATTGGAATGCAATGAAAATCAATTAATCCGTTCTGGAGGGAACTGTTTAATAGGTTTTCAATGCATTCCTATGGGAAACCACTGTTTGACGAACGGATTAACGTCGTAAATCAAGGTACCACTGTACCTCAGACTACAAGTGTAGGATTGGATTTCTTTTCAAGGAAAAATGTATCAAAATGTATTCTTGGATTAACTTCTCTATCAAGACATAGAGCTAGTGGAGTATTCAGAAACGCTGTCTTCCACTAACATTCTGAAATGGTACAGTATCTTGCCAGATCAGGATTCTGCCAAAGCAATACAGTTTGAGCCAGTGCTTCAGCTATCAGTGTAAGAAACACAGAATTAGTGCATTATACATGTTGATTCTAGAAAAGAAGCGACCTGCAAAAAGCTGAAAAACTCTGCAGATCCCACTCCACACTCCACTTTATTCACTGTCCATGGTAATGTTCACCTGTCAAGACTACCATATTTTTCAGTCTATAAGATGCTCATATATTAGATGCCCCCCAACTTTTAAGACCACAAATAATAAAATTAGTAAATTATCCTTGAGGTCTCCATCCCTGTAGAAAGCTGTTTCCTTTCTACATTATGTTGACTCCTCCATGATTTGTTTTTTTTCCAGAATTCACACTTTTTCAGCACAGGAAGTCTTAGGATTGAGCAGCCCATTAAGAAGTGCCTTTCCATGCTGAAAACAAGTGTCTGATCAATTGTGACAAAAGCAAAGCAGAGAGGAGGGCAATCAAGCACTGCTGGAAAGAAAACAGCAGGGAGTAGGGTGGAGGTGAACTCAAACTGACCTTGCTGTTTCACTTTCTCTCTGGTAGTGCTTGCTTTTACAACAATCAATCTGTGCCTTCTTTTCAGTGTGGAAAGGCACTTCTTAATGGGCTGCTCGACCCCCAGTATATTCCCCACTGAAAAGAAGGCAAAAACCAAAGCACAAGGGCTGCAAGAATTGAAGGGAAACAGCAAGTTCAGTTTGGGTTCTCTTCCACCCCAGCCCACCCTCACCCCTTGGGAAAGGCTTACTCCCATGTATAACAACACCTCTTAGTTTTTAGTGCCATGATTTTAGAAAAACAATAGCGTCGTATGCTTGGAAAAAATACAGTGTATAATCAGGAATTTAGAACTTCATTTAGTGTGTGTTGGGGGGCTGTTCTAAATATTTTTTCTAAACATATACAGTACCTTGTAACTTGCAGAGAACATTTCATTTTATACTATTAGATGTTTGGAAGCCATTCTACCAAAGCAAGTAGGAGAAACAGCAGGAGCTGAAACAATTACTTTGAACAGCATGGTCATTGAAGGCCAGCTGGCATATTAGAATTATGAGGCACAAAACTGCCCAAGTTATTTTATTTTCTCCATATAAGTTAATACAGATGTGACATACTGTGCTAAACTGTTTTTGTTTTATTTTTCAGGGGTTCAAAGAAGCATACTGATATTGGTTAGTCCAACAAATTGTGAATGAAGGCAGTTCCCCCCTATTTGTTTTTCTATTGGTTATGCTTTGCATTTCTTCTTCATTCTAAATCCCTCATAGAAGACAATAAATAATAAACAGGAGATAGCGTTTCCTGATATTGTCAGTATATATTTTGTGATCATTATAAAGCCTGAAGATACAAACAATTTTACTTAACGAACTGAAGTATATGTTTTAGGAATCATAAACAAGAAATAATACCTTAACTGCTAAAGTGGCCTTACTCCAGCAGTGAGCTCCAACACACATGCACACATACCCAACATTTTCTCTTCCATTTAGGAGACAAGCTTTGTTCCCCTACCCTTTCTGAGTACAGTAATACTTCAGTTTATGAGTATCTTGTTTTACAAGTGTTTTGCGCCACGAAAAAACATTTCTGATCAATTTTGCTTTGATCAAAAAGCAACGTCTTACAACAGGAGTATTGGAGCAGGTCACATGATCACAAGTGAGCCAGTGCGCTCTCTCGCTCTCTCTCTGTTTTTTTCTCCCTGCTGGATTGTGAGGGATTGTCTGGAAGTTCCAGCTCAGCCAAGCCTCAAAAGCAAGGAGAGAAAAATGGAATGGCGGTTTCACTTCGACCAACCAGGAATGTTTTCAAAGGAGAGTACAAGTTAGGGTTTTAGAATCTTTCGAACTTCTATCGTAGTTGATTAGATAATTCTCTATATCCTCAAGTCTCCATAGACTAGATGAAAAAAGTACATCATTGTTGGGACCTATTCTTGCATTGAAATCTCCCATTACAATAACATGAGCTTTAGGGACCTTAGATTCAAGCTCTATGATATATTGCTCCAGCTGCTCCCAGAATTGTTTGACACCAATATGTGAGGATGTTGGAGGGATATACACACTAATAAATAAGAAAGACCTATCACTAAGCTTAAGTAAGCCAGCTACTGCAAGTTTATCACGTGGTGCTAACCATTTGATGGTAGCATTAAGAGAAGTAGACATTAGTAATGCCAGGCCGGCTTTTGGACAACCTCTTCCTCCACTAGATTCGGCGGGGGCAACATTAGCCATATAACCATTCAAACCAATTTCCTCAGTAGACCATGTTTCTTGTAGAAGAATTACATCATAAGCCCTAAAGAAATCCATAAGTCTTAGGTCTTCTTTCATAGATGCCCAGCCTGCTACATTCCATGAAAGTATTTTGAGTTGATTGGAGTGTATATGTGAGTCTTTCTGGTTATGTCTACACCAATCATCAGGAAGGGGGACAGGGACTCCATGTAGATATGGGACTTTATGTTCTGACAGTCAATCGCATTCTACTCTTTGGTAATTGTCCATCCTGGGATTTTCTCTATAGTTGGCAAAGTAATTTATGTTTCTATATATATATATATGGGGCTCATGAAGTCTCCTTTTTTTAGCTGTGGTGTTTCTGTCTTGTATCAACACTGGGATTGGCCTGCCAGTGATTTCCCCCATTTCATTACTGTCCACATTTTGTATTACAAATTGGTTTTATTTATTTGTTTTTACCAAATTTCCTTCTGTGCTTTTAAATCGGGTCTATGACCACATAATAAAGAATGATGATGAATGATGAAGTTAGGGTTTTATTTTTCTTTATATTTATATTTATATTCAATTTGTTCCCAATATCCTTCCTTATTTTTCAAACCATTTCTAGTCATGGCACAGCTTGTAAGGTGTGCATATGGCTACAAATTGCACTTTATTATCGTCACATTGAGCTGCCTAGATGCCCTAAGTACATCCGATCTCGCCTGATTTCGGAAGCTAAGCAGGGTCGTTCCTGGTTAGTACTTTTATTATGTTCTTCAGTTCCTTTTCTATCTTTTCCACTTCTTTCTTATTCATTCTTGACTTTTCTTCAGAGGACGGCTCATCCGTACTCTGCTCACAATTTCTTTTACCCTAATTTTAAGTGCCACTGATGTCACATGGGAAACTCCAGTTCAAAACAATGTGGCCATTCTTATTGTGAATTCCTTTGAGAATTTATCAGAAAACTAAATCAGAAGGATCCCTTCCTTGATGATTGGAACACAGAATTTGAGCCTGGGAGGCTGTTGAATAATAAGGCCAGTTAATTCTAAGGCTTAACTAAATTATAAGCCTTTTATGAGTTAAGGTGTTGTAATAGTAAGACAAGAGTACTACCTGTCACGAGAAGTATACTTTCAAGTATAAAACTTGACATATATATGTAACATTAATTGATTGATTGGACTTGCAAACCACTACTATGGGCAACTACAAAGAAAATAACAAATGTACAACCTGAATTAAGATAACATATACAGTACAAACAAAACCACATTGAAACCACCTATCCAACAGGCGTCCCTAGATCTCAAGGTGGCAAGCAAGAACAACTGGATCAAACATTAGACAGTAAACAAAACTCCAGAGGTCTGGTATGAAATCACAGCTGTAGCATGAATAAAATCAAAAAGGAGTAAGATTCCTAAAGGGCTTGGTAAAGAGACAAGTTTTAATTTTCTTCTTGAAACTTGGAAGAGAAGGTTCCAGACACACGTCTACTGGGAGGAAAGAGAAACCGCTACTACTAAGATGGCTTGGTATGTACTGTAGTTGATGACCTCTGGGCCTTTGTATTGAGAGGTGCTGGTGGGATGGGAGGTCAACCTGAAAAAGAGGTGGTCTGCCAAGTAACAAAGTACTAAGTCATCCAAGGCTTTATAAGTTAACATGAGCACTTTGAATTTGGCCCAGAAGCACATTGGTCGCCAGTGCACAAAGGCTACCCTTGCCTAAACAGCCTCTTGAAATTCTTTTACAGTTCCTTGCTCCTGTCTATAAATCTATTCCTAGTTTGGTGTAATTTTTCACCTGTAAAGGACTGTTCCTTTTATTGAAAGAATGTTCCTGATGATTATTTTGATTCCAGTAGAATTAGATGACTAATTTAGATTACTATATAGACAAAATCACAAAAGGAGTATTGTAGTTTATGCATGATGTGATACAACGTCATATAAAACTCTTTCATAAATTTTATTAAACAATGCAAAACATTGTGGCATGTGGTGTTACTGAACTAAGTGGAAGCTTGGTTCATAGTAATATACAAGCAACGGTGGAGGAAAATGAAGTGGGGATTTGCTACTCTCTTTTTCTACTCTGAAGAATTGACCTGATCTTCCCAGTTGCGCTGGCCCTTCCTTTTCCTTAGTGTGGTTGCACTACAATGGTGTATTTGACAATTTCATATCTCAGTTATCACATTTGCTGGATTAATAAAGGAAGTGGTAAGAGGGAGCATATGATTTGATGTGTCAGCGCAAGGGTCTTAATAGGATTATGTTATCCTAATGCTGCAGAAACACTGGAGAGGCATCTCAAGTAGGCAAGCTAGTGCAAACAGAAGTATTAAAATATAAAATTGTTATACAAAGTCATCAGTTTTAGGCTAAATTACATGAGAGTTGGCATCAAGAAACACAATAGGTCTTGCTTATGAATGTGAAAAGGCAGAGGATCCAGCTGTATTCTATCCATATGTGTCCATTAAGTGTGTAAAGTCCATTAAGTTAAATGGGACCTCAATAAATATGCACAGCATCAGACTGTACATGCTGAAATGAAACACCTAAGATGTTTTGCTTTATTGGGTGGAGTCACTCAGCAGTGGAAACACTTGACTTTTTACCTGTTTCTTGACTTCCTACCTGATTTTCTAATCTCACCACCACCACCACCACCACCCGCTTATTTATGGAGCTACACATTGCCACCTAATTTTAAAGGAGCATTTAGCCATGTTTAGCCTTTCTGAGCTGGTTGACGCATAATTGGACTTGCAGTGCTACTCTGTAGAGTAGTTACTTTAAACATATTCCTTCTTGCTTTTCCCATATTAAGTCATAGGAGAGAGCATGACATTGTTAACAATGCCACTTTTGTGAAGTCGAAAGAACAGCACCCATTTCTCCTAGCGGCAAGGCTGACTCATCAAGAGTAGATTGCCACACACTTTTTTTATTAAGCTTAGCAGTGCGCACATAGGTTAAATAAAAGGAAAACAATTGCATATTAACAGCAATTTTATGACTTTCATAATTCCCTGTGATATCTGGAACAGCTACTTGGCTTCCAACAATGAAGGCATTTAAAACAGTCCCACGCATAACAGTAATAGATACTCTGGTTTTAGTTTTAAACGTTTTGACTGAGTGCTATGTCTCAAGTACCAAAAGCATGCTGTTAAAGAGGGCCTCAAATTATCCCTAGCTGAGGTCCTATAATGTACTATAATGTATTTAGTTCATTATAAATTTGAGCATGTTCACATGCCTACCAGTACAAGTTCAGTTGTACTTGGATCTGTCCCCCCACCCCCGAATGTGAACTCTACCTTTTCAAAGCTGTCTTAATTGTCTGTGGAACTGTTCAACTGATTGTTTAAAAAAACAACCAATGCAGTCCAATACTAAGGGATTTCGCTAAAAGCAAGTACTGTACATATTCACTCCCAGTAAACCATTTTTAAAGTGTACAGTATATTCTTTTCTGTTATATTTTCTGTACAGTAAATGTATCATATGCCTAAAAGTAACCTCCACAGATGTACCTCATTGAGCTTAAACAGGACTGGATAGCCCTTTCCTCACCTTCTGCACCCTTTGATATGAATGAGACTTGTATCACAACATATATTCTAGGTAGGCCTAATGCGGGGTTTACTTATTGTTCACTGGTGTTCACTCATTTCTTCAATAAGCCAACTAATCTTCCAGCACTTGGAAATTTTCTTTGGCATAGGTTTAATTTATTTATTTATTTATTTTTACATTTTTATACCGCTCCCATTTCCCTGAGGGAACTCTGGGCGGTTCACATAAAAACAAAAACATATACATCAATGAGAGGAGATATTAGGCAAGAGGCGTAAAAAATTGACAATAAAAATAGTAAAAATGACAATTTTAAAAAAATGAACAGAAATTAGCAGAGGAAAACACTTTGGTACATCCTATCAATCGCCAAAGGCATCCCTGAACAGCCAGGTTTTAAGCGATTTCTTAAAGGCTCCCAATGAGGGAGCCTGGCGAATCTCGCTGGGGAGTTTGTTCCATAATTCTGGGCTAGCCACTGAGAAGGCCCGCTTGCAGGTAGCTACCCTACGGGCCTCTCTAGGCGTGGCCACCCGAAGTGAGAGAGCCACAGATGATCGGGTTGGTCGGGCCAACTCTGATCGTAGGGAGATACGCTCTGCCAGATAATCAGGACCCAGGCCATGGAGGGTTTTGTAAACCAAAACCAGTACCTTGAACCTTATTCGGGAGGCAACGGGCAACCAGTGCAGACGAGTCAGAATGGGGGTGATGCGGTCATACCTGCCCACACCAACCACCAGCCTGGCCGCCGCATTCTGGACCCGCTGCAGTTGCCGAACAAGGTTCAAGGGAAGCCCCATGTAGAGAGTGTTGCAGTAATCTATCCTCAACATGACCAGCGCCTGCACCACTGTCCTCAGGTGTCCTCAGGGAGTCCCCATCTAGGTATGGGCGAATCTGGGCGATAAGCCTAAGATGGTAAAAGGCCGACCTGGTCACGGCTACCATCTGGGAGGCCAGGGACAGGTCCGGATCCAGGACGACGCCCAGACTCCTCACTCGTTCAGCCAGTTGGAGGGCGGACCCACCCAGACTGGGAAGAGGGCCACAATACCCGTCCGGGCCTCCCCCAAAGAACAGGACCTCAGTCTTCCCAGGGTTAAGCCGGAGCCTGTTGGTCCTGGTCCAGTCCAGTACTGCAGCCAGACAGTGATCAAGGGTCTGGACTGCCTCCACTGCAGAGGTGGAGAAGGAGAGATAGAGCTACGTGTCATCAGCGTACTGATGACAGCAAGCTCCAAAACTCCGGACGACCTCAGGCAGCGGCCTCATGTAGATGTTAAAGAGCATTGGGGAGAGAGACGACCCCTGAGGCACCCCACATGAGAGTGTCCAGGGGGACGACAGAACACCCCCTAAGCTCACACAATGAGCACGGCCCTCCAGGAAGGAACGGACCCAGCCAAAGGGCAGACCTCCAATCCCAGCCTCAGAGAGCCGGCCCAGGAAGATACCATGGTTGACAGTATCAAAGGCCGCTGACAGGTCAAGAAGGACCAACAGGGTAGAGCAACCCCTGTCGGCCCTCCTCAACAGGTCGTCTTGCAGTGCGACCAGGGCAGTTTCAGTCCCATGCCATGGCCTAAACCCAGACTAGAAGGGATCCAGAACATGATTCTCCTCCAGGAACGACTGGAGACGCAGGGCGGCGACCCGCTCGATCACCTTGCCCATAAAGGGAACATTGGCTATAGGACGGTAGTTTGACATGTCGTCTACAGCCAGGCCTGGTATCTTGCGAATGGGCTTAACCACCGTCTCCTTCAGACGACCGGGAAAAATCCCGTCTCTGAACGAGGCAGTGGCAATCAGCGAAGCCCATTCTGCCATGCTCCCTCCGGCTGTCTTAATCAGCCAGGAAGGGCAAGGGTCGAACGGAGAAGCCGCTGGCCTGCAATGTCTCAGGTCCCTGGAGGCATCAGATGGAGTAACAGGCCCGAACTCAACAAACCAGGGGGACCGAGGAGGTGCGGCGCCGGCCACACACGGGGATAGATCAGTGCAACCGGCATCCAGATTGGAATGGATGGCCTCTATTTTAGATTTAAAATAGGCTGTGAATGACTCACTAGTGAAATCACTAGGAGGAGGCCTAGGCGGACCAGGATTGGTGAGGTCTCGAACCACCCGGAACAATTCTGCCTGGCAGTTCGAGGCCCCATCAATTCTCAGGGAGACGAAAGATCGCCTCGCGTCCCTGATCACTCGGACATAGTGACTGGTTGACGCCCTAACTGCAGCCCAATTGGATGCCATCCGAGCCTTCAGTCATCTGCTCTCTAGCCCCCTCCGCTCTTGCTTCATTGCCTGCAACTCCACCATGTACCAAGGGGAGGAGCGGGCTCGGCATCGGAGGGGGCGCTTGGGGGCGATCCGGTCAACAACCCCAGTGTCATCCTCATACCACCTGTCCACCAGGGAGTTGACCGGATCGTCAATCAGACCGTCCGGAAGGCCCCCAAAGGACTCCGAAAACTGCACTGGGTCCAGGAGCCTTCGGAGGTGGGCCCAGCTCCCCGTGGGGCGGGGCGGCGATTGATAGGGAAAAGGTCAGCAGATAATGATCTGACCATGACACGGGCCAGGGACACAAATTCCCGACCCCCAGATCGAAGCCCACAGAAGTGGAGGCAAAAACCAGGTCCAAGGTATGTGCACCACTGTGGGTGGGACCAATGACAAACTGGGACAGGTTTATAGAGGCCATGGACTCCGTGAACTCCAGACCTACACCGGACAGTCCAGGCCCGGTGTGCACATTTAAATCCCCAACCACCAACAGGTGGGGGGACCTCAAAAGTGCCGCCGAGACAATCTCGGCGAGCTCTGGGAGGGAGTGTGCCTGGTCGCGGGGAGCACGGTACACGAGCACAATCCCAAACCTGTCCCTCTGGCCCACCACCAGGTGCAGACTAGAGATGGGCACGACTTAGCAGTATTTCCGTTTCCGTTTCCGTTACTCGGTTCCGTTACTCTACGGAAATGGTAACGGGAATTACTCCGCCAGACTTCGAGCTCGAACCGACGAACGAACAATTTGGTCTGATTTGTCGTGCTCGTTACTTGTATCGCGCGATCGCGCACGATGCCAAGCGGCACAGAAAAAAAGTTTTTAAAAGTTAAAAAAAACCGTTCCCGGCCAAAAAGCAGGCGGAAATATGCCTGCCGTGCCTCAGGGCACCTACCAGAGGGGTGGTTTCTGGAGGTCCCCGCCCGGCCTCCCCCCCTCCTCCGTCCTGGGATGCTCTGGTGGTGGGACTCGCCCGCCGCAAAAAGCCCAGTCTCGCCGCCGGCCGCCAAAGCGCAAGCAAGCGGCACGGGCGGCACAGGAAAAAACTTTTTAAAACTCTCCCGGGTCTCCCCCCCACCCATTCCCGGGCCAAAAAGCAGGCAGAAAAATGCCTGCTTGACTAAGGGCGCACGGCACCTACCGGAGGGGGGGTTTCTGGTCTGGAGGGGGGTCCCGGCCTCCCCCCCCTCCGTCCTGGGATGCTCTGGTCTGGTGGGACTCGCCGCAGGCTCGCCCGCCGCAAAAAGCCCAGTCTCGCCGCCAGCCTCCAAAGCGCAAGCAAGCGGCACGGGCGGCACAGGAAAAAACTTTTTTAAACACGGGCCAAAAAGCAGGCGGAAAATGCCTGCTTGACTAAGGGCGCAGGGCACCTACTGGAGGGATTGTTTCTGGAGGGGTGGTCCCGCCTCCCCCCCATCCTGGGCAGCCGGACTCGAGTTGCCATGCCATGCGGTGCGGGCGGGGGATCCAAAATGGGGCGGTGAACGCAATATTGTTTTTGAAACCGTGGTCCAAAAACACACAAGCACAACAGAAACACGCGGAAATGTATGAACTGCCAGATTTTTCACAGTAGCAGTGGGTTTTTTCTTGCAACAAAATGTCTCTCCTCTCCTCCTCTGTCCTCCATTGATTTTATTTTATTTTATTTTTTTTACACCTGTGCAGTGCGCAATGATGGGCTGGCCCAGTGGCCTGGCCAGCCATGTGGGAGGGGACGACCATGCAAATTTTTGGAGCCATCTCACCAATCGCATGGCCACTTGGCCACTGAGACTTCTGGGATGTGCCAAAAAGCCCCCTAAAACCTGCCCTAGCCCCCTAACCCCCAACCCTAATCCTTGACTCCTTACCCATATGTCACAGACTGTCTTCTTAGTGGGTCAGAGAGGCACCCAGAGGTGCAACCCAATAGCCCACCGTAACCTTACCCGTCATTAGCCTAACCCTAGCCCTTGGACTAAACCCACCTTAGCCCATAGCCAGATGTACTTGCATTGCACTACACGCAAGTACGATTCCCTTCTTTGTGGGACATGGCAGGTGCGACACACTCGTACCAGGGGATCAGGTACTTGAGCTGGTCTCTGCCTGCAAATGGTATGCATATCCATATGGTTATGCATGCCATTTTGCAGCAGCAGCAGGTGAGGAGGGGAGACCCCCATGTTGAGGGATCTCTTGGAGCCTGTTGCTGCTGTCCCTTCCTAGTGGGTGAGGATAGGAGGCACCCACGGGTGCCTCCAGGAGCCCACTTTCCCTTTATAGCAGGCCAGAGGAGGCACCCACCCCACAGAGGTGCCTCCAGGAGCCCGCTACCCCCCCAAAAAAAACCAGTATAACGATAACGAAAAAACGAACCGACTAATTTTTGCGAATTTTCGCGAAAAACGGAAACGAGCCGACACGGGCTGCCTCCGACACACGACAACTCGAAAACGTCATTTTCCCAAGTCGTGCCCATCTCTAGTGCAGACACTCCAACCCTGGACGCACCAACATCGCGGATCTGCTGACATGAAAAGATTCCCTATACACAATGCCCCCCCGCCCTCCCTCGACCCTCCGACCTGCACAGATGCTGAACACAGAAACCCTGGGGACAGAGGAGGGAAAGAGAGGCTCCCCCACCCTCACCCACCCAGGTCTCTGTAAGGAGAGCCAGGTCGGCCCGCTCATCCACGATCAAGTTGTGGATGATAGGGATCTTGTTATGGACCGACCTGGTCCATAAACTGCAGCCTAATTCTTCAAATGCACAGAGTTCCATGTAAGCTGAGCAGCCTGTATTACCATCCATCCTCTTTATCTTTTAGTATCACTGTCTGGACAATGTTCCCCAGATTTTTTTTCTTTTTGTTAAATCACACTCCCTGTTTTTAACCCATTTGTCACTATAAATGTGCCCTATGAGGCTTCACTCCATGCATAAAATGAAACAAAAAGTCTGCAAGAGCTTTCATTAAACAGAACCTGTTGGTTTTTAAGATCTGACAAATGTGTATTGTTTGTGCTGCTATAGAATAATGAGGCTATGCTACCCTTCTTCTGGGAACTTCCTCTTTTTGGTTAAATGTTCAGCCACTTATAACTCCAGATCTTTGCTTTGGATGTCTATGAATGGTTTTGACCCTTATTCCCACAAAGAAGAAGCTGGCATGTAGTGATAACATCTCTGTGAAAGAAAGCAATAACTGTGGAGTGAGAAAAAATAACCTTATGCCTTTATTTGTTTTGCAGACAAGAGGCTTTTGGCTCGATGGCAAAGCAAAACACAAGTGGGTGTTGTTTTTCTGTCATCGTATTTGTGCTGAATATAGTTCTCCCTGCTTTGTCATGCATCTTTTAAGAAACCTGTAGGCTTAGAAAAGGCGGTGACCGTGTTTTTAGCCCGCCATACGCCCCATTCCATTCTCCCCCACCTCGGCCTCTAATCACACTTCCTCATTTTGAGTCTTTTACTGCCCATGTGTCATCATTCTTTGCTAATTCCCTACATAGCTGAACTCCTGAGACAGTCAAGCCTTTGGTATTTTCTCTGTCCTGAACAGGGTTCAATACATTTCCAATGCTGGGCTTTCCTGAGCTGCTCAGAGGACAGAGTGTCCTCGTAGAGATACAACATTCCACAGAACCAGATGCCTTATTGATAACCCACAGAACCTGTTTTAGGAACTTAGGGCGCTTTTACACGACCCCTAAGATCCGCAGGTCCCTTAAATTCGGACCAGAGATCTTAGGGGCTTGTCGCTCTTCCTGTGTCCCCACCCTGGCTGCTGGCTGCGTGAGGGGAGGGAGAAAATAAAGGAAGAAAAGATCGTGGCTCACCTTTGTTCTGCCTCCGCTGCGGCAACATTCCTGTCTCTGTAAAGTAGCTCTTAAAGGGGCAGGAGCCAAAAAAACAACAAATAGAAGCGAGGAGAGCCCCGCACTCACTATCCTTACACCGCATCAAGCAATTTTCACCCGGAAGAGCAGGTACAAGAAAAGTGCGCTGGGTCGCGCTTAGGTGGGCGGGGTCGCACTTAATTTTCTGTTAGCTCTGGAGCTGGTGGGGAAACATTTTAAAGCTCTGGAGCTTGCAGCCATTTGCTGCAGAGTTTAAGGGTCGTGTATAAACGCCCTTACACACTCTTTCCTTTAAAAGACCTGCACAACACCCATCCAACAATCACTTAAGTACCCGGCTCTCTGTTCTGTTTCGTTGTCATTCTGTTTCTCCTCAACAATATGTCATTGGAAATCCATATTCCAAAGCTTAATTTAAGAGAACATGTATCGGGAGGAGTCTGGGATGTCTTTCCTTTCTCCTGCCCACTCTGTACTCTCACACTGAAGCTCTTGTGCTACTTTTAATATAATTGATCCTACATGGAGATGGTTTCTAGGTAGGAAAAAAAAGAGCTCAAACAACCATAATGCTGTGTGATGGTATTGCCCTTACTATATATTTTCAGACCTCAAGCACCAGTTGTGATGTTGCAAATTGGATTCGAATAGCAATGCTGGGAATGGGACACTTTCCCCCCACGAAGTTGCTCCTAATAAATCCAGTTGGGCAAAAAAGATTTATACCTTAGAAAACCCAACATTTTTAAAAAACAAATCCACAAACACTCACATTAAAATATAGCAGTTATCCCAGAAGGTGCCACGAAGCTTTTGTCTTTTTTAAATTTTTCTTTTGCCTGATATGTTTGGAGAGACTAACATGGCTAAAACTACATACAGTCTCCTTTACACTCTAAGCCAGATCAATGGAATAAGAGAATGATCTCTGCAGGGAACGAGATTTATTTATTTATTTATTTATTTATTTATTTATTTATTATTGCTTATATACCACCCGTCTTCCCGAAGGAACTCCGGGCGGTTTACAATATAAATACAGGTAAGGAAAACAATAAAACTGAACAGCAATAGTAAAGACAAGCAGCATCAACATAAGCTAAAAATATTTTTTTAAAAGGCCCAAAAACAATAACAAAGATAATAATAATAATTGGTTCAGTGGCGGGAAAGAGGAAAGAAAAAAAAAATTAACTGTCGCCAAATGCCTCCCGAAACAGCCAGGTTTTTAAGGCTTTCTTGAAGGCGGGCAGGGACTGTGCAAGGCACAACTCAAGGTGATTCCAAAGCGCAGGGCCAGCCACAGAGATGCCTCTCAGTGGCCGTGTAATCGCTCGAAGCTGGCAGTTATTATGGGTTAATGGTTTGTATGGTGATGGATAATGTGCTACCTTTGTATATCTAAGCTGAAGATGAACAAGACTGAAAAGCACAAGTGAGTGACTTATGACTTGCCTCTTTTAACTGCCCCATTGCAGCTCTCTTAATCTCTCATCATTGGCTGTGCTGGCTACTAGGATACATTGGTGCAGTTGGCCAACAACATCTGGAGGGCCACATATGGCTTGATTTACAGTATATCTAAAAATAATATGAATAAACTGCCACTTTCTAAATCAACACTCAAAATATTCCTGTCAGCGGGGTAGGGTGGGGAGGAGCCTTTTTACTCGTCCTTCCTCAGAGTCCCCCGGATCTACCTCATCTCCTTCTTCCCACAATAAACATACAGTTTCATGCTTATTTTGCAATGCAGCAGTTCTTAAAACGTTTCCCCCCTTAACTCGCATGAGTTCTGCCATTTCACTTCCAACAGACATGTTCGGGGGTAAGATCATCTTGGGTAGGAGCCTCGAATGTTAGCACTAATTCACTTATGAGCAAAAATACAAAAATTCATCTGCACATGTTACCTAAGAGTTGGTGTTCAAGCTTCTCTCCCCTCCCCAATGGCTGAGATTAAAATCTAGGCAAGATAATGCTAACTGCCCTGAGTTGATTCGGAAAGTTTCCTTCAGAAAGTTGGGCGGTAAATAAATAAATAAATAAATAAATAAATAAATAAATAAATAGCACCCTTCTTTTAACAAACAACAACCTGGACCAAACCAAAATCCAGCAAACTGAACTTTTTCCTTATCAAAGAGGATCTTCTAAACTTTTCAAAGAGTTTGAAACAGCTGGTTTCAAAATTAAATTACATCTCACTGCAAGTATAGGTAGTGTGGCCCCCAACTCATGACAGGGTTCAGCACTGCAAAGCCAGTGCTGTGCTCAGGCACCATGATTCATGAAATTTGCTTGCAAGGGGCTGTTATGGAAATAGAAGAGATACAGGAACAAACAATTCTATGGTAACCAACCAAAGAATGATATACTGCATACATAATTTCAGGTTGCCACGGTACACCATTGCACTCCTCCCTTTTAATAGAGGCTCACAGTTAGAACACTTTGTTATGTAAGGGTACAAACTATAGGCAGACCCACAATTGCATCATCAACTATTTATAGCAGCAAAATCGCCAGGCGATAAAGTTGGCTATCGCATTGTTTAAAAAAACGAAAGGAAAAACAAAACAAAAGTAACATGTTTCTCCAAATTGATATATGGTTTAACAATTATTTTTTGAGTAGTTTATTCATTTATAACAATGAGTGCAGATCAACAATGTGTTGTTTCTGTACTGTATTAACACTGAGATGTACTAGCATGTCTCCAGTATCCCACTTATTTAAATTAGAAATGCTCCAAAATACACGCTGATTGTTTGGAGGGGGCATTCTGTGTCAAAGAATTAGATGGGCTATGTAGTACTTTCCCATACTCCTCCCAAAAGTTCACACAGGTATGCCTTATCGCCAGGAGAACGGAGTTACAGAACCAGGCCAAGGTGGCTGAAGGAAGACCAAACGCATCCCAGCATAGCTGACCAGAGGGAGGGGCAGAGAGAACTTATCCTGGAAATTGGTGGGAGCGGCAGAGGGGTGATACTCTTTGGGAGAGGAAAAATATAAGACTGAATGCTGATTGGGTAACATCTTGGGAGATGGGCAGTGACAAAAGGATCCAATTAGCAAATATTTGACATGCTTTGAAAAGGGTAAAAAGAGCTATTTGTTAGAAGAAGAAAATAGATTTGGTGCTATGGATTTTGTAGTGCTTTGAGAAATGATTACTTAGAATCCTTAGCTAGTTTTATTGTTTTGCAGATTGCTTCTGTAGTCAGCTCAGATATTAAGCCGAATATGCCTTGCCTTGCTTTTGCATTACATTAACCCCTCAGTTTATGAGTGCCCCCATCTACCAGCGTTTTGCAAGTTGAGCAAAACTCTCACAACATTTTTGTTCCGGTTTACAAGCTTGTCTTGAAAAATGAGCATTGGAGCACCAGGCAGTAGTGAAGGGCTGGTGGCCACGGCAGTCCCCTTGCCTGTCCCCGGCCTCTGCCATGGCAAGGGGGGTGGATGGTGAAGGTGGCAGATGCAGAATGAATAGGGTGAGTTTTCATTATTTCTCATGGGATGGATTATTTATTTATTTATTTATTTATTTATTTATTTATTTATTTATTTATTTATTTATTTGTTTGTTTGTTTGTTTGTTTGTTTTGATTTATGAACATGTTTCCGGAATCAATTATGCTCATAAACTAGCCCGTAGTTGGGCTTTTTCGGTGGCCGGCCCAGGCTTTGGAACAAGCTACCAAGCGAGATTTGGCTAGTGGAGTCATTGCCAGCTTTCAGAAAAGCCTTAAGAACATAGCTTTTTAAAGACCATTTCGGTGATCGCTAATTGTATGTTTGTTTGCCCAGCTTCTTGCCTGCCGAACACATCTATGGTTGTTGGCATTTATATTGAGTTGGTTTTGTTCTTTTACTTTTTGTATCTCTATTTTCTTATTCTGTACTGGTTTTTTATCTCTGTATTTTCTTATTCACATGCTTGTTCACCGCCCATAGTTCCCTTTGGGAAAGTCAGCACAGTTAATAAGTGCAATAATAAATAAATAAATAAATAGTCTATTCTTAGTAAGGAGTAAATATGGACACAAGCCATGGCCTAGAATGTAACATTGGTTTTTGCCTTTGGATGGACACCTACCACAGCCCCATGGGCTATCTATGGCTTTCAACATAACCTCCTGGGGTCTCTGCAAGGGATCTACCCCTTGCAGAGCAGCTAAGTAGAGAGAGGAAATGATGGAAATGGAGAAAGGCGAAATGGAGAAGAAAATGATAGAGACTAAAGAGAGAGAAGGGGGTGAGATCTGGCTCCATTGTTGGCAAACACCAGATTCTTCTCCAGGAACTGTGCCTTTGCCATGTGCCCCAACTTTACATGGAGGGTTTACAATGACAGAACATACTACTACTCTTCAGTCATGTCAAGAAATGGGGGGGGGAGGAAGCACTGACTCACATTTTTTTTCAGGAGGAAGTTGATGGCCTCATAACTATGTTAAAAGGCAGTTATTAGCATTATTTTTGGAGCATTTAGTCACACATGGGAAGAGAGAGGAAATAAAAATCGATTCTGTTGAAAGGGCACATTCCATGGGTTGTTTCCTGTTCAAAACTATTTTGGGCTCTATAACACAGGCTCCAGAATGAAAGTGAAAAGGTAGCAATGGATCCTGTTGTTTTCTTCATTGTTGCTTTTGTGATGCCTGTGCCAGACACATGTGTACAACTGCAGGGCGAGATTTAGGATCGTACTACTTAAGTTGTATGGTACTGGTAATTTTCCAGAACCAGCACCATTTTCTCTTCTTGGAGAGGAGATCACCAGTTCCCTTTACTAAATGACCTGTCTTAGGGTGTTTATACACGACCCCTAAACTCCGGGGCAAATGGCTCCCAGCTCCGGAGCTTAAAAATGTTTCCCCACCAGCTCCGGAGTTTACAGGAAATTAAGTGCGACCACGCCCACTTTAGCGCGTCCCAGTGTACCTTTCAAGTACCTGCTCTCTGGAGATGAAAATTCCTTGATGCGGTGTAACGATAGTGAGTGCGGGGCTCTCCTCGCTTCTGTTTGTTGTTTTTTTGGCTCCCGCCCCTTTAAGAGCTACTTGAAGAGACAGGAATGTTGCCAGGGCAAGAGCAAGAGGCAGAACGGAGGTGAGCCATGTTCTTTTCTTCCTTTTTTTTTCTCCCTCCCCTCAGGCAGCCAGCAGCCAGGAAGTGCGGAGGGGTGGGGACACAGGAAGAGTGACAAGCCCCTAAGATCTCTGGTCCAAATTTAAGTGGCCAGTGGATCTTAGGGGTCGTGTGAAAAGGTATTTAAAGACTAACCGCTTTTGTTATACGGTGTGTCCCTCTCGTTGAAGAAGATTCTGTCTTTACCAAAGCCTCCACTCATTTCCTAATTATTAACTTGGGAGTGTGGTTGAGGAGGCCTAGCGAGCCAATGTGAAAAGTCAAGCAAGTTTTCAGAACAAGGAGCCCTAGGGAAGTGATGGCAAATCTTTTAGAGACCAAGTGTTCAAACCGCGATTCAAAACCCACTAATTTTGTGCAAAGCACCAATAGAGCAATTAAACCTGAATACAGGTGGTTGTGAAGGGGCAATGTCACGTGCCCACAGAAAGGGCTCTGAGTGCCACCTTTGACGCTCGTGCCATAGGTTCGCCAACACTGCCCTAGGGTATATTAAGAATTATCTTTAAGTGTGGCGTGGTTGGTTTTGCCTGAGCTTTCATGGATTGCATGTAGTGAGCTTGTTAGATGTGCACTGTCAGAACAGAATCCAAAGAGATATGGTTCCACATTGTAGCAGCGTTCCCTAATTTGCTACAATTTAGAGGTCTCACACTACCACATTCATTATTCCCAACAAGTATGATCAATAGCTGTGATGAGCAGAAATGGTGGAAGCTGTACTTCAAAACAAGTGTGATGGTGGTCATGCTGTAACAAGGGGAGATGTTTTGTCTCCTTACTATAGGAATAGGCAAAGTACGGTCTTCAATGTATTTTTGGACTACAGGTCCCACCCTTTGGCAATAGTTGCCATGCCAGGTAGGGCTGATGGGATTTGTAGGCAACAACATTTGGAGAGCTGCACTTTGCCCACACCTTGTCACAGGCACCAAAGCAAACAATCCCCTGCCCCCCCCCCAAAAAAGCTGGTATCTTTCTCAACTTCTACGATGCCCAAAAGTATGTCACCCCAATCCTGACTGACAACATAATTAGACAATAATTTATTTCATATATTTTCTATTTGTATTCTTCCTCTCCTCCCAGGATCCAGGAAAACCAAAGCAGGTTTGGCAGTTGTTTGTACCCTCGGGGGGAAAAGAGAGACAACCAGATGAAAGGTGCACAATTACAAATGCATTCCTTGGGATGAAAACAAATTCCAGAGAAATGCAAGATGAGCAAATAAGAAATTAGTCATTTGCCAGGAATCTCTCTGTACACCAAAAAATGTTGTGTGCCTAAATGCATCAAGATGCTCTTGATCTTGAAATACACTCACTCACTCACTCACTCACTCACTCACTCACTCACTCACTCACTCACACACACACACACACACACACCCCTGACATCTAATAATAATTAGACTGTAGATACTGTGGAACTTGGTCACCTTCTGCACTGTGTCACAGAGAACGAGAGGAACTTAGGGACTGCTTCAATAGTGGGCCAGACCATTGGTCCAGCATTGGGGACACTGACTGGCAGTGGCTGCATAAAGATCTCAGGCAGGATTTTCGACAGTCCTACTCAAGAGATGTCGTGAATGGAAGTTGGGACCCTCTGCAAGCAAAGTACATGCTCTGCTTCTGCGAGAAGGGCCCCCAGTACGGGCATTTGGCAGGGGCCTTGTCTCGGCCTAAGATCTAAAGCTAAAGATAAATTATACTGGCATGCATACTTTTGTTAACATGCCATTATTTATTATTTTCATCTCTGTTTTTCAGACTCTCGGGCTACTGCCTTTCCAAACAGTGATAATACATGGCCGGAAGGGGTGTGTTCTCTAGTCGGATGAGGTCTATGGTTCAAAGGCAGCTAAGACACACCACAGGTCAAGTCTGTGCTTCCATCCGGGGAAAGTTCTCAGATCCCATCCTCTTTAAAAATGAAGTCTGAACTTCTACCCCTTTCTATTTATCTCTCAAAGCCAGAATGAGCTGTCAGTCAGTCTGTTCTGTGTAGGTGGAAAGAGCAGTCAAATTCCCCACACAGCAGCACAGAGCGGAATGGGGAGGGAGAGGCACACTGTGTATATGGTTTTATGTCTGATCCAGCCATATGATATGCCACATGCCGGCAACTTCAATCTCATCACCAAGTGGTAGCATCCTATTATCTCCATGACAACTGCCTGCTTATCCCCATGATCTGCTTCATATTTGAAGAGGTTTGGTAAATGAATGATCCAGGAATGATAAAGCTTGCCTCCAGTTATGTGTATACCGGCCAGAGAATGAGGCAAGAGGCTTTTGACATGGATAAGAATGCTCTTGGGTTTCAGCAAGCCATTCAAAATGTAGGCAGGAGAGATTTAGTACCTCTGCCTCGAGAATCAACCCTCTTGCCCCTTTTCAAAACCAGGGCTTAGTCCTGGACTAGAAGGGTTAAGATGAAAATGACCGCCAAGCAAGTTCAGAGGAGGGGGGCAAATACAAAAGATGATATGGCTTCTGCAGCTGTAACAACTGTACAGAATTTTTGTCTTCCAAGTACTTTTAGCCCACACATCCCAAGGTTAAGTTAATGTTAAAGAGTTAAGTTTCCCCCTGAAAGATCTGGAAGGTCAAAAATTCTCTAGCATTTATCTAAAGCCAAAATTACTGGTGACTTTGAATTTATTTA
>JAHTLZ010000010.1:55881039-55897806 GCA_023846285.1 Phrynocephalus versicolor | reverse complement strand
TGCCTATCTTTCAAAATCATCCTTCTACCAACTTGGATGTTGACCGAAATATACAACTGTCAATGTAGAAATGATGGGTAAAGACTTCAACGTGCGCTTCACACAGAACACTCTTTTTCACTGATGAAAAAAGAAAAAAAAAGGTTAAAACACAATTCCTTCCCAGATGGCCATCATCAGCATATTTTAAAACCTGATAGAAGCTCATGAAAAGGGGGATTTATATTGTTCATAAACACATACCAGTAGCAGAAGACCTGCAAGTTTTGTCAGCAACAGATACTAAATCTGTCACTGGGGATGGGTTGCAATTACTCAAAGAAACTTCGCACACACTCTTATTATTAGACTTATGACTAATTGGAAGAGATTTGTGAACATTTTTTCCAGGGTGCATTTCTTTCTCAAGATAGATAAGTAGATATTTTATTGTAATTGCACATAGTACAGCAAAATTGACTACTATCCCTGGTGCAATTAAAAAGATAAAAAACGTTTAAAAGTTAAAAAGAATTAAAAGCACTCAAGGCGATGTGCAAAATTTATATCAAATATAAAATATTGCTGAGTGGATTCCATTGTAGATCCAGACCTATAATTTGGTTAATAATACTTACAGTCATGATCTAGTATTGTATTCCTGGAAGATAGCACTACAAAATATGAGCAAACGTACTGATTCTCTAATGGTAACAGAACTTAGAAGCAATTCAGAAAATTTTAGACATTTGGCAATATTATAGTATTATATGTACACATCTCATATTCCAGAAAGTAAGTCTAAGAAATGGACTAATTAATAAAGATTCTGAAAATCAAACCTCTTAATCTACATCTGTCAGTGAAGATTCTCAGTCATCCAGGTGAGTTTATCTGGAAGCTGAGTCATGGCAACTGGGCTTATTTTCTTGAGAGAATGAAACTTTTCACTGCTCATCCAAACATCTTCGTCAGTCTGAGGAAAGTTAGTTGCAAGTCCTCCATTTTATAGTTCTCTTTGACTTCATGTCACCCTGGTCTGAAATAGGCTCATAAGATGAACAATGGCCTGAATGGGCTCATTAGGTGGACAACAGTCTCAATAAGCCATTAGGTGAACAATAGCCTAAGGTGCTGAAACCCATAAAGTATGGGTTGTTAGCTATGGCCTTGCTGGTGGAGGTGTGAAGTAGTTTTGATTTGTCTGGGGACTGTTGAAAGCACAACGTGATAAGCAGCAGATAGACTGTGCCTGAGCCCCCCACCTCTGTTGAGGGGTTTTCAATACTCACATGATTGGCTTCCCTGACCCCTCTCTCAAGCCACCTATCCTGTCTAATATGTGTACATCCTCATATTTGAATGAGTGCCCTTTTTCCTTCAAGTGGAGGTGTACTGCTGATTCTGGTCCTGAGCTGTTATCCCTCCTATGTTGGGCCATCCTCCTGTTTAATGGATGTCAACTTTCTCCAATGTAGAGGTCTGCACACTCCTCACTGCATTGGACTGCAAATACTATATTTCTCCTTTTGTGTTTTGTGTTGGGTCCTTTGGGTGGATGAGTCTCTGCCTTAGTGTATTTGTAGGTTTGAAGTAAACAGGGATATGGTGTTTACCAAAAATCCTTTTAAGTTTTTCAGACACTCCATCCATGAAGGGAATAACCAGGTTCTTTCGTTGGCTCTGGGTCTCAGGCTGATCCATTGTTCTTCTGGGCCAGGACACTGTTTTGTTGAAGGCCCACTTTGGATATCCACAGGCCTTAAGTGCTACCTTCTGGTGCCTGTCTCCCTTCTTCTTGGCTTCTGTGGAGGTGGGGATGTTCTCTGCTCTGTGGAAACATGTTCCACAGAGCAGAGAAGAATGTTGGGTCATACAAGTTATTTGATTTGCACCTCTCTTGTCTTCTTTTCAGGTCCCTGAAACAAGCACATTGTCTTCTTACGCCTCAGACACTGCTAGTTGTTTATCTACATTAGCAAAGGTGAATAATAAATAATGTGTTCATTTTAATCAGAGGGTGGAGAGCTACTGCATAATGGATGTGCAGCACTGAGTAGCTACAAAGCTCAGGCACCAAGGAATCCCTTGCGATGGTAATGGATTGCTGACAGGAGCAAATATTCCCTCATATATGATGACATAAAATTAATCCTAAGCATCATTAGCATGCCCCTCATCCTTGGCACAAGCTGCCTCGATGCCCTGAGTACAGTACATCCAATCTTGCCTGATCTCAGAAGCTAAGCAGGGTCTGGCCTGGCTAGTACTTGGATTCCCACCAGGGAATACAGTAGGACCCCATATCCACTGATTCAGTTATCCACGGTTGGCAGAGTAAAAAAATAAATAGTTCAGCAGCCACAAAGCAAGCTACTGTCACAAAGAGCAGCTGTAAAGCAAGCTACTGTCATAAAACAGCAGCCGTAACGCAAGCTACTGTCACAAACAGCAGCTGTAAAGCAAGTTACTGTTGCAAAACAGCAGCTGTAAGGCAAGTTACTATCACAAAACAACAGTTTTGGGGACATTTTGGCGTTCTCTCTTATCCACGGTTTTCATTATCCAAGGGAAGGCTTGGAACCAATCCCCAGAGGATACTGGGGTCCTACTGTATCAGGTGCTCTAGGCACCTTGGTTAGGAACTGGCAAGCCACTCCAGTATTCCTGCCAAGAAAACTCATTGACATTGGGTTATGAAGAGGCAGTTATATGAGTGTAATTACACAACAACATTATTCTTGGCTCTTGTTTTCCACCTGCAGAAATCTATTTTCTGTAGATAAGCAAGTCACCTTTTTGTTTAACAAAAGAGATACTTTACAGTTGTTTTCTGCAAGTAATGTGTTTCTTTTTACTATTACTCATCCATGAGTAACAAGCACTGTAGTGTTACTCTCAATATTTTTTCAATAGAAAATATCACTAAAAATAACCCCCAATGGCCAGCATCCCCAAATCTAGAGAAACCAGTGATATTTACTCATGTGAAAACAAAAACAAGCATGCAAGGAAATAAACAACCCCCACCTACCTGCAGAATCTCATGTTAACATAGCTGGCAGTCTTAACGCTTTGTAATGTTATCTCTCAGTGGGGTGGGAGTAGGGGAGACAAATAATGTTATTCTGATTGTGTTACTTCCAAGTTAGGTGTGGGAGGATTCCATCAAGAGAACACTTGCCTGCAGTGATTTAATATAAAGCATGGTACATGACATCTGTAACTAGACCATCATATGAAACCAAATCTGTGAAAGAGAAATTATATACCTAAATGTTAAAAAGTCGAACCAACCATTCATTCTGCTCTGATCCACCTCTTCAGTATGAATCATTTTTTATATATGCACTCTACAGTGTATGGCTCTATATTGCTCTGAATTAGCTGCAATTAACTTGAAACTGTGCAAGGCAGCTCAAAAGACTCCCTCCCTGTGAAAGCTATGGAAAAAGGCCTTAAATTGAATGGTGTCAACAGCATGATTAATTTGGAAGGATTTCACTCGACTCTTTTCTAGAGGGGAATTCCAGTTCCACGATATGTTTTATTGGATACTGATGTTTATTATTTACCAAAAAGTTCAAAATGTTTAAGATATACTTCTTCAGCAACTGCATGCCCTGATAGATTTCAGCAACATGTGGCCCACAAAGTACCTCTGTCCTCTCAGCATCTCCCCCTCCCCACTAGAACTTTCACATCCTCCCTGGAAAGTGGGAAAAAACTATTTTGTTTGGAATGTTTTGTTGTATCATCTCGGGGCTTTGAAATGACATTTTTTCCATGTTCTAGGAGGGGGCAATACCCCAATTTTTAAACTTAATTTAAAACAATCTAGCCACTAAAGGGTGCAAGGGGCTTTTCCCTTTAAGAAACAAATTATAAAAAATAATTGGCAATGTAAAAAAAACACTCTTATTTATTTAATGGATGCATGGAATATTCTGCAGCATTTCACTAATTTTTCATAAATTTCCTCTTTTAATTATAAGAAGAAGGCAAAAAACAACTATCACCTCAGTGCCATAGCAAAATAAAATAAAATAAAATAAAATAAAATAAAATGTTAACTGATGAGAGTGGCACTAAGGTCAGATGGGATGGGAATCAACCAGAAGAAACACACCCACAGAGAAACTTAATTTAAGAAACATCCACAAATTGTACATATCAGCATGGATCAGCTCAGACAGATGAGAGTCCACACAAACAAATCATCCAGCAGAACAAACTACATTGCCACTGAGTAGTAGTGTAAAAATCGCTATAACTTTTTTTGTAATCTGTGTCTTTTTAGTCCCATTTTTACTCTGCTGACATCAGCTGAGTATCAGCTCTACATTCTGTAGACAGTGTAAAAATAATAGAAATACTGTACTACAACAATGGGTACAAGAAGAGTCAGACACGTTATAAGTTTTGGTACATTGTCCACAGCTTTATGAATTGTTGCTCTACTTGTTTTCATCCACATGTTTCTTGTGGCTTCTCTTGCAGTGGATAAAAAATGGCTTCCATAGCTTTTCACTGAGATAGCATCAATTAAATAAATACAGTTTGGTAAGTCAATTAAAAAATAAGGACAAGTGTACCAACATTTAACTACCCATGTTGTGTCATAATTACCCAAATTAGCTGACCTCATTCTACCTTCCTTGGGCTGATGGCTCTAATTTCAGATAGACAATTTATTATCTGCCCTGAGGTGTACTCAAGTATTTTTCTAAATATTTCTTTTACATTAAAATAAATTGGTGGTGTGCAAGGGAGACTGACCCTGATTTTCATATGTTATATTAATTATTAATTGGTGAAGGTTTACATTTCCTTTGTATAGATCTATGTACAGTATGTGTAGCACTATTTTTCTTAAGGCCAATCGTGAAGTTCCTCTGCGTAAATCTTGCATTCTGGCTTTCCCCCTACTTTTGTCTGTGAGAGTTCACTTGATTTGTTGACAAGTTCTAATCAACTAAGCCACAGGGTATTGCAAGCCTATTTATTTATTTATTTATTTATTTAACTTATATGCCGCCCACTACCCAAAGGTCTCTGGGCGGCTTACAATTAAAATGAACAGTTAAAACAGTTAAAACGTTAAAAAGGCAATGGACAATTAAAACAATAAAAACATTTAAGCACTCAGAGGAGTGGATTGCATAGGCAAACCTTTTTTGCACTCTGGCAAGGCTCCAGTCGTAGGTACTGAACCCTCTCCAGGGGTGGAGGGTGGATAAAACCTGTTGGGCTCCTTTCTGGTTAGCAATGTAGATTGGATGGTGCCTTGCGACATCATGGTGTACTTTTATGATACAGTAGTGACAGTGATACATTTTGAACAAACCATAACAGTCAAAAACTCCAAGAGATGAACTTGCCTTGAAAGAGCAAATTAAGTCTTAGTTCAGTGGACCCTCACATAACAAACGGTTTGTATAACATAAAATCTGTACAACATAAAAAATTCTGGAGATAGGGGAAATTTGCTTAACAGAATCGTCTAAGGGGCTAATCTGTACGACATAAAATTGTCACAATTAGGGATTACTCTGTTTTCAATGCATTCCTATGGGAAATTTGTATAAAGGAAAATTTGCTTAACACAATTTCCTTTGGAACAAATTAATTCCTTTATACAAGGTACCACTGTATTGTATTTCCTTCTACGTTCCACGTGATCATGCTGTTGCAAGAAAAACAGCTAAAACCCCTCTACCATGTGCATATAATGCTATACAACATATGTATTACTATTGCATGAGCGAAAGCATATTACATGGGATGTAATACATCACTATATTACATGCTGTCAAGGCAATTCTAATTGACAGCAACGGTTCCCAGGTGGTACTCGGGAGTCGTTCACCATCCCGTCCTTCTGGAGGGCGGGGCGGGGGCTCCAGTTGGGACCGGGTAGGTTGCCTAGGACCACACCAGCTGGTCGGCCGGCTCTTCTCCTACAAGGCGGAGTAGGGACTCGAACACCTGAGCCCCGAGTGCTCCCTCTCACTGTGCTATATCCAGTCTGCCACGGCACTTCGTGATATGATAAACCAGCTCGGTTGTTTGTTTGCCTGCTGCTGCTCTTCCTCCTCTTTCTAAAGAAACATTTTTGAGCTGAGCTCCTCTCCTTTCCGAGGTCACCTTTTCCTCCCAAATAAACTTTCTTCCCCTTCGCCAACTCTTCAGACTCGCTCAAGAACGTGTCCGAGGGAGTGAGTCAGGAAGGAGGCTCTCCAGCCCTGCCGGGAGCCTTTTTTCTGCGCATGCTCCTACGAGGCCTTCGGCCGGATTTCTCCCGGAGGCACCGCCCGCTCGCTAGCTCCAACCCGTAAGGAAGCTCGTGGGCGCATGCGCAGGCTGTCCCGGGTCTTTCTCTCTCTCTCTGTCTCTGAGCCTGACCGGGCTCGAGGAGGGGGGTGGAAATTGAACGGGTGACGTCAAGGCGCGGCAGCCATTACACGGAGCGGGCAGGACGACCGAGCAGGGGAAAAGGAGGCTTGTGCGCGGCTGTGGCGGCTCTGGGTGGCGGGGATCGGAGGGATCATCTCTCTCGGCTTCTCTGGCCGGCGGCAACCCCACGCAAGATCAGGATCTCGGAGGAAGGAAGGAAGGAAGGAAGGAAGGAAGGAAGGAGAGAGGGAGAGAGGAAGGGGCGGGAAGACGGGGGTTGGGCCGGGGCGGTGGGTGCCCGAGAGGGAGGGAAGGAAGGAAAGAAGGAAGGAAGGAAGGGAGCGCGGCGGCGGCGGCGGCGGCGGGCTGAGCCACCAGGATGGAGGAGAAGGTCTTCACGAAGGAGCTCGACCAGTGGGTCGAGCAGCTGAACGAGTGCAAGCAGCTCTCCGAGGGGCAGGTGAAGAGCCTCTGCGAGAAGGTGAGGAGGGGCCGAGGGCGCTTCCGGCGGGCAGGAGGGAGGGAGGGAGGGAGGCGGTGGGCACGGAGGGGAGGGGGCAGCAGCCTGGCGGGGTGGTGGTGGTGGTGGGGATGGGGTTGTGTGTGTGTGTGTCTGGGGGGGGGGAATCTCGCTTCAGGAAGGCGGCGGCCGGAGGGAGGGAGCTTTGCAGAGGGTGGCCAAAGAGGGGAAGCGAGAGAAGAAGGCCCGGGTGGGTGACAGGAGGGTGGGAAGCTCCCGAGGAGGGCGGAAGGGACGGCCCGGGGGAGGCTCCTGAGGGGGAAGGAAATCTTAGGGTGGCTGGGATGGGCGGCGGCGGCGGCGGCGCCTTCTGCTGCCTGACAGCCCATCTCGGGGCCCGAAGGCCGGGGAAGGGGAAAGGCGCTTGCTTCGCCCGGGTCCCGTTGGCAGGTGCCGGTTCGGCGGCGGCGGCGGCCCCTTCCCGCCTCCGTGGCTGCCTCAGCCGCTCTTGGCGGGGCCTGGAGGCATTATTTTTTATCGGGCCGACCAGCCGCGGGTGGCTCGGGAATCGTCTCCGCCTCGGCCGCCGCGTCCTCTTGCTGGTCTCCCTCCCGGCTCCTCCTTTTCCCGTTGCCTCTAAAATGGCGCCTTTCGCTGAAAATAATACCCTCTTGTGCCCGGCGGCAGGTTTCCCCTCCCCTTGGCTCTGTCTGTGTGAGTGTGTGTGTGAATGTGTGTGTCTGAAAGAGAGACGCGATTGGATAGGAACAGGGCGAGAAAGATCTGACAGGAGCTAAGTATGTACTCCTTTTAGGCCTCTATGGTCCAAAATCCTCTTCCACTTAGGCAGCAGCAAATAACACCACCTGCAGCACCTCAACCATGAATCCAAAAGGGGAATTCGCTCTTCAAAAGCTGCTAATTTCCCACTGCAAGATGATGGATCACAACAGGGAATAACCAGGAGCCACTAATGAGAGTTCCTTCCTTCAATTCCAGATCACGCCTTTGAGTTAAGACACGTTTTTCTGGACTGTCCAAGTCTTCCTCTATTGCTTTGCCTCAAGGAAGGGTAAATCTGGCCAATTTAGTATGCCTACTAAGTATTAATAAGTACCAATTGAAAATAAGATGACTTGAGTTTAATGCTGTTCTAATAGTCTGTACCTTTTATTTCCATAATTGGAAAAGAGAAGGGAAAGAGTCGCTCATTTTGGTGTGTAATTGACACATATTGAAGTTCCGCATAATGAAGTTCCGCATTGAAGGAGATTTTCAGAATATAATTCTACTCTTACCTCAGCAATTTACTTGAAAAAAATAGGGAGGTTGATTTTGTGTTTATCTAACCACCATCTGTGAAAGGCCTTTAAACTTAAGTTATTGTTTGAGAGAAAAAGTTTCACAACTCAAGATGTCAAGTTGTAGATAACTGGCCACATGTGAAAAGTATAAATGGTCTAAATTGTTTTAGGTAACCTTTTCATCTCTGACAGTTGTCTCTAGGCAAATATACTAGCTGGTGAGTTTTATTAGACTAGTTCCAACTTCGTTCTGCTTAATTAGTACAGTAGTTGTATTATACTGTGGCCAGAATCATATTGTATAAATTTACATAGCGTAATACAAGTGACATCACCTGAAACAGTGCAGTGCAGAATCTAGGTGTGACCCAGAATTGAAGTAGGGAACTGTCATTAGTGGTTCCTAGTATTTTCCTACTGTGATCCATCATCTTGCAGTGAGAAATTGCAGCAGGGTTTAATCAGCTGCTAAAGAGAATGTTCCCCACTTAGATTCATGGTTGTGCTGCTGCCTAAGTTACGGAAGAGGATTTTAGGCCATATAGGCCTTGAAAGAGTATATAGAATTGCTCTTTCATTTTCCTTTGTTTGCTTTCTTGTGCAACTGTATGAAAGATTATATTTATAAATGAGCAACTTATTACAAATATGTGATTTGTGACTAGGAGTATTTGTTGATATTACCAGTGTTCTGTAGCTGTACTGTGAGTTTAGTAGTTGAGTACTGCATTTTCTACACTGAAAGCAAGTGGAAATTGGTGTTCGGGATGGAGATTTTGCCCCACAGATTGGCATGGTACTAGTGCATGAGAGAGAAAATTGTACACTAATTTCACAGGTTATCTGCCTTGCTGCCTGTTGTCTAAATAGATTAATTTTTTCCCTCTGCACTCCTGTTTACTTTGTAGCTATTGGCTTCTGTATACAGGCATATCTTGGTTTGAGAAATTAATGCGTTCTCTGTGATATTTCGTATTCTGGAAAATTTGTAAACTGGAAACACATGGAGGCACAATGTGGTTTCTTTCACAATGTGGGTCCTTTTTTCACAATGCCATACAAAAAAAATTCATAAACTGAGCTATTGCAGAGAATTTTTTCATAAACCAAGGCATTATTTACAATGTATTTCCTTTCATGAACTGAAAATTATGTTAATGGGGACATTCGTAAACCGAGGTACACCTGTATGTGGTTTGGAAACATGGTAAGCACCTTGAATAATCCTTTTAGTAGAAAAGTGGACCAAAATAATGAAAGACGCATAGTAGGTAGTCCATCATTCAGGGAAAACTTGCCTGAAGGGAAAGGTCTTTGCCTGTTTCCACAAAGACAGTAGGGGTGGGGCAGTCCTGGCCTCCAGTGGGAGGGAATTCCAGAGTCTGGGCACTGCAGCCGAGAAGGCCCTTTCATGTGTTTCAACAAGACATACGTTTGAGGGTGGTGGGATGGAGAGAAAGGCCTCTCCTGATGACCTTAACACCCGAGTCTGTTCATACTGTAAGATTCGATTTTTGAGGTAGCTAGGACCCAAGTTGTACAGTGCTTTGTAGGTCAAAGTCAGCACTTTGAATTGGGCCCGATAGCTGATAGGTAGCCAGTAGAGCTGCTTTAATAGGGGTGTAATGTGATCTCTGTACCCCGCCCTAGTCAGCAAACTGGCTGCTGCATTTTGTACCTGTTGAAGTTTCCTGAGACTTTTCATTGGTAGTTCCACATAGAGTGCATTATATTAGTATAGATGGGATGTCACTAGGGCATGTGGCACTGTGGCCAGAGCTGTTTTTTTGCGTGCTAGCTTTAATTGTGCAAATGCGCTCCTGGCCGGAGCCGTGACCTGGGCATCCAGGCTCAAGGATAAGCTGAAGAGCAGCCCCAAGCTGTGCACCTCTTTTTTCAATTTGAGGGTGACCCCATACAGTACAGGTTCCATCCTAATTCCTTGTTTTCCATTTCAACTGACCAGAAGCACCTCTGTCTTGTCTGGGTTTAGTTTTATTTTGTTCATCCTCATCCAGTTCGTTACTGCAGCTAAACACTCATGTAAATTTTGAGAGTATCTCCCTTAAAATCCAGAGGTGACGAGAGGGAGAGCTGGGTATCATTGAATACTGGTGGCACCTAACCCCCAAAGACCTGATGATCTCCCCCATTGGTTTCATATAGATGTTAAATAACATAGAAGACAGAACAGAACTCGGGGAGAGTCCACAGGACAGTGGCCGTGGTGTCTAACATGAATCACCTAACACCACTTTCTGCATTCTTTCCTACAGGAAGGACTGGAGCCACTTTAATGCAATACCCCCAATTCCCGTTTCAGAGAGACAAGTCAAGAGTATGCAGTGGTGTATAGCAGTGGTGGCGAACCTTTAGCAGCCCAGATGCTTTGGACCACAACTCCCAGAATTCCAAGCCTAGATTGCCAATGACAAAGGATTGTGGGAGTTGTGGTCCAGGACATCTGGAGTGCCTAAGGTTCACCACCACTGGTCTGTAGTGTCAAAAGCAGCTGAGAGGTTTAGTAAAACCAAAAGGGACACAGATCCCCTATCCATTTCCCTGTGTATGTCATATACCAAAGTAACCAGTGCCGTCTCCATCCCATAGCCAGTCCTGAAGCCAGATTGAAATGGATCCAGGTAGTTTATCTCACCCAGAAACTTCAGGAGCTGCGAGGCCACAACCCACTCTAAGACTTCCCCCAAGAATGGGATATTCAATGCCGGTTGGTAATTGTTCAGTATCATTGGAACTAAAGAGGGCTTTTTTAAATAGTGGTTTTACTATTGCCTCCTTTAAGCATGTAGGAATCCTGCCCTGTTGTAAGGATGCATTCACTACTCTTCTTAACCAGTCTGCCATACCTTTTCTGGCAGCTTTTATGATCCATGAGGGGCAAGGATCCAGCACACATGTGGTGGCCGTCACATCCCCAAGAGTCCTGACCACATCATCTGGCTGTAGGAGCTGAAAGTCATCCATTAATACAGGACAAGTAGGGAGGGGTGTTTTATTTACAGGCACGTCTGGATCAATAGCCAGATGAATAGTGAAATGTGTCTGGCTTCGTCTGGGTTAAGAAACATGTGACCTAGCCTTAGTCCTGTTCCCACTCCCTTCTCTTCTCCCAAGTTTTCTTTCATATTGGTCATTCTTTTTCTTCCTAGTATTCAGCCAGGCTGTGTCAAGGTTGGAAATCCATTAGCTGTACCCTTACCCAACTAGCCTCTTTTTTCTCCTGTTTCTGTTGGCCTTGTGCTAACCCGGGTTAGAGCTTGATCAGTCTTTCTCCTCACTCCAGTGCTCCATCTCTTATCTTGTCTCAACAATGTTCTCACCAGCTCAGTACTCAATGGCTGAACTATAACTTGATCAAACTAGAACTGCCAGAAACCTGAACCAGTGTGTCAACTGTAGTTTGTATCTTGACCAGCCAGCATGGCAAGTTGAGATAAAATCCACCCAGGTGTTTCTAGCTCTTTCCTTTCCAGAGATCTTGCAAGGCAAACATGCAAAAACATCCTACTATATCAGACAAGGCAGGTCTGTGTCAGAGTGAAGTATGATAGCTTGAGATATGGAAAAAAATCATATTATCTTGTGGACTGTCTTCATTTAAGTAAGCAAACTTTTCTCCTTGCAAAAAGTTCTAAATAAGACAGCTGACCCGAAGATCATTTTCTAATTTGACAGTGTTCTGTAAATCGTGGTGAGTTGTTTTGAAATTAAGATAATTGAGGTGTATGGGAAACTTATAGATAGTGTCATCAAATGCTTTAATTTTGATATGACATATGAGGATGAAACAAGAGAGTTGTGGGATTACCCCTTTTTTGCTTTTATTGTGAGTGCATCTGATTGTTAATACAGTGGTACCTTGTATAACAGACAGCTTGTATAACAGAAAATTTGTACAACATAAACAATTCCAGAGATAGGGGGAAATTGCTTAACATAATTGCCTATGGGGAAAATCCGTACAACATAAAATGGGATTACTCTGCTTTCAATGCATTCCTATGGGAATTTGTATAAAGGAAAATTTGCTTAACATAATTTCATTTGGAATGAATTAATTCCTTTATACAAGGTACCACTGTATAAAGGGAAGTAAATAATAATACTATTTGTAAAAGCAAATTTTAATGATGATACCGTATTACACTGTTTAGATGACCTTTTGGGAAAGAAAAAGCTGTTTGGAAAATTCAGAAGTACCACCCCCTGGGGTATTCTACAAATATGTTTCATGGGTATAGTGAAATTATTTTGCAACCAAACTGATAAATAGATGCTGCCTGAAAAAATATTTTTAATTCTTATCCACCAAAACAAATCTTGTACAGTAGTCATGCTAGGCAGCCAAATACAATTCCCTTTCCTCCTGCACCATAACTTTCCTCTCATCCCCCCCACATTTTCCTCTTTCCAGTTGGCATTCACTATTCCATCACTATTGTTTGCCTTGGATGTTTTTGAAGGAGCCTGTTCCCTTAATTTTGCCTTTTTTGTGTTTCCATGATCTTTGGCGTTTCTTCATGGTTACTGATACTTTCCTCCTTTTTCACAATGGCCTTTAGATTCTGGTTCTGGTGTTCATTTGGTTGTACCATTTGCAGGACTGTTTCTAGTGTTGATGTGAAAAGTGTATAGCTACAGTCAGGAAATGCATTTTGATGATAATGAATGGAAGGAAAGAATAAAGCCACAAATCATGAATGAAAGACCTCAAGAAAAACAGGTGGTTTTCCTCCTATTGTCCTAATCAATGAACAGGAAGAAAGTTGGTGATTCTTACAGAAATAAAAAATACTCTGAAAGAAAGAAAGAAAGAAAGAAAGAAAGAAAGAAAGAAAGAAAGAAAGAAAGAAAGAAAGAGAAAGAAACAAAGAGAAAGAAAGAGGGAATTGATTTCAGTATAAGGAACATACCTACTTCAATCAAGGCAAGGAATAACAGATGGATGTAGGAGGTGTTGTATTTAGTACAGTATAAAGGAAAGTTGGATGTTTGAGGCAGAATACTTAAGAGCTTAGTCTAGATAAACCACAGGAGTGATTTGAGGTAGAGCTAGTCAAAATGCCTTTCTTTTCGATTTTCATGGAAGTCATGTGAGCCACTGACACAAATATTACAAATTGTATATTGAAAAATATAATGTAAAATTGTTCTGATTCCTTTGTAAAAGAGAAAATGAATGTTTCTCTTTGTATTTTCTTGTTGGGTAATACTTTTCAGTAATTAGAATTGTCTGGATTATAGAACATTATTTGCCTAGTGCTATGGTTTTATTTAGATAGAACATAATGAAAAGCAACTTAAGAACTTGACAAAAAAGATCATCAAGGATTAGATCTACAGTTCATAATTTGATTAAATGTAATAACCTGCTAGAAGTCAGTTATAAATACTCCAAGCTTCTCAAGAATAAATGAAGTTGTATACAGTGGACCCTTGTATAACAAACAGCTTGTATAACATAAAATCTGTACAACATAAAAAATTCCGGAGATAGGGGAAATTTGCTTAACATAATCACCTATGGGGAAAATCCGTACAACATAAAAATCGGATTACTCCATTCTCAATGCATTCCTATGGGAATTTGTATTAAGGAAAATTTGCTTAACATAATTTAATTTGAAACAAATTAATTCCTTTATACAAGGTACCATTGTATGGCTGTTAATTGGCTCAGTATTGAAAGCTAACAATTAAAGTGTTACTTCTGAGCCTAATATGAGTTGTACAAGGCAATAGCCTTTCTGATAAATTATATAAAAGCTGGCAATTCCACTGTGCTTTTCTGATTAGCACAATAGATATGTGCATTTAAATTCAATACCAGATGTGTTCAGATGGTAGAGTTTCTGGTAACTTTTGCATATTGTGTGGTCTCACATTTTAAAATTTTATTGCATGAATCAAGTGGTAGTCTTCTTAACCTGTCTAGGGATACAATAAATAATTATAGAAAATCAGAATAAAAAGAAAACATATAAATGGTAAAACCAGCAATTAAAAGCAGCATTTAAATACAGGAAAAGCTTAGTATAGAAGACCTGGGGAAACAGAAATATATGTTCTTTCGACTGAAAATATGAGCCTTTGAGGCAGGATTGCTGTCTGCAGATGAATTATTGTCACAAAAAGTTCCTGGCTCAGGTCACAACCCACTTTATCTCAGTTGGTGCTGCCAGAGGTGAGGGAATATGGGCATTGTAATCCAGAATTAGCTACATGGTACTGGATAATGTCCGATTAAACCTTGGGGGACATAGGTTCAAATCCCCAGTCAGCCATGGAAGCCTTCTGGGGAGGCTTATCTCACATAACTTGATATACTGTAACTTGAAAAACCTATTAGGGTAGCAGGAGATTGGAAGTGGCTTGATAGTAACTAACCATATTTCAAAACTTCAGTAGGACTTAAGGATGCCTACCTAGTCTATGTAAAATAGGCTTTATCCAGGAATGTTCACGGTAATACTAGACTACTGTTAAAGTGAGCATCTTTCCCATAAATGGGGGAGGTTTACAACAGGCTGATGGTTAAGATAATTAGTCTAGGAAGCTTGGTAGGGAGTCTCACAACTTCCTCTTTCATGGTATCTAGGATTGCCCCAGAGACAAGGGTTGAGTGGATGTGGTAGGCTTAATCGGTCCAGACACCCCATCTATTCCTTCAGGTATTAGTTTCAGAAACCTGCTGCTAGAGTACTGCACCTGATAAAGATCTCAGCATGTTAATTATTTCAGGGAGAATTGAAGGTAAGATGTGCACTACTAAACTCTTGAAGGTATTGCAAACATGTCAGAGAACATTTTTGAAATCTTTGTCACATACTCATACCTTGGCTCACCAAATTCTGAAGTAATATGAGGCTGGATTTCAGGGAAAAGCTCTACTGGCAATAACAATGGAGATTGGACTTCATTGCTATCATTTCTACTTCAGCATAAAAGAAAGTGTGCTCTGGCATGTATTTTAGGCACCTCCCAGATTAGTATTGGTCAAGTCCCATTGAAATCTGTGCAGTTGTTTTAGGTGTATGCTGCAGCTGTCACAGAATGCAGTATGCAGTGAGGCTGTATGTGATCAGATACAGTAATACTGTATATGATTGGTAGTTGTCTGTGGCTGCTCAGCATGACTCAGCATTTGAGAAATAGTTGGCATTCTTGCGTCCACCTGATTCTTTCCCCATCTTTGTATAGTTTTAGAAGTTGGAGCTAAGATAGTAATTTGATACCAAGAGACTTGTAATGTTGCAAGGTGCCACAATTTGTCATCTGGGAAGCCCTTGCCTGTGGTGTTATTTTGCAATATCACCAGTGTCCAGATGAGCAGCTGTTTCTCTCCTGAGGTTCAAGATGCCTAGTTTTCAATTAAGCATAAAATTCATTTCCAAGCAAACTAGCAAATTGGTGACATTATCCTGGTCATTGTACACTGGTACCTTCTATAAAGGAATTAATTTGTTCTAAATGAAATTATGTTAAACAAATTTTCCTTTATACAAATTTCCCATAGGAATGCATTGAAAACAGAGTAATCCCTAATTGCGACCATTTTTATGTTGTACAGTTTCGCCCCATAGGCGATTCTGTTAAGCAAATTTCCCCTATCTCCCGAATTTTTTATGTTGTGCAGATTTTATGCTATATAAAGCGTTTGTTATACGAGGGTCCACTGTATGTTTATATAGTAGATTGGACTCTGCTCACCTCTGATCTGCACAGTTGTAAATTCTTATAAATTATTTGTGTGTTATTTCATTTATATCCTGCCTATCTGCCCAAAAGATCATGTTATAAGAATTAGGGAAAATTCACTTAGATTCAGTAATAGTGGAGGATTCACTCCAATCAAACCATTAGCTCCACGGTAAACTTTCTTTGGTCAGGGTAATTAATTTTTACATTTAAATTTGCTAAACTTCTGATTTTTAAGATGTAAATCATGCTTTAAATCTAAACTGCCATATGTCAAATGTTTTCCTTACTTTTTTGGTGAAAAATGTTTTGGTTTTTGTCACTCATTGTTCAGTAAAAGAGATCAGTAACTTGCTAATTAAATACATTAGTCAGACTTGGTGACTGGAATTAATAGAATAGAATTTAATTCTAAAGTTTTATCAGTTACACAGCTAAAGATAAAAAAGACTGAAGTAATTTCTTTTAGTGTTGGGCCAACTGGGGGAATTAGTACATAGTAATCAATTAGCAGGCTAAAAGGATCTGGTGCCCTGTTCACTAGATGATTTCTGCAGTGATTAATGATGTAAGATGCCTCTTCACAATCATTGTTTTTAAGTTTGAATATTGTCTTTAATGGATTTTTTTGTAACTGTTGTACACTCAATTGTATCCAACTTTGTATATTGTCCTTCTATGTTGTAAGCTGCCTTGGGTCTTTTTCAAGGAGAAAAGTGGGGTAAAATGTTTTAATAAATAAAGTGCCAGTTTAGTATACGGTTGTGTTATCTTGGGAAGAGTAAAAATGCAGATTTTATTTTTTCTCAGCTGCCTGGCGACAACCTAAATATATCCTTTGATCAAAGAAATGTGGGTGGGGATGTAGGAGAATCTTTCTCACTCACAGTGCCTCTGTGGCATCGCCAT
>JAHTLZ010000010.1:55824423-55881029 GCA_023846285.1 Phrynocephalus versicolor | reverse complement strand
TCAAGCCTCACAAATTGGGGCTTCCCACGTGGGGGTTATTCCCACATGGGGATTACAATGATATTTTATTATAATTAAATATAAGTAAAATAAACATTGTATCAGGTCTTAATGTAGATACTTTTCAATGAAGTTTTTAATTTGACCCCCCTCATGAATTTGTAGTGTTTTGTTTTGGCTTTTTGCAGGGTGGATTTGATTTAAATCACTAGTCAGTAAGGCTTGATTTAAATCATGGATTTTCTGGAGTTGTTTTAATCTTAATATTTACAACCAGATGAAGGTTTCATTTTTAGAATAATAACTTTTCAGATTAGTTTTACAGCTATATCAGAACATTACTGATTTGGTGGTTATATACCATTAGAAATACATAGATAGATAATTATGAAATTATTGCAAGGTGAACTATCTCCAGTTTAATAGGTTAGTCGTTCATATTTGGACAGCTGCAATTCTCATGATGTTGTTTCATTTGGGCCACAAGGCCTTGCAATTCTTTGTTGCAGTGTTTGCATTTTGCATGCCTGCCTGCCTTACCCATAGGTAAAGGAACTCCATTAAATATTCCCAAACTGGATCTCTTTTACAGTCTGTTGCCATTACAGGTTTTTCTCCTCAAGGGAGAGAGTGAAAATAATATGATAACCTTCAGGTCGCTATACTGTACACATAAAGATCTCAGGATGTGGAGTACTGTGCTCAAAAGGTTACCCTTTCATTTTACTGCTTGCCCCTCCCTCCTCAAACTTTGCTCCTTGTGCAGACCTATTCCATTCCAAACAACCTATTTATTGAACTTCTTGAAACGTAGCACTTAAGAGGTAAGGGGTGTACATATCAAGAGAACAATACTGCCTTGTGTTCAGCATTGATTTCAGAGTCAGGTGAACCCCAAATCCGGTTCATTGCAGTAACTGAATATCTGCTGCTGCTATAAGAATGTTTCCTTTCTTTTGGTCTAGTTTGATTGCCTTGGTCCCAGTCAAACAATTGGTGTCAGCGTTTCCCTCTTTTTTTTTCCTGCTGCATGTGAGCCTTGTCCACCTGGGGACCAGGTTTCAGTGGAACTCCAGAAGTAAACTGGCATTGATTTTGGCTGTCTCTGATTGGCGCCAGTGAAGCTGTATATACATGCAGCTTACAGGGAACATTGATTGGAGTACTTAGGAATCCTTACATGTTCATTCTTTCATGATTCTTCTTCCCCTTGCACAGGTGGAGAAAACAGTGGTATGAAGTTGGTCATTTGTTGGTGGGTTCAGTTACAGTAGAATTGTTGGTGCATCTTTTGTGCTCATGAAAATAATTTGTAGGTACTCTGTGTTACAATTTGGCATATCTGATTAGTAACAAACTGCCATTTGATGTTTTATCTGAAGACTTATTTAGTGTATGCATGTATCTTGCTTTTCCACATAGAGAGCTCATAGCAGGTGTGGTTTTCTTCCCCACTTCATCCTTGTAGCAACTTGTAAAGAATTTCAGCAGGATGGATTTGATTTAAATCAAATCAAGTTAAATCATGGTTGAACTTTTAAAAATCATATTTTTGATAATTCAAATAAAAACATTGATATTTTTAAACAATGATTTAAATAATTTTAAAATAAATAAATAAATTTTGATTCCCCACCCCCCCACCCTGCGTTTCAGGCAGAAAAGGGAGTTACTAACACACACACACACACCGTGCTTTCATAGCTCCATGCAAACTGGAATCAAACCAAGTTCACTTTATTAACATTAGTAGTGGCAAACCTTCGGCACTCCAGATGTTTTGGACCAGAACTCCCATCAAATCAGATAGGTTAGTTAATTCATATCTTCATATAGAAGCCAGCATTTCACTGTATTCAGAAGCAATGAGGCGCTGCAGCTTGTTGCAAACTCTGAATGCACATGTCTAATTACATGTGGATGGGTGCTGCATGAGCTCAAGGCGTGTTGTAGTCCATTCTTATAATGGCAGACCATGGTTTGTTCTGAATGGTTGAATGCAGCTAGTAGGACTGAATAATATGTGGTCATTGTGACAGTTAACATTTTAAAAATTCATATTTCCAGTCTCCAAAAAAATTTCAAGTGTAAAACGTGACAGTATGACAACTGAATTGCTTTTATATTTGCTTCTTCAGTATGCCAGAACTAGTTAAAATTGGCTCTAGATCTTCTGTTGGCCATGTGCGTAATAACATTTCTACAGTATTATAGTAAGAAATGATCAAGAGACACTTCAGTTCTCATTGAAACTGCTCAGGAGGGAAAATACAGCACTTCCACTTTCATGACAGTTGTTATACATTCTAAGAAAGATTTTGATATAGTGGATTGGGCCAGTTGAGACCTAAGAGGTAACCACTTTCCATGGCTAGTATACTATTGCTAGTTCCAAATAACAGGAAAATTTCTGGAATGATTGGTAAACAGTAAGTCAACATCTATGTAAATCTCATTGAGTTAATGGGTCAATTCTAGCTGGAACAATTGGTTATTAGCAATATATTTAATTTTCAGTCCTGCTTGGCAGGGCCCTGTCCCTTGTGTGTAGGATTTCACTGCCCTGCACAGACTCCATTGCTATCACAACAAAAAGGTAGCTGTGGACATGCAGGGGAGGAAGAACCCTCCATGGAGTGGGTGCGCACACACCTTAAAGGAACCTTGGATATTGTTTTATATGTGCCTATAGATAATGTGCATTATTCGATTATCCCTGCAGTTTATACAGTTGCCACTTGCACTTGACACCTAACTGAGTAAATGAAATGAGTTAGATCAGAACTTGGCTCAAATATGATGCTGATTTTGCATTCTTTGAATCCAAGTCAATATAAACTTTAGTCTTCCTTGACTTTTATCTTTCAGACCTATATACTTATTTTAACAGTTACATAAAAAAAAATGCTGGAAAGGAAACACAAATTTATTAGGCTAATGGAGTGCAATAGTTTTGTATAGGTGTAGACCTTTTGGACAGGTCATAAACATCTGCAGAATAATACCTCCAAATATCCCATCTTCAAAACCTTTAAGTAGACTTCTAGACATTTCTAGTTTCATTATTGTATTGGTGTGTGTTGCCCTAGAAAAATTCTAATGTGTGCGCAATACTTCCAGTGTCTCTTCCATATCACCCTTTTCAGAGGAGGTGGGAAGAAAGCACAGCAAGTAGTAGACAATCTGAATACATGTAGGGAAATGCAGGTGTTTATACAGGTGAAACTCGAAAAATTAGAATATTGTGCAAATATTTATTTATTTCAGTAAGTCAAAGATATGTCAAGCCTTACTTTGGTATAATTGAGATGATTATGGCGTACAGCTTATGAAATCCCCAAATTCACAGTCTCAGAAAATTAGAATATTACTTGACATCAATAACACAAGGATTGGAAATAGAACAATATTGGACCTCTGAAAAGTATAAGCATGCATATGTACTCAGTACTTGGTTTGGAATCCTTTTACATCAGTTACTGCCTCAATGCAGCGTGGCATGGCTGCTGTCAGCCTTCCACACTGCTGAGGTGTTGTGGAAGACCAGGATGCTTCAATAGCGGCCTTCAGCTCTGCCCCTAAATGCACCAGACTTCTTTTTGGCACTTGTAACAGAACTTTACAGGGGGGTTGCTCCTCTGCCCAGATCCATCTGTCTTCAGACAATTGCAGCTGCTGTTAACTGGTATCTGGAGGAGTTAGTTCCCCTTCTAAATGAGCTCTTTAATAATCTCCCAGCCTGCTATATTTACTTACCAAAATAATTCAACAATTATTCACCAAGGCACCTTTGTTTAAATAATAAGTAAAAGCTTTTATTTAACTGATGAAGTTTCACAGAAATATTCACTTACTGGAAAATAAAAAAATCATGATTTCCCTTCCTGACATTAAATAATCCAAAGCAAACTTCTGAGGCAGAAGCCTCACTAATCCCCTATAAAACTACATAATTACGAATTAGCCCAATAGTCCATACACAGAAACAATACAGGAAAAAAATCTCCCTCTCTCTCTCTCTCTCTCTCTCTCTCTCTGTTTCTCTTCACAGAATGGGAAGGCCAGTCACATGTCTTCTTAGGCCAATCAGAGTTCGCTTGCTTCTTGGATGGAATGTATCCAGGCTTTGCTTACATTCCTTTATTATTTCCTATCTGAAGCATTCTAGACATTGCAGCTTAATATTATTTATGTTTACGTTTGGCTGTAATGACAGGCTTCTTCACTCTTAATTTACGTTACAACACTAACCGGCAGAAGGGAGCTTCCCCTGTTTAACCTTCTCTGTTTTTCTAAGAAACATCTTTGGGGATGTGGGTTATGGAAAAATATGCAGACCTTAAGGTGCACCCCATAGATGTCTGGAAACAGCTCATCCATGTCCCAGCTTTTCCTACCAGTGTGCCTTTGCGTCTGCAGTGGTGTGCATGAGATGGATTTCTGTTTTGTAGAATTGTTAATGTTAAATGAATGCAACACCCAACTGAGCTGGTGCAAGTGAAGTTTTTTCTTTAACTCTAGGGGAAGTGTTTTCTAGATCTAGTTGAGAATATCGTAGTGCACTGCATTTCAGTACATCAATGAAAATCAGAGCACTTCAGTACATCAATGAAAATCAGAGCACTTCCTACAGCATTCATTTGAATAGAGTGGAACCTGCTTCTGAGCAGGTATGCTTAGTATCTCGGGTGTGTCCTGTGACATTTACAAACTGATGAGGGAAGGATATGCAGGTGGAATTTCCTGAAAAGACAAATGAGAAATCTAAAGAAGGTGAATTCGTTTATCTAATGCTAACCTTTTGTTTTTTTACAGGCTAAAGAAATCCTGACAAAGGAGTCCAATGTACAAGAAGTACGATGCCCAGTAACAGTTTGTGGTGACGTCCATGGACAATTTCATGATCTCATGGAACTTTTCAGAATTGGAGGCAAATCACCAGATACAAATTACTTGTTTATGGGGGACTATGTTGACAGGGGATATTACTCTGTTGAAACAGTAACACTTCTGGTAGCTCTGAAGGTAATAATGAAGCTTTAATATGACTTGATATGTTTAGCATCAAATGTATAATCTGGATTATTGTTAAGTTTACAGTACTGAAAAGTCTTATAGCTTGATGTATTTTGTGGAAGACTGGTGACTGGGAATGGAGGTCCTACACTAATTATGGCATAATTGTGTAGCCCAAAATACCTTAGTGTACTAAATAAATCGTTTTGTGTTTAATTTGGGGCTTTATTCCATTTCAAAAGTTATAGTGACTCCACAGATTTAACTGCTCTTGAGGTATTCTGAAACAGTAGACCACAGCCCATCTTTCCAAAGGTGACTGATAAAACTTCTCCTGCCCCAAGTCTAGTGGGTACAGTTGAGTTGGAAGAAAGCTTATGTTACTAGAAGCATTGACCGGCCATCTTGGTGAACATACAGTGGTACCTTGTATAAAGGAATTAATTCGTTCCAAATGAAATTATGTTAAGCAAATTTTCCTTTATACAAATTCCCATAGGAATGCATTGAAAATGGAGTAATCCCATTTTTATGTTGTATGGATTTTCCCCATAGGCGATTCTGTTAAGCAAATTTCCCCTATCTCTGGAATTTTTTATGTTATACAAATTTTATGTTATACAAGCTGTTTGTTATACAATGGTCCACTGTAGTTGTAACAGTTAATTCATACTAGTCATCTTGTTTTCTAGGTCCGTTATCGGGAACGCATCACTATCCTTCGAGGGAACCATGAGAGCAGGCAGATCACACAAGTATATGGTTTCTATGATGAGTGTTTAAGGAAATACGGAAATGCAAACGTCTGGAAATACTTTACAGATCTTTTTGACTATCTTCCTCTTACTGCCTTGGTGGATGGACAGGTATATTGGAAACAAGTTCTGCTTATATAAAGTGTTCTGCTTATATACCGCCCCATACCACTTCATGTAGTCTCTGGACGATTTATAGTTTTAATTATGCCGGCTACACATTGCCCCTCCCAGCAAGCTGGGTACTCAATTTACCGACCTCAGAAGGATGGAAGGCTGAGTCAACCATGAGCCAGCTACCTGGGATTGAACCCCAGGTCGTGAGCACAGTTTTACCTGCAGTACAGGCATTTAATCACTGCGCCATGAGGCAGGACATTTTTTGTCAACAGTGACATGCAAGGCAGAGCTGATGGTCACATATCACTTTATTAAATCTTATTCCTGTAGAAACTGCCTGTAGCATTATTAAAATATGCAATGACTATAGTACTGAAAGCTAATTTGCAACACACTGTTCTTGCAGATTTTTTGTCTACATGGCGGTCTCTCTCCATCTATAGATACACTGGATCATATTAGAGCACTTGATCGTCTGCAAGAAGTTCCACATGAGGTAACAATGTCATTTGTGCTCTCTTTCTGTTTTGTCTGTGTGCGGAATGATACTAATGTCTAATGAAGCTTTTGGAAATGAATACTGAGTTGCAGTAGGCTTGTGCTGATGGTCAAGTTCCCTACTAAACAATAAAACTGCTAACACAAATACAGAACACTTAAACAAGTTTTTAATCTAAATTAGGTGATCGTGAAGTATTTAAAAGTTATGCATGTAATAGTTAATTTTATGAATTAACAAATGGTAAAGCAAATGTATATAAACAAAACCAGTGTGTTGAAGTGGGTAGAGTGATGGACTAGGACTTGAGACCTAACTTCTTGGGCATGTAAATGAATTGGGCAGTAGTACTAATAAAACCTTTCCTAAAATAGCTCTAACTTAGAAAACCCAATTAGGTCACTATAAGTGGTATATGACATGATGGCATATAATCAACTAGAAAACATAGATGTCCACATAGTCATAGAATCATAGAGTTGGAAGAGTCCTCAAGGGCCATCCAGTCCAACCTCCTGCCATGCAAGAACCCCCATCAATGTACTCCTGACAGATGGCCATCCAACCTCTGCTTAAAAACCTCGAACCTTAGTTTCCAAAACTAATAGGAATGTCTTGGGTTCTGAAGCGAAGGATGACTAGTTTGTATGCAGAATCATGCTTGGAGAACATGGCCTGTATCTAGCTGCTACTTTCAACTAGAGCACCTTATTTATTAATAGAAGCTGATCATTTGCTGAGTGTCAAGTTAACTGAATCCCATGAATTAGTTGGTCTAATTCAGGTATCCCTGCTTCTTGAAAATGGTATACTATGAACACGATGAGTCTCTGTTGGTCTTTATAATGCATACTTCAAATAACAGAGAAACCTTTCTCTGTTGACTCACTTTCTGAATTGCCTAGCATGTTAAAGGAAAAGTTGCAGTTGCTGATTTATCATTTCAATGCCAGTTATGATTAGCTACCATTTATGCTAAATAAGTATTTTATGTCTGGGAGAGATTTCCTGGGGAGGGAGTTGTCAAATAGAAATCTGGGTGTATTGAAGAATTTTCTGGAAGTGGAATGACTCCAGTTAGATGCTTTGATTTGTAACAACTGTTACAAGTCTTCCAAAAGTCCTCAAAACATGAACTAGACCTGGTCCTCTTACTAATGGGGTGTTCCAAGTTCCCTTTTGTTAGCATTAACCTCAGGGAGAGACATGTAGGCTTCTTCATATGCACACAGCCATAGTTAGGGCATGAAATGTTTACCTGCAGTCACCATCCTCTTTCATCTCCAGTAATCTGTTCCAAAACATCTGCCTCTTCTTCTCACCTGGGATGTTGTTGTACTACATCCCATTATGCTTGGCTGTTATCACTATACAGTATATAACCTGTAATTGATAGTAGCTTAGGTTCAGAAAGATGCCAAAGGTGGTGAATTTTTTGCCTTCCAGTAAAAGACAGGGCATTGCTGGAATCCTGTTTTAGTGAGTAGTGGACAGGAACATACCACCTCCCTGCCCCCTGCCCCCAGTACCCAGATTAAGTGATATGTGGGAACATTCCTTCAAGAAACAGGTGGCATATAAATGATTCTCAAGTCCCATGCTGACTTGATTATTCAGCTGCTATTCTAAATGTTTTATTTACAAATAAGCAGCCTTCAACTCCCCAAGACTAATTGATGATGGTGCATCTTACCTAGGGTCCAATGTGTGATTTGCTATGGTCAGACCCTGATGATCGTGGTGGATGGGGAATTTCACCTCGAGGAGCTGGTTACACTTTTGGACAAGATATTTCAGAAACTTTCAACCATGCTAATGGCCTTACATTGGTTTCAAGAGCTCATCAGCTGGTAATGGAGGTAAGTGTATGTTGTGGAGATGTCCTACACTTATTTCTGTTGAGCGTTTTCTTGGGGGAAATATATCCAAACGTATCCACACATCTTTTGGTACACGATTATGCCCACTTTAAATCTCTTGTGGCACACTGGGTTAATACCTCTATAACTTGTAAAAATAAAATTCTACGACAGGCTTCAAGATATAATTATTATTTGAGATTCTGTTGCTCATGGCTTGTTGGACTGTATTGCATTTGTCCTCAATCTGAAACTATACATGAAAATATTTTACAACAGAATCTGGATAGAATACCACGTGAAGTCTTAAAGTCATTTTTAATTTTTTATGGAAGAGAATTAATGAATGCTGAATGTTCAGCTGTCTTATTTGCATAGAATCATAATGCAAGGATGTTTTAAAGTTCATAATGCTTCTACTGAGTAAATGTCTTTGTTTCTTCATCCTTATAACAACATAGGGCTCTAACTCTGCTTTAAAATAAATAAATAAGGCTCACAGTGTTGCATTTAGTTCAGCCTCTGAAATTTCCAGTTAACAAGGGCTTGGGTAGAATGGTTGGGAAGGCCTCTCATTGATATCCTGGAGAGTAGCTCCTTCTCAGAGTAGACTGATGTAAGTTCTTGCATCCCCTTACATGTTGGATTGTAACCTACCATCTGTACTAGCCTGCATCGTTAATAGTGAGGGCAGATGATTCTAACATCTGTAATACTGCAAGTTGTCTACTCCATAGATTGTGCCAGGTTGTATGGGCCAGCAATAGTGTCTAGAAACATCAAGGTCTATATGTACCACTTGTTTCCCAGACAGCTAAAATAGTGTCTAGATCAGTGCTTCTCAACCTGTGGTTCCCCAGATGTTCCTAGACTGCAACTCCCAGAAATCCTGGCCAGCTCAGCTAGCGAAAAAGACTTCTGGGAGTTGCAGTCCAGGAACATCTGGGGACCCACAGGTTGCAAACCACTGGTCTAGATAATACTATGACCAAGTCTGATGTCGTGTTCACGACCATGTTACTTTTTCTCAGAGTTTTTTGTTTGTCTGATTTGTATGTGTGTGTTTCCACCACAGGGATACAATTGGTGTCATGATCGGAATGTAGTAACAATTTTCAGTGCTCCAAATTACTGTTACCGTTGTGGTAACCAAGCTGCAATCATGGAACTTGATGATACTCTAAAATACTCATTGTAAGTGTTTACTATCTTGCCAGAACTGTCCAAACAGCATTATTCATAGCTCTTCATAAAGATTGTTTTGTGTTGCTGCTGAGAGATTATTGGAGTTGCCAAATATGGTCTTACCTGATATGTCAGAATTTTTCTTTAACATGCAAATTATACTGGAAATACTAGTGCTGTAATCCTGTGGATGTATATCCAGGAGTAAACACATTTCCCCTTTCTCCAGAGTGGGAATTAGATGGAGTAGCCTGTATGAGCACATATGTTACTTGGAAAGAAGTTCTAAGTTACATAACTGTTTATACATTGAACCCCAGGACCCGTTTTGTAATGCTGTTAAAAATTACTTCAGTGTTTAATACAAACTGTTGCTGAATTGTTGCATCAGATTTTGGAAACTTGAGGTTAAATTCCACAGTTGAAAATAGCATATGAAGAGACCCATACTTCTGTTCTTTTAATAGTATACATTTATCAAGATAAGATCTCTGAGATCTTACAAGACTCTGTTTTCCTTGGAGGAAAAGTTATGATCAAAAATTTTAAAATTAACCTGTCTTTCTCCTTTAAAAGATCCAAGGTGTCTAGCTGTATTTAAATAAATGTAGAGTTTAACATTTTGAAAAACAAAAAATAATTTTTTATTTAAAAAATTAAACTCACAGATAAAGGTAGTACAAAAACACATTGAAATAACCTATCAAAAACAAAACAGTCCTGTTTTAAACTCACTCTATCCAGTCACTGATAGAAAGCCTGTGTGAAGAAAAAGGTCATTTCCTGCTTGTGGAAGGACAGCAAAGATGGGGTCAGTTTGGCTTTCCATGAGTGAGTTCCAGAGTCTGAGAGGAGTGACAAAGAAGTCATTCCCTGGTGATTTTGACACCCAGGCAGGCTAATAAAGGGAGACATGGTTCTTGAGATAGTTTGGATCAACCTGTGCTCTAATTTTTCTCTTTGCTGCCCCGGGCTCTTTTGTGTGTATGTGAACATGCAACACCACCACCCCCAGCGCACACACACCTGTTCCACTGTGACCCTAAAAAAAAATAGTAATTACAGGTGTACGGGTGTGGGAAAGCTCTGTGCGGAAGGGGTTTGAGTCATGCAGGTGCATTCCTTAGAAGGAACCTTGGCTTGGACTCAAGCCATTTAGGGCTTTATGGGTTAAAACTAGAACATTGAATTGTGCCCCAAAAGAAACAAACAGCCGGTGGAGCTTCTGTAACGGGTCTATGTGTAATCAGACTCAAGTCAACAATCTGGTTGTGGCATTTGAGCTTCACTGAAGTTTCCAAACATTTTCTAAAGGGAGCCCCCCTCATCAAGTGTGTTACAGTAATTCAGCAAGGATTTAACAGCAGCATGTGTCACTGTGGCCAGATGAGACATCTCCAACAATGGGCACAATTGGTGCACCAGTTTTAACTGTGCATATTTTCTTCTAGCCACCACCAAAATGTGAGCAGGTAGGCTCAGAGATTAATCCAGGAGCACACCCAAACTGCACACCTGGTTTTTCAGAGTGGATGTAACCCCATTCAGCACAGGTTGGATCCCTGTTCTGTGGTCTGCCTGTTGATTGACTAGGAACACCTTTGTCTTTTCTGGATAAAACTTCATTCCCCCCACCCACTCTCATTGAATCCTTTACTGACACCAGACAACAATTTAGAATTGATCTTCCTTGAATTTTTATGGAAACGAGAGAGAGATTGTGTGTCACCTGCATATTAGTAACCACCAAACTTCCAAATTCGTGACATCCTTTCCTGCTAATTTCATGTAGATTGTTAAATAGCATGACAGTCAAAACAGAACCCTGAGGGACACCACAGGACAACAGTGGGTTGAACAGGAATTTCTCAGCACCTCTTTCTAAGTTCTCCCCTTCAGGAAGGATGCAGAAATGCTGTGACCTAGTGCCTCTAAATCCCATCCCAGAGAGACAGCCCACAAGGATACCAGGGGTGATGGTATTGAAAACCTCTGAGAGGTCCAGCAGAACCTTCCCTGTCCAGTTCCTATTGTAGATCATTCACCAAGATGACCCAAAACCAGGATTGAAGCACAACCAGTTGAGGCGAGGGCCACACTACCTCCAAGACCAGCATGGCTAGGTCAGGAAGGGAGGTTGTTGAGCAACATGGTGGACAGTACACTACCAAAACCCCTGTTCAGTCGTGGGTTCCCACCTTTAGATACAGATCCAAGCCCAGAAAACGGGGGGATGTTACTGGTGGGAGGATGGATGGGATGGAATCAGGATGACCACTGCAGCTCTATCTCTCTGCTCCCCAGGTCTTGCCTGCTACTACACAAAAAAACCCTGGTGGACAAAGCAAAGTGAGATTGACACTCCCAACCTCATCCAACCACGTCTCTGTAATGCAAGCCAGGTCAGCCTGCTCAGGCCCTGGATAGCTGCTGTTTTTCCTTGTACTCACCAGGCATTTAGCAACAGTACTTTCAACCCAGGGGGCCTGACACCAAGGCTACCAAAGGCTATCAAACTATTTATATTTGAGGATAACTTAAGAGTAACCAATACTCTCTTGCCCTCCCCTCTTACTGTACATAGTGATGTTGGAGAGGATGGGATACAGATATACATTCTTAGCTGAAAAGGAGTTTACTAAAAAGAAGGAGGCAAGGCCCTTCTGTTTAATTTGATATTTCTGTAGCCTTCTTGCTAGGATTTAGTTCTGTGCATTGGTGTTGTACTGAACTTCCAAAAGACACCTGAGTACTTGACTTTATTCTGATTCTCTGATTATATGTAACAACTGGAGTCTTGAGAATTCCAAAGTTATGTTTAAGATCATTGTTACTTGATCATAATGTACCCTGTTTTTCAGTTTGCAGTTTGATCCCGCACCACGCAGAGGTGAACCACATGTTACTCGTCGCACCCCAGACTACTTCCTGTAATGAGATTTTACACTTGTACAGTATTGCCATGAATCATGTGTTGACCTAAAGGACGCAGGAAGAGCAACAGTAACTTCAAAATGTCAGAAAACATTTAACATTGAAACCTATTTTCACATGGACCAAAAGATGTGCCATATTGACATACAAAGCCTCTTCTTGTCTGTCAGCGACTGTGACCACTTTAGAATGAACCAGTTCATTGCATGCTGAAGCAACATTGTTGGTCAAGAAACCAGTTTCTGGCATAGCTCTACTTGTAGTTACTTTTGCTTTCTCTGAGAGACTGCAAATATTAAGATGTAGGCATTTAACACCTCGTGAATACAATTAACTTTCCATTTAGCTATAGCTTTCCAGCATGACTGTAGATAAGAATAGCAAATTATCATTGAAGCATAATGAACATTTTAAATAAGTACCAAGACAGACTTTTCTTATTTGTGTTCTGAAACTGTTTAATTTTTTTAGGGAAACTGTTTAATTTAATTGTATGATTGTTTTGTCTGAACTCTTTCCCCCACATTCTTCCTTTACACTTTCCCTCTACACAATGTCCTGTGTACTTGTCCATCATAGTGTGTTATTTTGAAAAGAAATGTTTTTTTTTTTCTGTAAGATGTTGCTGCAGTAAAGTGTTGCAGCATTTTTTCATAATAAACTGGTGAACTAAGTATGGAAGATTGATGACTTTTAAATGTTCCTCAAGCCTATGCAATGTTGTATTTAATAAAAACCAGCTTTTATGTCTCTTTCAACCTACAGAGAGTCTAGATTATACAGAATGAGGTCAATGACAGTGCTTGAGAATTGTAATCAGTTCATGAGTCCTTTCCCTCTCTCCAGTGAACAGATGTGTGTGGGGGGAGGGGGGATCTGAGGATTACATGTTTTTATTGCCTCCCAGTTGGATAGAATGTGGTTGTTGGTTGATATTTATGGAACAGTTGTCCCCCACCCTGAAATTTTATCACTAGAAGACAGTAATTGTGAGAATAGAACAATTAAAATTTCATTGTACCCTGTTTTCCCGAAAATAAGACCTACCCAAAAAATAAGCCCTAGTAGGATTTTAATGCATTTGTTAAATATAAGCCCTACCCTGATAATAAGACCTAGTGATGGGCGTGGCGAACTTGCCGATGCCCCTTCGCTCGCTCCTCGAACCCAGGACGGCGCATTGCCTGCCTTGCTGCCGCTCTCTCTCTTGCCGTCCTCCTGTCTCTGTCGGGCGCTGAGTGGGAGTGTGGGTGTGTTGCCTCTCAGCCAGCGCCGCCCCGGGGGGAACTGAGCCACTGCCATCCCCTTCACCTACCTCACCCCCTCCCACCTCAGGCAGTGTGTCGCTGCCTGGGCCCTTCGCAAATATATATAATAATATATGTAAACATTGGTGGTGACTGCTGTTGCTGAGGACAGTGGCTGAGCGGTGATCCTAGCTGGATGCTGGCAGTGGAAGTGGAAAGAGGTGTGCGTGCGCGTGCATGTTTGGCTCTGTTTTTTTGAACGTGCATGCGCTAGAGCAGTGGTTCTCAACCTGTGGGTCCCCAGAAACCCCACTCGCTGTGCTGGAAGGGGTTTCTGGGAGTTGCAGTCCAGGAACATCTGGGGACCCACAGGTTGAGAACCACTGCGCTAGAGCCTGCGTGCTCGCACGCACATGCACGTTGCACCTCCTGTCCCAGGCAGTGCCAGATAAAATTTGATACCTATGCTCCACCTCCCAACGGAGGGGGGGGAGAGATGGAGGGAAGATTGTCCGAAAATAAGACATCCCCTGATAATAAGCCCTAGTGTATTTTCTTGAGAAAAATAAATATAAGATAATGTCTTATTTTCGGGAAAACACGGTAGTTCTTCAGGAATGGAGAGATGCTTGCATTTACTGCTTCGCATTTAGCTCTGATTTCAACAAAATCTAGAGGTTTTGCATATTTTCAAAATAAGCCTTTTATATTCGAAGTTCTTTCATGTCGAAGTTTGTTATTGCTTTACAGAAGATAGAGGACTGGTATCAGAAATATGGGTACTGTTCTCTCTGTGAGGGGAAGAGACAAAACTAAACTGACAAGTAAGCTTCATAGTTCAGTGTCTTAGTCAATAGAGCTCATAATAGTTAATGAGATGAGTCACAAGGAGCCTTTTGGTAACCTCTGAATCATGCACACCTGTACATAGCTGCCTACTGAATGTATTGTCATTTTGCCAAGAGGGGGAATGTGAGGACGCCAGAAAAGAAGTTCAAAACGTCCTATGCCAGCCAAAAGGTATTTGTCTCAATAGAATTTTATTTGCCACTGGTTTTTAAGATAAAAATGTGCCTCTTTATGAGGATAGAAGTATAATTCTTCCTCATAACTTTTGCAAACACTCATTTCCACAGAATGATGAAACTTGAAAGACTGTTTTCTAGCATATACAGTGGGGCATGCAGAAATCCCAGTTTTACATTTACAGAGCACTTCTTAATTGGCTTCCTTGATTTTATACTGCTTTTTGAGTACCTTTGGGATTGTTGAAATATGATATTTACTAGTGCTTCTCTCCTTTGTAATCCCTCTGTTTCTACTTGCCATTCAATAAAATGGTAATAGAATTGCTAACAGCATGCGTAAAAAAAAATAATTTTAAAAAAATCAGAATGGTTGACATATCACAGGTGTACTTGTGGCTTTTAATTTGTTTTTGTTCAGCAGACCTGTGTTCTGTCAATCTGCTTGTGAGGGTTCAGTCTTTGCCCAGGAATCCAGCCCCTCCAGCTTCAAAGAAGGCATATCTTGAAATGAATAAACAGAACTTTTATTTGGCTCTTCCGCTACAACTGAGGTTTTTTTCCTTACAACAGTTTCAACATCCTTAACTTCTGTAACAAACGGGCTGTTTTTAAACTCATAGTTGGGAGTCCTTAAAGAGAAATCAAATTCCCCACCTCCACCTGGGGAGATCTGACTCCACCACTGGTCTCCTCCTCTTTCTCGAAAAGGCATGGCTCCCCCACTCGCACCTCAACCTCCGAGGTGCGCTTGGGTCCAGGGCGTCTCTGGTGGTGGGAGCAAAATGGATAGTCATCTCTCTGGGTTAAGTCCATCTGGGTGTTCAATTTCCCGGCCTTGACCTCCTCCCATAGCTCGGCCAGCCATTGTTCCAGTTCCAGTTGTTTTCTTATCTCCTTCCTCTTGTGATGATACTCATGGGCTTCTCTCTCGCCCCAGTAGGAGCAGCCTTTCTTGTGTACCCAACGCCTATAGCTCTCTGCCTTTTTCTTAGGCATCATCATTCTCTCCCAATTTCCCGTCCATGGATCTTCCACCCAGACCCACTCCCCATCTGGGGGGAGCACACGTGGCTGTCCCTTTTTACAGTCTCAACCCCACCTCCACCACCTCTGATTGGTGGGACCTTCCTGCCTTTTCCTCACCCCTCTTCCACTCATAGCCAAGTTCACTTCCTTTTCCCTCTCTTTCTGTTCCTCTATTATCTTGAGGGCATCATTAAACCCCTTCCATAACATTGCTCTATCTTGAGCCTCCAGTTTGGGTGGTGTCTTGGGTTTTTCCCTGCTCTTCTCCTTCTCCAGCCATTCATCCCTCTCCATCTTGCACTGTGCAGGGGTCACTCTCTCTCCTTCAGAGAAATTCCCCTCACTGCTTTTGAAGCCCTCTTGAGTAGTCTGGAGTGGCTAGCTGTGTAACATGAGAAGCTGTTGTTTTAAACTTAGTGGAATATTTCAATGCTCTGTAAATCCCGAGCAGTGTATTTTAAAGTATGCATTGCAGTGTTGGAAAGCTTTGGTCAAAGTCACATCTTGTTAATTAACTTCCATTAGATGGCACAACTCACAGTTTTGCTTGGTTCTTCAGGAAATCTAGATAGGATTTGTGCATAACTGTTTGCGGGCCTAAGTGTGCGGTGATCTCACATTCGGTTCTCTTCTCCTGCTGCTCCTGCCCCTTTCTAGCAATATTGTCTTTTCTATTAAGTTCTGCTCAGATCTTGGGAAGTAACACCTGTGAGTTCCCTTACTGAGTAAACCAATCTCATGCTAGATCTTCCTGTTTTCCTTCTGCTCCATCACACTTTTCCAAGCAATATAATCTATTCTAGTCACTTTGTATTTCCATTATATGTGCATGGTAGGATAGTCTGAGGCTACTCATTTTTGCTTAACTGAGAGTTCAGACTTAACTCCAGTGAGCACTCCATTTTCTGCTTTTCCAGCTGTCTTGTCTTTGTGCCAATACTACAACTAACAGGTCTTGATTTTTCCTTCTGTCTTTCTTCACTATCTTTCACATAGTATGGATGATTTTGACCAGGGGTCCTCAACCTAAGGCCCCAGGGCTGGATGTGGCCCCCAAGGTCCTGAATCCAGCCCCCGGGACCATATGCAACCCCCCCACCTACCCCCTGCTTTGTGAGCAAGCCAGGCTCTGCAGCTGCTTCTATTGCTTAGGCAGTTCAAAGCAGTGGGCTATGTTGCTTCTCCCACTCCCCCCAACTATCATACAGATGATAAGCATGCTGGCTAATGGGGTATTCAAAGTGGGAGGGCTACGGCAAGGTCCCCCACTCCCCCCACCCACTGCCCAGATGGTTGGGGTGCCAGGTGCAGCCGAGTGGGGCAATTTAAAACGAGAGCTGTGGCAAGGTCTCCCACTCCATGGCCCTGGGGCCCCACCCCTGCTCCTCCACCCTGCCCACCCGCCTTCCTTGTGTGGCTGCTGCCTGTGTTATTGTAGTTGTGAGGAATGAAGGGGGCAGGCGGAGGCAGCGCCAGCCAGCCTTCCGAGCCAGAGCAGCCATGGCAGTGGACCACTGGAGAGATGGACAGCAGGTGACCGAGGGGGAAACGGAGCTACTTCCCGCCCACCCAGCCCTCTCTGAGCTGCTGCCTTGCTCCATGGAGTGAGGTAGGGGAGGAGGGAGCACAGCCATGGCTGGAGGCTGAAGCTGCCACCACCATCACCAGGTTAGAGACCAGTGAGGAGCAGGAGGTGGAGAAAGAAGAGAAGGGAAGAGAAGGCCAACGGTTGCCTGGGCCTGGGCCTGGTTCCTTGGAGGCTGGTGGGGCTGCATTTGTCCCTGGTTGGTGATTGGCGGGCTGGCGAGCTAAGAGAGCACCGCAGCCTGGCTGGACTGGGCCAGTGAGCGGGCTGTGGGTGGCTTTGGCCAGGCCTTCCTGCCTCCCCTCCCTCCTTCCCAGCCCTTGCTCCCTCCCTCACTTGCAGTGCACCAAGTCGGGCCGGGTCAGGCCAAGAGAGGAGGTGGCTTTCCCTTCAGGGCACAGTGAGGATGTGATGGCCAGGGCACACGGCTGGATCTGCGCGCAGTGGTGCCAGCCTTGCTGCGGCTGCTGCTCCTCATCCTGAGTGGCCGCCTAGAAGGTGATGAGGGGCCTGAGTTTGCCTGGGCTGCCACCTCCTTCCTGATGCAATGAAGGAAGGAAGGAAGGAGAGACGCTCCAGCCACTGCCACTGTAGGAGGAGGAGGAGGAGGAGGAAGAGACGCAGCAAAGGGATCCAAGCGGTGGCACCTCAGGGTGGTGATCTGGAGCAGGAGGCATTGCTGGGGCCCTGGAGACACTTGCCCCTCCCCCCTTTTTCCATGTCGACCTTTTTTTTTTTTTTTTTGGACTGTGGTCCGGCCCCCAGTGGTGTTTGGGGCATGGTGGGCCGGCCCACTGTTGGAAAACTTTGAGGACCCCTGATTTTGACCATTGTTTCTAGTGACATTCTTTGATAACTTCTTCCTCTTTCCTTCTTTTATTTCAAAAATCAAAGGGACGTTTGGAAAACACATACACAACATATTTGTAGAGGTTTTGGTAAAATACAGCTTTTTCCCTCAGCTTGCCAACTCAAAGAAATGGATATGAAATTGGAATATACTTTTCCAGTCTGCATTTGGTGGAACAGGCATAGCAACATTAAATGAGCATGTGTACGTTTCTCCATTGTATGTGCTGTATGTACCCACTGACTTCTTGGCTTCACTGTTTCATTAAGCCCAAATCACCCTTTAAGAATATTTTGGTACACAGGGACTAAAGGCATATCCCATCTTGTTTTTCCCTGGAATGATAATACAGTGGACCCTCATGTAATAACCAGTTTGTTTAACAGAAAATCTGCTTAAAGGAAAAAAATTCTGGAGATGGGGGAAATCGCTTAACAGAATCGCCTATGGAACGAATCCGTACAATAGAAAAATGGTCACAATTAGGGATTAATCTGTTTTCAATGCATTCCTATTGGAAATTTGTACAAAGGAAAATTTGCTCAACAATGTCATTTGGAACAAATTAATTTCTTTATACAGTGTACCACTGCACAGAATATAGGCTCATTTTCTGGAAATGTCTACATGAGAGAAATTTCTGCTTAGATTTCTGGGTAGCGTATGCATCTTTAAATACCTTTTGACGAACCCATACAGAGCCCCCAGTTGTTTCACAGACCATTGGCCTGTACACACCTTTTTACTCTCACTGTCACCATTCAGGGTTAGCAAGTTGAAATAATCATGTCCCAGTCATGTTATAATGTTAATAAAGTAAAATGAAGTTTATTCAATTCAACAAACTTCCAGTTTCAGGTTTTCTTGCAGTTCCTTCATTGAAAGTTCCTCTAAGCCAGGAGTCCACAAAGTTTTCAAACAGCGGGCCGGATCACAGTCCCCCCCAAAAAAGAAAGGCTGACATGGGAAACAAGGGGGGAGAGAAGGGCAAGTCCCCCCCCTCCGATCAGTCCCTGATCAGTGCATCTCTGGGGGCCCAGCAATGCCTCCTGATCCAGATTGTCACTCTGAGGTGCTGCCGCTGGCATCTCTCTGCTGCGCCTCTTCTTCCTACTACAGTGGCAGCGGCTGGAGTGGCTCTCCTTCCTTCCTTCCTTCCTTCCTTCAGGAAGGAAGGAAGGAAGGAAGGAAGGAAGGAAGGAAGGAGGCAGCAGCCCAGGCAAACTTAGGCCCCATATCACCTTCTGGGCGGCCACTCAGGATGAGGAGCAGCAGCAAGGGCGGCAAGGCTGGCGCCACTGCACATGGCTCCAGCTGTGCACCCCAGCCATCGCATCCTCGCTGCGCCCCAGAGGAAAAGCTGCCTCCTTTCTTGGCCTGGCCCGACTTGGTGCGCTGCAAGTAAGGCAGGAAGAGAGCAAGGGCTTGGAAGGAGGAAGCGGAAGCAGGAAGGCCTGCCCAAAGCCACCCGCAGCCAGCTCACAGGGTGGAGCAGGAGCAGGGGTGAGGCCTCAGGGTCATGGAGGGAGTGGGAGACCTTGCCAGAGCCGTCCCGTTTTAAATTGCCCTGCTCGGCTGCCGCTGGTGCCCCGACCATCTAGGCAGCAGGTTGGGGGAGCGGGGAACCTTGCCGTGGCCCTCCCACTTTGTATGCCCCACTAGCCAGCATGCCGATAATCTGGGCAGTAGTTGGAGGGCGTGGGAGAAGTGACATAGCCTACCGCTTTGAACTGCCTCAGCAATAGAAGCAGCTGCGGAGGCTGGCTTACTCGCAAAGCAGGGGGTAAGTGTGGGGGGGTTGCAATTGGTCCCGGGGGCCGGATTCAGGACCTTGGGGGGCCACATCCGGTCCCCGGGCCTTAGGTTGAGGACCTCTGCTCTAAGCAGTTTACACTCAAATTCTACCCTTTTACTATTCACAAACCTCTCTCATCTGTCTCCCTTAACTTTTTCTTAACCTTTTCTTCTCTCACAACACTCAGGCTGAGTCTTTTAAACATGTAGGCTCTGCCTGCAGACTCCCTCATTGGTCCACAACATTAACCCTTTACACCTTCCTGCACAAATACATTTGACTACGAAGAGGGTAAACAACACAATTTCCTCTCCCCTTACAGAAGTTTGATTTAAGGGAGGCAACTAAACAAGGCTACTCTTCTGATCAACATGCAAAACCAATAAACATAATACTTACATTTACATTGCATAAACTAGCTAAGCACTATCACTATTGCATTGCATTGAAATATTATTTCATTGCCTTTATTAATACATTAGACCAATATAGCAACTGAACAATACATTACCAATGTTTTTGTTCTTTAACATTAGACTAACAATATCGTATTACAATGGTACCTCTACTTACAATCAGCTCTAGCAATGAGACTTAAAAGAGCAGAAAACCGTTGCCGTTTTAACTGCTGCCTTACAAATTTTAGATGCAGTATGGTCTACTTACAGTTTTTTAAATTTTTAGTTTATTATTTTTTATTTTTTAGATACAGTTGCTTTACTTATGAGTTGTTCGACTTATGAGCATGCATTCGGAATGGACTCGTAAGTAGAGGTACCGCTGTATTATTATTTAACTATAATTTATATAAATTTCCATCTTCTTGTCCTTCTTGCATTCTTCTTCAATCAGCAAGGCAACATGATTGACAACCTCTGCAGCAATTAGGTTAAAAGTTCAATCGGTAGGAAATCAGTGACATCCTATTTTAAGTCCTTTGGTTAGAAACGCCATCACTTTGCCACCCACCCTGGAACAGTTCTTTATAGTCCATCTCAGCATCGCTGACAAAACTTTACTGGGTTCAAATAAGAAGTGATGATCTCCCAAACAATGTTTCTGGATCATGCCTCACAATTTGTGTGATGATTAGTCCATACAGTTGTCGTCTTTAAGAATGCCACCACTCTCCGACTCTGGATCCATGGTGACACTTTGCACCAAGCCTGTATCAGTATCCATTCTGCCACTGTTGGTGTTAGGTTTCCATAAATCACGACGACCAATGCTGCAGCCTGTATAGTCTTTGCCAAATATGCACTTAATGTCTTGGCTTCAATTTCTCTTATAGGTGTATTTTTAGTCTATAGCAATTTTAATTCAAATTCATCCCGCATCTCCTCTTCAGCTACAGTATTTCTAATTGCAACAGTCTCTGTACTTTTTGTACTGTTTTTCACTCCAATCTTTTGTTTTACGGTCACATTATATAAAATACTGCTTTCTATTTTAATTGCTTTGCTTTCCTCCGGCTGCTGTTCTGCTGCTGCACTGCTTCAACTGACACAACCTGATAGTTATTAATGACAGTTAAACTCCCCTTTTTGTCAAACTCTTTATCTATCTCTCTGGTTTCATTTCCTTGAGACATTTCTTCACTATTACTGATGATCTGCATATTTGCACTCTGCACGTCGTCTATGGCATCAATACTGATTAAACACATAGCTAGAATCTGATGGCCTAGATGCCCTAAGCACAACCGATCTCGCCTGATTTCGGAAGCTAAGCAGGGTCAGCCCTGGTTAGTACTTAGATGGGAGACCACCAGGGAATACCAGGTGCTGTAGGCGCCTGGAGTAGGAACTGGCAAACCACTCCAGGATACCTGCCATGAAAACTCCATGGACATGGGGTCACGAAGGGTCGGTCACGACTGTAACAACACAACACACACACACAATCTGATGAGGAATCCCAACCTCCCAAGATTTCTCCCAATAATTAAATTGAATTGTTAACAAAGTAAAATGAAGTTTATTGAATTTAACAAGGTGTTCTAATTTCAGCTTTCCTTGTGCGCCCTTGATTGAAAGTTCCTCTAAGCAGTTTACACTCAAATTCTGTCATTTTACTATTCTCAAACTTCTCCCATCTTCCTTTCCTTAACCTTCTCTTCTTCTCTTCTAACTCTCACAACCCTCAGGCTGAGCCTTTTAAACGTGTAGGCTCTGCCTCCACACTCCCTCATTGCTCCACAGCATTAACCTTTATGCCCTCATGCATAAACACATTTGACTATGAAGAGGATAAACACCACACACCTGTTTTTAAAATCCAATTCAGTTCATAAAAAAACCCTCCAGTTTATGAATTTGAGAGATTGTATTTCTGTACCCACAATTTGAAAAGCTAGGAAAACCCAGGAAATGTGCTAATATTGCTGCACAACATCATGTCTGCATTGTCAGGAGGAAAATGTATGTCAAGCTTTTCATAGCCAAAGGCAGCCTTGATGTTGACAACACCAATGCCAGCAGTCAAGATGGTCTACAGCAGGGCTGTCCAACTTTGAACAGGCTTGAGGGCTACTACACTAAAACCTCTACTTATGAATTTTATCTGTTCCGAGCATATGCTCATAAGTAAAAAAAATTGTAAGTAGAGCAGCGGTTTCCCATAGAAACACATTGAAAATCAATTAATCCTTTCTGGAAGGAACATATTTCAATGCATTCCTATGGTAAGGCTGACCATGCACATGCTTGGGGCGGGGGAGAGCAGGGGACTGTGCCATGGCCCTTGAACTGCCCCGCTCAGCTGAGACAGTGGGCTGGCAGACCCAGAAATGTGCTGGGGCAGTGGTGGTCCTTGGGGTGGGGGAGGTAGAGGTGGAAAACTCATCCCCTCACATTTTTATTGACAGCTGGTGGGCTACTTTTGAACCCTTCACAGGCTACTTCCCACTTCTTATGGTGGTACCTATTTATCTACTTGCATTTACATGGTTTTGAACTGCTAGGTTGGTAGGGGTTAACAGCAGGTGCTTCCTCCGCTGTGTGGCACCAGGGATTTGAACCACTGAGCTGCCAACTTTGCAGCCAACAGTTTCAGCACTCTAGCCCACTAAGCCACCACACCCCTCCTTTTACAAAGAGGTTAAAGGAAACCTGCAAGGGAAGAAGGATGGATAGCTATGTCCCCATCATTCAAGATATTTCTATGTATGGAGTTAAATCTGAAGAGAATGTGATTTGTGCTGTCGTTGGAACAGACTAATGGTGATCCTAATTAGGGCTTGCAAGGCAAGTGAGATGTTTATGGAGTAGTGCCACCAGTTCCACTCCACAGTTTCCATAGCCAAGTAGGGATTTGAACCCTGTTCTTCAGAGCCCTAGTCCACCACTTCATCCACTACACTACACTCGAAATGTTTGAAGAGTATGCACCTATTTTTTATCAATGGAGCAATATCTTATGTGATCAGATATCCTCATTTAAAAAAGGCAGCTCTGCTTTTCAAAATTAACCCCACAAATCTGGAGAGCAAGGTCAGAGAGGGCTCATGTTGCCCTCCTGCTGCATGCTTAATTGGTTTATAAAATTCCTTCATAGGGTTATGCTGTCCTGTTTAAAATAATAGTGCTGATTTTATCCTAGACTTTTGTGGGAGCCATGTTACAAAGAATATATGAAAGGTGCTTAGAGAGAAATGCAAACAGAAAGGGGGTTGGGAGGTTAAGTATTAATTGGTCAGACCTGAAAGCTGATTCAGTGTGTAAGACTTCTTCAGGTCAGCCCAAGTGAAGGAACCCATGGTGGTACTGGAGGGGACCTTATGTCCAAGTTCACAAGTGAACACTGACCTTTTTGAGTACGGAAAAAAATCAGTTCTAGCGCTATGTGATGCTCTATTCTGCAGAGATTTCAACAGATCTTTTAAGATAGCTAATTTAACTTCAACATAGGTGTTCTGTACAAACTTCCTAGCAAACACAACTCCTGCTTTCTTCTACCTGCTTCTTACTCTGGCTCCCAGAATCTGGAGAAGCAGGCCATAAGGATTATAGCCACAGTTGTTACGGGATGTGTCCTCTACAACAGCTCTGTGAAAAGTATGAGACTAAGAGGCAGCCAAGATGCTTCCATAAGTCCACCCTGTTAGCAATATTAAGCTCAGTGCCCAGAGATTTGTTTCAACTACAGTACTGCACTTACTTTTATGTGGAAATTGTAATTCAGATACCATTGAAGAACTGCACCAGACCCCCTCACCCTTCTTATCCTTTTCACCAGAGGAATCAACCCTCCTGAGATAACATCATTTAGCAAAGCTTTACATATATATGAATGTGAGGAAAAACATGGATTGTGGCAACAGAAATTCTAGTTCTCAGATCAATAGAAATTGTTTCTTTATTCTTCTCTAATTGGACTCTAATTTGAATGGGATGAGGCAGAGCATTAGATGATCTGTGTCTTCCTCGTATTGTTATCAGTCAAACTAGTGCTGACCTTAGATGAACAGAATTAACATTTATGTTTTCTGTTCTGTGGCTAGGGCTAGGCTAGGGCAATTTGATGACTGTGAGGTGGGTACTGAATCTTTGGCTCCCTATGACTAAACATGACAAAAATTGCCTCTTGCCAGCTGCTACTTGCAATTTAAAGGAAGACAAGAGTTCCAGTAGAATTTCTCTTGAAATATAAGCATCATGTTCAGGAAGGAAATATTTGCCTGTAAAATTACAAGAAGAAATGAAACAATCTTACCCTATCCAATATATCATGACCTGGTGGCTGCTAGTCTCATATATTCCATAACAAAAAGTACATTTTAACGTTTCTTTTAAAATTATCTTCAATTCTTTCCAGCAAACGATGTGCTTGGTACTGTCTTCAGTGCCTCCTTTCTGTATGAAACATTATCTCTTAATGATGTATGCTTCTCTGGGTCCTTTTTTAGGAGAAAGGTGGGGTAAGAATATTTTAAATACAGAAAGAAAAAAGGAAGGGCGGAAGGGAGGGGAGAACGACCAGTAATATTTCAGCCAATATACACATGTTAAAATGAAAACAAGGCTTGACATGGAACTTATTTATTTGATTTGATTTACAGTATAATACTGCGACATAGCAATGAAGCTACTCTGGGCGGTTAACAGAAAACAAGCAAAATACAGACATCAAATAAATCTCTGCCCATGTTTTTGTCCCTTTGAAAATAAGAACGACCAGCATGTTAAAAACTAAGAACTATAAGTTCTTTGTCTGTCTAATTGTAGATTTCCTTAACGGGACCACTTAGTTATTGCAATTCTAGGCTTTACCCTGTCTCGATCGCAAGAAATCTGTACTGGACTCGCCCAAGTACAAAAACAAATAAATAGCATTGCAAAAAAAACCCAACAACCCTTGTTTGATTTAATATGAGCCTGACCCATTAACTCAAGCATAAGAAATAGTTAAAACTGAGGAGCACACGGAAGCCCATCAAGTCCAGGGCAGGCTACGCGATCCTGCCATTCTCGTCTTTATTGCATTCACCAGCGTCACCGCTATTGTGAAGCAAAGGTTGCTAGGAGTCTTCCTCCGGAGGATGTCCCAGGCGCTGCCTGAAGGACCCCGAGCAGTTTAGCCGCAGAGGTCATCAGAAACCATATTTTCGGCCTATCTGCGGCCATTTCATTTCACTTCCTCTCTCCTCGTGCCTGTCTCCCAGGGGCTCTTGCCTTCGTTTTGAACCCGCTCCTGCCCGCTGTACCTCAGGCAACACCATGGGCCTCCAAGGTCTGTGAGGGGGAAGGGGGCGGGACCCTCCAGGAGGCCCCCGCTTCACTTCCGCTCCGCCTCCGAGTCTATAAGAGGCCGCGCCTGCCCCGCCGAGCGCCAGGCCTGTGCGCTCGCTTTCTTGTTGGGGTTTCTGTCGTTGCGGAAGGAGGAGCAGGAGGAGCAGGAGGCGCGCGGGGAGGGGGACGCTGAGCGTCGTTGCTGCCTCACGGTGAGCGTGGCCGAGGCCTGGTCTGAACCGAGCCCTCTTCCGTCAGTTCGCGTGGAGGGAGAAGGGGGAGCAGGCCGAGGGGCCGCGCGGGAAGGAAGGGGAGAGGGAACCATTTTACAAGGCCGCCGCCGAGGGAAGGGACGGCGAGGGCTGAGGCTTTTTTTTTTAATTTTCAGGGCAGGGGGGTTGCTACGGGAGAGGCCTCTTTCTCGTCGGGGCGTGTAAAGGGGGCGCACCTTGAGTGTCGCCTTCGCCCTCTCTTCCAGCTGAGGAGCCGAGAGAAAGAAGTACATTCCGCGACCCCCTCCCTCCTTTCTTGCTCCTTAGGCACCTCCTCTGGGGTTTCTCTCTCCTCAGACTTTCTCTTCGTCTTATCTGAAAGAAATAGCGTTTATGTTAAGAAAGGGCAAGACTGTGATTGTGTGTGCGTGCGTGCGTGTGTGTGTGAATGTATATCTATCTATCTATCTATCTATCTATCTATCTATCTATCTATCTATCTATCTATCTATCTATCTATCTATCACATTTATGTGTATGTATTGTTTGTGCACACACACACACACATACAATGGCTAAGAAGAGAGCGGTGAGGTGTGATGTACTAAGGCGAAAGGTGTGTGCGTGTGCTTGTGTGTGTGTGTGGCGGGGGGGGGTCGTCGGGGCGTGCTTATTTGTCCTTTTCAGGGTTCAGGTGTTCAAGGCGATTCCTTCTTTTCTTCCTCTCCGGGAAGACCCAAAGCTGGGGCCCCAAACGAGTTGGAAGCTGCTGCTGACAGCACGCTTCAGCTGGTCGTCGTCTTTTACAGGGCACAGTTGCTGTTAACGCTTAGTCATTCTCGCTGTTTGGACTGATGCTGCTCTCTCTCTCTCTCTCTCTCTCTTGTTTGCTGTGGAAAGTTTTTGCTTTAACATTAAAAGTGCAATTTAAAATGGGCAGATAATTGGTGCAAGAGGTTGGTCCGGACTAGAGATGTAAATTTCCTGAAATTTTGAAGCCATTGGGGGAAAAATGGAAAAATGGGGGGGGGGGGGGAAATAACCCTCTTCCCACTTTCCCCCCAAAGTTTCTGGAAGTTTTATATCCCCCTATCCAGACTCAATTATATTTTGACTTGAAATCATTGGGCCTTAAATGGATCATGATAAACATGTCCTGTTGGTTTACTGCAGGCATGCCCAAAGTTCTGCCTTCCTGATGTTTTGGACTGCAACTCCCAGAATTCTAAGCTTAGATTGCCAATGGCAAAGGACTGTGGGAGTTGCGGCCCAAAACATCTGGAGGGCCGAAGTTTGGACATGCCTAGTTTACTGCATCTGATCTAGAGACCTGCATCTTTTCCTCTTGAAACTCAGATTTGTTCACTGGCATCACCCTAGTACTGTACTGCACAATGATGTTTCCAAGTGCTTAAGTCAAACCCTTTTCAGACCCTGATTCAAAAATTAGACAGACTTGATATATGTGGGTTAGCTTTGTGTGAGAGCTTTTGCAAATAAGAAACAAAGCAAAGCTCTGCATGCCATTATTCATTGTTAGTTTCATTGTTAGTAAGGTCTAGAAGAACATTTCAAGCCTGCTGATAAGTTTTAGGTATAGAGCTTATTTCTAGATATTTTTATGCAAAATCCTTTTAGAATATTTCTTGTTTGATGCATTAAAATGATTAGTTTAAAGTACTTTTGTTTTTGAAGCAGTTTTAAAAGTCCCAATATTAAAAACATGTTGGAATTCTTGAGTGCTGTTTCATCTTGCATCTTTTAATTTGCATTATCATTTTCTCTAATACATCAGTTATCCTTCTTCACTGAAGTTAAGAACAAATGTATTAAATAGTTATTTGAAGGTGTAGTATTATAGGTTGGAAGATTGCCTGCTTACATAGGCAAGATGACTGGAATGAGAACTCTTGCCACAAATCAAGTCTGCAAAGTACCCACATAGTTCTCTAATTTTGTGATAAAAGCATAAACAAGTCAGATCCAGGGTAAGCAGTTTCACACATTTCTCAAAGAGCCTTTTTGCATCCAAATATAATAAAAGATCTTACATTAATTCTCTGTGGTAGGACACAGCTAGTACACAGGCATAGAATGAGCTGTAACTTGTTTGAATCCTTTTAGCTGCTAACTCATTTGGGCAAGCCATTAGTGTACAGTATGGGGAGACAGTGGATCTGTTTTCTTGGTACAACAGAAATATTTATGAGCAGTTATGTCTTATAAGTGTTTAATAGTAAACTAAATAGTCATATTGGGAAACATTAACTTGTCCTTTACTGTTAATGCACAGTAGTACTCTTTCTTGCATTTGACATAATAACCTGCTTTTTTCAGCACAGAGTGTACTGTGATACTGAACAATTGTATAAACACGTTTATTGCCCCTCTCATATAGATGCCTTCAATCAAACTACAGAGTTCTGATGGCGAAATATTTGAAGTTGATGTTGAAATTGCAAAGCAGTCTGTAACAATCAAGACTATGTTGGAAGGTAAGAATACTACAGTGCAGTTGGATTCAGAAACTTGTAACAATTGCTTCTCAAGTGCTCTTCAATTGGAATAGATTCATTCCTGGGCTGATATGAAGCAGTTATGCATAGCATACATGAGAGTTGGGGATATACAGTGGTATCTCTGCTTACGAATTTAATCAGTTCTGATTGCATGCTCTTAAGTCAAACAACTCTTAATTAGAGGAGCCTTATCTAAAAATTTTTTTAAAAAGGAAAAAACATTAACAAACATTTGTAAGTAGAGCTGAATGCATCTAAAATTTGTAAGGCAGCAGTTAAAATGCCAACTGCTTCTGCTCTTAAGTCGAGCCGCTCTTAAGTAGAGGTACCACTGTATATGGTTTGTGGATACTCCTGTTTGTAATTAGGTATTTAATGTTTTTGCATTTCTTGAATTATAGCTATACAAGATACTATAACTAATAACTATACAAGTTACTGTGCTGCCAGAGCAAATCAACATCCTACAATGCAATTTTAAAAATGGGCAGCTCAAACAAAAAGTTATAACTTTGAAACTGGACTTCAGATCAGCACCATATTTGGTACAGATATATCAGACAATCAGCTCATACTGTGTGCCAAATATGGAAAAATTTGGGAAAAGGGCATTTAAAAAGTAAAACTGTCCTTCACTGTGGACAAAGTGCCCTTAAATATCCCCAGACTTATAGATCAAGTACTTTAAATTGAAAAGGCTAATCTTATATTGAAAGAACATGATTCCTGCTTTGTTTACTTTGGAAAGAATCCAGGCTGCAGGAGGTGAAACATTGATCCTCAAAAAAGGACAAACAACTGCTTTGGTATAAATGGAGCAGGTGTACAAGCTTATCTCCAAGACAACCCCAAAGTAAATACATTGTTGCAGCTTAATGGCCAGGGGAAGGGGGATGTCTAGAATGCAGTGAAGAGTCACAGAAACAAGAAAAAGACAGATATTCTTTGAAGAGTCAAAACAACAACAAGCAGGGTTATTTTAAAGTAAGTGACACAGTGATAGTCTTTCAGAAATGGACGTTTTGACATGTATCTCTAGGGAATTAGCATACATTTTTGTAACATATTCAGAATATTTTTGCATTACAAACCAACCCATTTAAGTAAACATTCTCTCAGGATTTCTGAGACCAGGTTCCTGACATAAGTCTTCAGAGGTGAAATCAGTGTCATGTGTCCTCTTCCAATTTTGTTGTCGCCTTGCCAATTGTAGAAGTAGCCTGACAAGACCATCCCCACCTTCCTGCTCAGCTGACCAGTCTTTGGTGGAGTAGGAGGACTCTGTTTCCCCTCTTCAGCAAAGTGGTTGGTTGTGCTGAAAGTATTCAAGGTTTCAAGCATTCAGCCTGTGATGCCTCAGTACATGTTTGTATCCTTTGGATACCAGTACAAAGTGTTGAGTCTCTGCTACAAATCATGTTCTCCTCTTCTGGGATCCTCTAGCACTGAGTAATTCTACAGAAAGGAAGTTTCTGTTGGAATTTGTGTATAGTGCATGTATCCTTTCTTAAAAGGTTCAGTTTTTCCACAAACTTTGAATTTATGAATATGGGATATTGTGGTTCTGTAGCCACAGTTCAAAAGGGTGGGAAATGGCCCAATAGTGCTGCACAGTATCTTGTCTACATTGTCTGCAGGAAAAAAAGCAATCCTCAGCTTTACGTAGTGAAAAGTAACTTGAATGTTGACATCAGTGGCAGTGCTCAAGATGGTCCACTGGATTTCCTCTTGTGCTCACTACTACTTACCCTTGTTGAAAAACAGCTCTGAACGTTGTTTTATGTTTGGGCGAGAAGTAGTTAACTGAAGGAAAGGCAGCTTCTGTGAATTTCCTTTGCTTAATGTTACTTGGTGAATAATAGTGAGCACAATAGGCTGTCCTGTATAACTGATTATTTATCTGTCAGTTACCATGAATTTGATGAAGCAGATTCTAGTACATGAAAATTTTCATCACAGTGAACATTTTAGTCTTGAAGATGTCACATCTCCTTTTTATATTTAGTGTCGGTATTTGCCTCATCAATAAGTGGGGAGTTATCAGTATGGTAGTTCAGCTTTTTGCTTCCTTACATTTCTTGCCAAAGTGAAACAAATGCAAGTCACTTTAAAATGTAAACAAGTAATGCACTCTTGCTCTTTGTATGTGTCATGCTCATCTCTGTGTTGTTGTTATTCAAGGCACAGATCTTTAGTAGACAGTGGCTGAAATCCTCACCAGTGATGTCATCAGCTGTAGTGATTTATTTTGGAAATAAAACAGTTCAAATCCTGAAGCTCCCTTGAAGTTCTTTTTTGTTTTGGCCAAGGATGTTGAGAGCTAAAGAATAGGAGGGAAGTTTTTAGTTTCTGAAAACCCTGCCAGTGGTATTGATTTTTGCTAGTTAAAGCCACTGTCATCCTGCAGACCAAAGTGAAACAATTCCATGGGAGCCGTAGGGCTTTCAGAAGGAAAATCTAAAAGTTATTATTTTTGAAAATTCTCTGCAACTGATGCTGCCACTAGCTTTACATGGTGTTCCTGTGTGAATACGGTATCAGCTAGTATGTGTACGTTGTATACACACAATGCACACTTGGTCAAATGTGTACACAGACGAGTATGGTGAACGTGTCTAAGAAAATGTTTGAGTTGTGAAGATTGGTGTTACAATCCTGACAAGTTGCCTCCAATTTATGGCAACCCAATGAATGGAGGAATCTCCAAAATCTCCTGTCCTCAATAATGTGCTCTTGAAAACTTAAGGCACTTTTGGATTGTCTCATTATGGGGTTTTCAAGTTAAGAAAGGTTCAGCAGTGATTTGTCACTGCACTCTTCTGTACAATAGAAAGAAAAGCTACCTTGACTATTGCTGCCATTTTCTGTAAAATCGCTTCTGCCAGTGCTACTTTCTGCTACTGCCCAGCAGTTGCCCTTCAGAAGACTCTCCATCTTGTCACCCCTTCTTGGATGCACACCTTAGTATGGTGAGCGGTTTTGATTGTATCAGAGAAGCTGAGAACAATGCCACCAGGAGGCTAGGAGCCTGGCCTCCTAGCAAGGTCATGCAAGGTGTAATGTTCACCATTGGGACCACCAGACTAAGACACATCCACCTTCTTCAGGAGTAATGTGATGCAGAAGAGAATGTGATGCTCTGGTCATTAAAAATCTCCTCTATATATTGCCTTGTTATTGAATCTGCAGACTGTCAGAGCTATTTGAGTTTATTTTATACAATAATACCTTGGTTAACGAGTGATTTGCAAGACGAGCAACCACTTCTGATCAATTTTGCCTTGATCAGTGAGCAAAGTCTTGCAATATGAGCACTGGAGTAGGTCACATGATCACAAGTGAGCCAATTGTAGCGCTCTCCCTCCCTGTGCGGATTGTTGGTGATTGTGAGTGATATTTTGTCTCTGATAATATTATCAGGTCCTACATCAAGCCTTTCACATGTTTGTTTGACATGGTTAGTAGGAAGTTGTGCTTCTTAGTGTGTAAGGTTCTCACCCTTCTTCCCAGTCTTGGAGTGAGTGATACTTGAATGGAATCATCCTGGGAGCTGCATGGTTAATTTTATGATCTCTTGCTCCAAGGCTGCAAGGAATGGTGAGGTTGTTATATGTGTGGCCAAAGCACCCAGAACATTTTAGACTGTTTGAAGTAGGGACGAAGTGCAAAAAGCAATAAAAGGATATTCATAGACAGTAGAAACTACTAAAACTAGGTGCCATACATGACTGATATGTAGAAAAATAGCAATTCTCATTGTACATCAGGAATAGTAGAAGCATATATGCACACACACAGAAATATACATACAAGAAAAAAAAACCCCAAGTATTTCAAAGTTAAGTCAGTTTAATTCTGATTGCCAGTAAATGAAAACGTGATGGAATATAAGCAGATAGTATGTATCTAAAGCAAACTTTTTAGAACCCTTGGAAAGAGGACAACAATGGTCACTATAGATTTCTTTTTTGTTCTTTGTTTATCTGGGTGCTTTTAAAATTTTGAGGTATTTTTTGCTGCTTTGGTGGTAAGAGTTAATATGTGTAAATTTATAAAAAGTGATTCATGACAAATAATGTTACTCCCACTAAAACCCGGAATAACTAAGTTGAGGCAGTGGTACTTTGGACATATAATGGGAAGGGAAGACTCACTGGGAAAGAGGGTGATGCTAGAAAGAGTTGAAGGTAGCAAGAAAAGGGAGCAACTGAATGTGAGATGGACTGAATCAATAAAGACGGGATCTTCATTGGCAAGACATGAGTTGACAGTGGGAGCTTGGAATGTCATTCATTCTTAGGTTTCCCTTAAGATGGAAGTGATTTGCTGGCATGAAGCAACCAAGTGGGCAAAAGGTTTTATTTTACTCAACTATTCTGTTACCAATTGTTGCTTGCGGCATAGGCAAACACCAGTCCTTAGAAATATTACTTGTAAAGTTTTACTTGTTTTATATAGCAGTGCTGAATGCAATCCGACCATATTAAAAAAAAAACATAATGGTAGCTAAAGATGCTAATAAGCCCTTATAGATTTGCTGTACTGGTGAAGACTCCACAGTGTCTTTAAATTTCCCCCTTCTAATCCAAGGAAGTTGTTTTAGTTCTAAATCAATATCTGATCTTGGTAAAGGACTGGATCTGGTGAACAGATTGAGTCATACAAGAGGTGCTTCTGATTAATTTGAAAGAGAAAGCAAGGATTGTAGACACAATCTTAGATGAGTTCATATTCTCTCCAAAGACTCCGCTTTGTGACTTAGTATTCCTGATTCAATCATGAACGAAGATGCCTAGGTTTTTGATAGTAGGTATGCTTAGTTAATATGAAGCTTACCAGCTGCACCCCTTTGTGGAAATCTTGAATTTGGCCCTAGTACATGCTTTATTTCTTCATCTGCTTTTGAAAAATGTTTGCATTTTAATACACAGGCTTTAGATTTGCATAAGCTTTCTTTTGTGAAGAGGGTAGGTATGTTTGGAACAATGGCACTAACATTTTATTCAGCAATAGTAAATACTGTTGAGGGCATGTAGAGATCTGAAACTTAGGTCAGAACTGAACAAAATACAAGTATATTGTGGCTGTTAATATAAGTTGGTACTGTGGCTGCTATCTAATTTGTTTGCGTTTTTCTTTCCCTAATTCTCAGATTTGGGGATGGATGATGAAGGGGATGATGATCCTGTTCCTCTTCCAAATGTTAATGCAGCAATATTGAAAAAGGTAATATGGTGAACAGTAAATCATCTTTGACATATGCAGGATGAACTTTGAGATTATTGTACAATAAAGACCTGCAGAATCCTAGCATCACATCATGTTTCAGCTAGGTAGAAAGATGAATTTTATTTGGCAAAGACTTCCTTTGGTTTTGCTCTGTTCAGCATAAAACACGTATATGAATTAATCTTAATTCTTCAGCTGTTTAGGAATATGTGCATATTTTTAGAAACTCATTTAGGTATGGCAGCATTTCTGTCAGCTATTCTTCTGGTCATTCGTTTCATTCTGTAGGATTTAACTGTACCCATTCCCCCATGACTGGAGGAAGCTCTACTGGTGGCCCCAGGAAAGCTCTCTCTCTCTCTCTCTCATTCCCATCCTCCTGTCCAGCATCTCTCCAAAGAGAAGCCTCTGACCTGGCTATGGCAAAGTGCTGGCTTTTGCACTAGGAAGCTGCAGATTCCGGTCACCAGTGCGCCCAAGTCCTTGCTATGGTGGATGCACAGGCTCCGCCTGCAGGATCTGTCCCCAGGCTCGGTCTGGCTGAAGAGCTCTGAGACAGTGGCAGCAGCGGCTCCCCATTAAGTGCACAGGTGACCAGAGCCTGCAGCTTCCTAGTGCACACGTGGAAAGCAAGGCCAAAGGGAGAAACTACACCATGTGGGCCACTGAAAGCCCAATGGCCTCCGGCCCCTTCAGATGAAGATCACCCACAACTTGTGGGTGCGCACCAGCGAACCCTTGCCCCTTCCCCTTCCTGAGGGCCCTCTTCTGAAAAGGAAGGCAGCACTCCCACTGGCGTCTATAGCCAAGCCATCCCCTTCCACCCGTTCCCCCTCCCAGGACGCCTCCCTGGGGCAAGCTTTCCCTGGCTAGAATAATCCGGTTGGTGGGGAAGGTAGCCTTTTCAGCATGGCCAAAGAGTGCCCAGCAGGCCACCTGCCGCTGCCGGGGTTGAGCAAGAAGAGACTCAAGCAAGGAGAGGCAGACTTCTCCAGCCCCTGCAGTTCCTGTTCCCGGGCTTGGTCTGGCTGCAGGGCTTTGGGACAAGGACTGCGGTGGGTCAGGAGGGCTGTAATCATGCTATAAGACGCACAGACTTTTCACCTTACTTTTGAGGAGTGGAAAAGTGCATCTTATAGGGCAAAAAATACGGTATTTTACTTTGGTTTCTGCAGGTGATCCAGTGGTGCACTCATCATAAAGATGACCCACCTCCCCCTGAGGATGATGAGAACAAAGAGAAACGAACAGATGACATCCCTGTGTGGGACCAAGAATTTCTTAAAGTAGACCAAGGAACTCTTTTTGAACTAATCCTGGTAGGTTGGTTTACTTGATGTGATGCTTAGATAGCACTTAGAACCATACTGAACTTTATCACAGTTTATCACAGCATAACAGAGCACTGCAAGGCATGTAACTTAGGTTAGAGGAATGTATGCTCTTTAAAATAGCAACCGTTGCAGTGGCATATTAGTCAAGGTTCTGTGAAGAAAAATATCCTTAGATCTAAAATGTTTTCAAATTATGGCCCTATTACTCTAAGAATGCCAAAGGCATGCAAGTATACAAACAAGGTACACATTTGATGTTGTAGGTGACCAGGTTGAGCCTTTATTCCTGAGATTAAGAGTGAATGGAGTGGTGTTTTTGGTGGCAGTACACTTAATGGTGGGCCTTTTGTTGCGCGCGGGGGGCGGTTATGGCATTTTGGCCGCTCCTTGATTTCTCCACACAGTGTCTCCCCCTTCCACAAAACTATTTGACCATCATGGCGTAAACTTGGAGGTTACTGTACTTTACAACATCTCTTCCTTGATTCAGTCATTGCTCTGAAAAGACTCAGTTTTTGGTATAAACTGAAGATACATGACTCACAGTAGAATTTTTAAAGATATTTATTTAAACTCTGAGTGCAAGCCAGTTACCGAAAAGAAAGACATAGGACATAGGTTGTTCTTATCTGTAACCTAATGCTGATATAGGGCGTTTTGATGAAGAAGCACTGAGCACAGGATTTTGTATCTTTTTCTTTAAAGGCTGCAAACTACTTAGACATTAAAGGCTTACTTGATGTGACATGCAAGACTGTTGCAAATATGATTAAGGGGAAAACACCAGAAGAAATCCGCAAGACCTTTAATATCAAGAATGACTTTACTGAAGAAGAAGAAGCCCAGGTATGCCGAACTGGTTCACTTAAAATCAGATCTGTGTTGCTCAGTATTATCAGACTGTGTGCTTTGGTCTGATTTTGTGAGTAACAAATGGGTTCCCTTCTTGCTGTGCATAGTATTCTACCCACAATTATTTTAGGCGGTGCATAACTTTCTTAAAGGTAAAATAACATGTTCACTTGTACCATGTAGTTGAGTTGTGCTATGAATACGACTATAGGTTAAGTCCATTATAAGGATATAGGTCTTCTTTCTTTTACAGCAATGTTTGTGCCACCCACTTAATATATGTGATTTATGTTGGCACAAGCGTTAATGAATTTGTGGAGCTGGCCTTGAGATACCATCCTGGAAAGATTTTCATAAGTAATTAACATGTTAGTCCTGTTTCATTGTTCAGTCTGTGTGTAATTCAAGTCATGTGACCGGGAAAACTGATCTGTGTTCATTGGCCTTACCACTATTGCCTGATACCATTCTCTACCAGAGGCAGTCTGAAAGTTGCTCTTGCTTGTTTTGGAACTCGGTAGCATGAGAATTCCAGGTTGTGGAGGTAGCCTAGGAATGTATAGTGGTATGCCTAGTCAGGCCTTCTCCAGCATATGGGTAGTGACAGTACTGCAATAATTATAGTAAAATGAGAGCTGAATAGCTGAATAAACAAGCCTAAGGAGTTTTTCTGCTATGCCTAAATATGTGAACATACTTCTCTCCTCTGGGGAAAAAGTAAAACAAGTAAATCATAACTATATATTTTTAGCAACAGGCGAAGGTAAAGTGACTGAACCCTGCCTGCTAGTTTAAAACCAGTTAATCTTAAAACTGCAGCTGAGATTGCTTGGGTTTAAATTGCTGTAGCTGTGAGGTCACTATGGCCATATAGTTTTTTAAAAAATATTCTTTATTTTGCTTGTCCTCAGAAAGGACATAAACTGTCTGTGAAGATTCTCAGTCACCCACGTGAGGTAATCGGGAAGCGGAGTCATGGTAACTGGAATTCTTTTCTTGAGAGAGCGAAACATTTTGCTACTCACCCAAGCAGCTTTGTCAGTTTGAGTAGCGAAACATTTTGATCTCTGAAGAAAAGTCCAGTTGCCATAACTCAACTTCCAGACGTAAACTGTTGTTCATAACTTTCCCTTTACATTTGGTTGATAGAGAAGAGCCTAATGCTGCCACCAGGATCATCTTTGAGGCTGAGTTCAGAGCAAGAGCTTACGGTAGTTCTGCCCGCTGTAGGTGTGGTCACTTGTCATATTTAAAAGTTTCCCCAGCAGCCTTTAAGCTTTGTGGTGGAGTGGCTTGTAATCCACAGTCCCTCTCTATTTCCTGCATTTAGGCTTGAGTGTCGTGGCTTGGGCACCAAAAATGGAGCAGCATTTCCACAAAAAAGGCAGATAATCAGTAGGCTTGGGGAAGCTGGACAGTCCCACTTGTTTCAAGCTATTGGCCCTTAATTCCGTGTGTTTACAAATTTGCATCTTATATTTACCCCGACTAGTGGCATGTGGCAGGGAGAAGGGCAGGCGGGCACTGGTGCCCTCTGTTGTCATAAGCAACTTTCTTGATCCACCAGCCATGGTTGCATTGGTAAATAAACTAATTATTTTCTCTGGCACCTGAAGAAAGCTGCTGTCAGGACAAATTCAGATGGCCATGACTATTGAAACAGATGGTAGGAATGTATAGGGTGATGGGGACGTTGTCTGCTCCCCCCCCCCCGGGCAATTCCTCTGTGTGTGTGCACGTACTTCAATTCCAAGAGCATTTCTCATGCTGGCAAAGGAATTGACCTTAGTGGATGCATGGAGGACTAGATATCCATATACAAGAGACTACACCTTTTTTCAGATAGACACCAATCTTGGTCAAGGATTGATGCATGTTGGGTCCCTAAAATATGGATGAAAGATATAAAAGAGGTACAGATTCTACCACGACTAATGTCAGACCACTGTATGGTTATTATGGAATTACAAATATTTAAGCATCCTACACAATGGAGAATGAATGGTAACATTCTTAAAAAAAACCCAGAAAATATACGACTTATAAGACAAGAAATGAAAGTGTTTTTTTCAAAGGAATTACACACAAGATGTATCAAATCAAAGTGTATGGGAAGCAGGAAAATGTTATTTTCGAGGGCTAGCTATTGAAATATCAGCAATAGAAAGGAGAAGAAGAAATAAAAGATATGCAGACTTAGAATTAAAGAGGACAGTCTCAATTAAAACAAAATGTTACAACTGAACAGTTGAAACAAGAATTTCAACTTATACAACACAAAATAAATATACTAGTGGCAGAAGATATGGCAAATAAATTGAGATTTGTTAAACAATCATATTTTGAAAATGCAAATAAAGGAGGAAAGTGGTTGGCGCACAAATTGAAAAGGGAGAAAGACAAGAACACAATAGTGAGTTTGAAAAGGCAAAATGGAGAGACTGCCACAAAATTGGAGGAGATAAAGAAAATTGTTGAGGAATTTTATGTGAGGTTATATAAAGAAGTGGATATAGCTCAAGAAAAGCAAAGAGATTATATACAGAAGAAAAACCATATCAGGCTTTCTAGAACACAACGAGAAGGATTAAACCAACCCTATTCAACGCAATAAGTGTTAGAAGCAATTAGGAAGCAGAAAAAAATTAAATCGCCAGGAAGTGATGGGATTTTAATAGAATATTATAAAGAATTAGAAGATATTATAGTAGAACCATTAAAAATGATGAATGAAATTCATGAAGAGAAAAAAATCCCAAATTCATGGAAGGAGGCATTAATCACAATTATTCACAAAGAAGGGACAAGACTCAGAAGATATACAAAATTATAGACCAATTTCTCTCCTGAATACCGATTATAAAATTTTTGCAACAATTTTAGCAACGAGACTGAAGAGAGTTCTGGCAGAGGTGATCCATGAAGATCAAACGGGACGTTGTCTGCCCCCCCCCCCGCAATTCCTCTGTGTGTGTGTGGGGGGGTAGATAGGTGAATATCTCAGTGAATCTCTTTAAATTGAACCTATTTCCTTGCCTTTTTTCTTTTAGATTGACCTATGTTATCCATGGCAAGGCTTCACTGCCATGAGTGCAATGTAATATGTGGACGTTTAAGCCTACATTAGAGCAGCATATGATGCTATTGTTCAGTGTTGCTTTTTTGTACATGACTGTACATTATCTCTAAGATACATAGTTGACAGTTAAATATTTGAATTTCAACTATACTGGGAGCATATTTCATTTTCCAATTGATAATATTATATAGGCTTGGATTTTTTTTAAATTTAAGCTGTATTGGAAACACTGAGCATTAGAAATGTAATCTTCAAGGTTCTTTCTATTTTTAGGTACGCAAAGAGAACCAGTGGTGTGAAGAAAAATGAAGTCTTGTGCCTGATACATAACAACACTGTAAGGATCGTTCCAAATACCAGTTGCACTGCTCTGTTTATAATTGTTAATAGTAGACAAATGCAGCAGCAAATGAACTTGTACGAGTAGGATGTTGTTTTCCTTGCATGTGTAATGTTTGAATATAGATTTAAATCCTATGGTTGAATTTTTACCAGTGTAATCTGATGTCCTTACTTTTCTTCTGCTCCGAATAAAACTAAACTAAATGTGGACTCTGTATGGCACTTAGCACTGCTAGCTAGCTGTTCCATGCTTTTAAATGTATCACCGTAACACTAAAATATGTAGGATGTCAGAAATTGAGAAACCTCTGGCATTGTAAATAAAACCACTTGTAAAAGTGTTCTGAAACACAATTGACAAAACCTGTTTTAATTCACAGAATACTGACTTTTTAGGACTGCAGAATGTCTTGGAAAAAATTGTTTAGAATTTCTTTCATTTGGCACATTTGTTTGTGATCCAACGGCCAACAGACCTTGTTAACTTCCCTTGCTCAAGGTCAATTCTGTTAATGTTGATTTGGCTCAAGCAGTGAAAGCAGCTCAATTAAACCCCTCCCACAGCCTGATAATGAAGATTATGCTCTTTTATGGAAATTGCAATTACGTGTTTATTCCCCAAAGCCAACAGATTAATTCTAGGATGTGATCAAAAGCAGACTACCAAAGTTAACATTTCTTGGACATTGAATATAGGTGCCTGCTACCAGTCAAATTATATTTTCCTAACGATTTTTGAAATGCTTTGTAGTTCTTTAAAAGGCTAAGCCTGCATCGCTTTACACGAACCCCAAGTGCAGTGCATTGCCATTTTGCATACTCAGTGTGGTGTTGTTACACTGTTTGATGGTTGTCTAGGAGCAAACCGCTTGCAAATACCTTAGTCACTTTTCCGGTTTTTACAGATCCCTTATAGGGATTAAGGAGGTGATACACAGTAAGCAACGAAGTGTGTTCTGTAGCTTGTATTGTGTTCCGTTCTCTGTGTATGCATATTGGAGTAGAATAAAATTTTAATAAATAGTCTTCAAGGATCAGTAGTGACCTTTGAGCATTTAATGCAGAATAAAACACTTGGTATTGAATGAAGTAATTATGATTAAAATACATGGTGATGTGCATGTTTGTTTCAGGCCAACTTCACAGCTGCTAACCTGCAATGTTACATGTATGTTAACTTTTTGTCACATACTGGGTTCATGCATAACAAGCATTGCCATTTTCAGGACTATGGTCTTGTTCAATAGTATTTTGGCTGGTGCCTTAGTAGGTTGTTCTTGTGTGGTGGTGTTCCATTTCTTTTCCAAGCACTCATTGTAGGTAAAGAATTTAACTGTTTGCCTGTTGCTTTTCTCTCTCTCTTCCATGGGGGTCAGCAGAGCTATTTAAATGTTGCCATTTGTACAACGGCAGTATTTCCCTTAACCCAGGCATGTTCAAACTTCAGCCCTCCAGATGTTTGGGACCACGCCCCAGAATTCCAAGCCTGTATTTCCAATGGCAAAGGACTGTGGGAGTTGCAGTCCAAAACATCTGGAGGGCCGAAGTCTGGACATGCCTGCCTTAACCTCTAAAACACTTTGTCTTGAAAGGGAGCAACATTCCATTTATTTGCTATCCATTCTGCCATTTCATCTTGTGGACAGTCCTACAATCGTGATTTGCGTGGTAAGGTCATCTAACAGCATAATTGTGCTACACTCATCCTTTGGGATGATTATGGAGCATGAAAAATTAATTTGCCCTTGGCTTGGTGAAGAACGAGTTGTGTTCTGTGACCGTATTAGTAGGAAAGTAGTGTTCTGTATGTTAAGTAGGATGTAATCCCTCTGCTCAAAGGGTAGAGTTCTGAATTAGGAAGGATGGAGGAAGTACATGCATGTGTTTTTTAATACACAATTTAAAATCATTTTCTGTTCAAGGCCGGCAAGAAAATCATTTGAAATAGTCACATGAAAGGGTGGCAGAAAACTATGGCAGCTGCTGAATGGAGTGGGCTGTGGCACAGAAAGCTGAAAATTGGGGAGGGCTGCCTTTTCTGAATAGCGCAGAACATGCCTGCCCGATTTTTCTGTGATCTGCTACAGTATTTCCCTTCCCCCAGACACTGTCGATGGAACTCAGCCAGACCCCCCCGACTCGTGACAGCACATGCTCAGGGAACGGGCAGGGAGAGGTGCGAGTGGGGAAAAGGCAACTTCCAACCTGCTCACTCTTGGAGCAGTTTATGTGGATCTAGTTCTTTTGATTTTTAAGATTAATTATGGCTGCATTGGATGGTTGCCATAAATGTCCACTAGAACTAGATAAATACCGTGTTTTAAATTAAATTTTAAATTGTTGCTTCTATAAAAATGGTATTGTAGTTGGTGATATATTCCATGTCCCTCAGACTTGCCTTTCTCATCCCACACTAGTTTTTTTTCTTTATTCCTAATCTGCATTCTACTAAATAGTGAATTTACTTCTATAATAATTTGAAAAGGAAACACAAATATAGGGGCCCACATAACAGTTCATTTTGTAGGATTAAAGTCTCCAGTTGCCCATTTGTGAATAGACAGCCTGGCAGATTACTTTTATTTATAAAGTCATAAACAAAATTTTGAACATAAAGCCCCCCAAAATACAAGCACAAAGGTAAAAAGAAAAGAAAAAGATGGTGGGTATCTGTTGTTCTAGACAGATGAACGACATCTTTACCCTGGCTATGTTATGTGTGCAGGCTTTTATGTAAGTTGTTAAAATGGTAGTTCAATGATTTGTGCATTCTACCAGGTTTCACGAAATCCAGTAGGTAATTAAAAAACTGCACTTGCTAAGTATGAATTTGAAAACTGTATAAAATATGAAGGGCAAAAGCTTTCATTTCATAAAAACATAAATGTATACAAAAGGCTTCATGCAGCATTTCTAAACATCTACTTTTTGGCATTTTAAGTGATATATCTGTTTTGAGAGATAGTTATAAAAGCATGTCCAGTTATTTCATTAAATGAGCACCGAAGTCCTGACTTTTTAAAAAATTAGTTTTCCATCCTAAGTAACATTTTTGTAGTCAATCACATGTCAACACAGATGTTGCCTGATCAGCACTATTCTTGTGCAAGTTGCAGACCACATCTCCTAGTCCTTGCTGTAGGTAGGACGTACGTGTTGGTGTTAGCTTGAAGGTAAGGATTCTGCAGAACTTCATTGTCATTCTGAACAAAGGATGGGAATGTGAACATTTTTGGAAGCCAGGAGACATTCAGTGGCACTTAAGTTAACAAAGAGTTTCAAAATGTTTTTACTTCATTTGCACACCTGTTAGACATAAGTTGTGAGGTCCAGGTTTGCTTCCATTCAAGTGCTGAAGGACCTGGAGTAATCTCTCCCCTTTCATGCTTTCTTTCTATTCATCTTGGGGTTGCTTGAATGAAAGCAATGTAAGAAATAAGAAACCTAGTATATCCCCTTCTCATCTTAATGTATTTGTATATAGCATCTCATAAAAAGGGACTGATAATCACATTAAACCAATTTTTACATACAGTAGTTTATAATACTTATGTGATGCAATCATGTTTTGATAAAAGCTGAAAATGCATGGTTTTAACTAATTGTGAAGAATGGTCAGTTTTTGGAACACAAGTGCCTTTCTTTAATCTTTTAACCAGCTCAGGTCTAATACATACTGTTGAATTATTCGTCATCTGTCAACTTCTTGCCTGTTCTTCCATACAACCTCATTTAATTTCTTACATGGCTACTTAGTAAACAACCACAGAATGCTTTACTAGATACAGAAATGAAATGGGTTAAGCTTTCTCATGAACTGCATTAACTGCAAACGTAAATTGTGCTGCTGGAATATCTGATCTGTGTACCTCAAAATTTGTTTGCAAAGCTAAACTTTGGACATATTTTCACCTAGGATAGGAAAGGTGATAAATAAAATCAATACCAATGGAAGAATCCCATTGGTGTTATCTGGTGTAGTATCTATAACTGTCCGATACAGTTATTAAAATACTGGAGTACACAGATACATTATTCCATAGATACTCAGGATTTTTCTTACTACATGATGTCTCCTCTGTTCCGTCTAATTCTATCTTTAGAATACAGGCCGTTTTAACTGTCACTTTTAATGAATGAAAGACAGTTTCTACAGCAAAAGGTTGAGAAATGAGGCTACTGATGCAGAATGGGAAGTGTGCAGATTTCTTATTGACGTTTCCTGCTAAATGGAATATTGTTCAAGTAAGTATTCAGCTGCTAGTATTGCAGATGCTGCCTAGCTCTTGGTAGAGTCTCCCCTTTGGTAGTCTAGTCAAAATATAGTCCAGCTTTTAAGGACAGCAGCTGTAGGCTTGTGTTGAGCCATGCATGCATTTGTATGTAAGAACAACAGGAGAAGGCACTGCCACTACAGGGGGGAAATATCAAGGTTGGAACAAATCTATATAAATCTAGTATGATAGCACAGACTGGCTGTTTTTAAATTCTCTCTCTGGCTTGCGTGCTATTTACTATGTAGCAAGCAAGACTGCATAGCAACATTTTCCTGAATACTGGCGGGAATTTTAACAGGATTATATAAATGTGAACAAACTTTAACTTGAAATAGCTTCTATTTCAATTTGTGAAAAAATACTTTTGGCATTGTGTGTTTGCCCTAAATATAAAAGTAGCTGGATATTTTACAAGGTGCGTTCAAATTTCTGGTAGTAGCATACTGGTACAGTAGTTGCAACAGTATGCTTAACATAAACATTGTGTTTAAAATTTTATATGCAGATCAAGGTAGCCCTATTGGTAGCTTCACAAATCAGTTTGGATCTGCAGAGCAAGTCAAATGGAAGGGGATGCAGATTGCTTTAAACTGAATTGAGATATATTTAGAAATCCTGAACTGGGCTGTAAATTGGGTTGGATGACCCTCGCACAGGCATAAAAGCCCAGATCTCCCACGTCCTACGTAAATATAATGAAAGTTAATGGATCTCCTACTGGTACACAGCTTTGTATTGTTCATTGCTTCTGTCTCAGAATAAAAAAAACCTGAAATACTTGGAAATACATTTGAAAGAAAGATGAGGGAAATTCATTTTGTGCATACATTGACAGTTTATGGAAATGGCATAATTACTCTATTCTGTCATTTCATTTCAGTTCTACAAAATATTGAGAAGTTCTAATGGTGCCAGTTTATATGAGCGAAGTAGAAATGTCATGGGAGGAGAGCAATGTGATGTGAGGCATTATATTTGTATGTTACCCACATCCATTGGTATCTACCCACTGAAGCCCACATCCATTTTTAGCTTTATTCAGTGCTTTGGAGATGAAGTGACTGTTGATGCAAGTTTGTGTACCTACACTGAAATCTTTATTGCCTTCAGTAGAAGGCAGGCAACAGACATTTTAGCTTATGAAGGGCTAGTTTGCTATGCTTTGAAGATCTGTCTTCTCCCATCCATTTCAAAAAATCTTGAAAGGTTCCTTTGTGTAGCTGTCCAAAGTCCAGGAATGGGTTTGTGCAGCTCCCAGGGATCTTCAGAGATTTTATTGCCCTGGTCCTACCACATGGGTCAAAAACACAAAGATATAGGATGCAGACATGCCTCCCTCTTTTTTCTGATCACTCCCATTTCCCCATTCAGCTAAAAGAGAGAATTGCCACCCAGGAAGCTTCCTGGAGCAGCAGTTGATTTGTCTCCTCCTCGGGTTGGTTGGTTGGTTGGTTTTAGACTTCAGGTAGATTCTTGATTACGTGAAATTTTATTTTGGGTTGGGTGAGGGGCTGGCCATGGGTCCCAGAGGTGGAAAATTGCATCGTCAGGTCTGTGCTTACTTTTAGACTAGAGTATGGCTTGCCTGAGTAATGAAGTGTCTTGCAATCACTGGCAGAATGACACCCCTGACTTCAGCCCTTCTTAATATTTAATATCTTAACCTTTCTCCAGTAGATCAGAACTCAAAATGCATGGGCTTTTTAGAACATTCCTAGTGCCAATTAATGTGTTTTGGGGTGAAGGGAACGGCCCTGGTACTCAGTTGTCAGCATTACTGAGCACTGACAATGCATGGACAGCATGGAGATTGAATAATCTTCAGAGTTTTTTTTTTAATGGAGGAAGGTATGGGAAGGGTTTAGCAATTAATGGAATTGTAACTAGGGTTGGGTGTTGCTACTCTTGTCAGAAATTACACCATGTATTATTATTCCTGTTATTCTGCTCAACCAGGCATATGATCCTGAGTGCCTTACTTGGAAACATTAGAGCCTAAGCTTTCTTCTCATTTCCCAATAGCTTCCACAGTAGGCTTGAAGTGCTGGAAAGGCCTGGTAAGAACGCCAGAATGTCTGCTCAGTAAGAATTCTAGTGATAGGGTTTGTGGTTTCCGTGACTCCTTGACAAACACACTTGCCCCCCAGCAAAATCACTCATCCGTGCTTTTTGTCAAATGTTGTATGCTTAAGACAATTTGAGATTTAATTTTGTAAAACACAAAATATTGTTGCTGCTTTGTCAGTAAATGTTTGCTAAGTTTGGTACAAAAGGAATTCTTGACAAACATTCAAGTTGCTGGTGTATGCTTCCTTTATCACTGAACATCTTCACATTTGCTGATGCGTCCAACTGCCGTTCTAGCTTTGGAGAACTCAAGACTTGTTCCTCCCAAGATGAGGCATAAAATGTATTCCTCTTATTTATTTTGCACCCCCTGCCCCACCAAGACATTTGCACTAGGGAGGCGCTCACCTTCTTGGCAATTTTGGTATAACAGGTGCTGAAACTCAAGATCTCTGCAAGAAGTAAACTAATATGCAGAATCCATAGCATTTACCACAGTGCAAAGATCTGCAGGTGCTATTTTGCTTTTAACTGGTTTGGTTGATGAACCTACATAATTAGCTACTGTCCAGAGTTGGGGTTTGAGTCTTCATTCCTACATTTTAAGGAGATGTCTGCTGTCCTTACCTAGATTCAAAACACTTTTCAGCGTTTCTGAGTTTTCTAATTAGTGACCCAACTTGGATCTGACATTGAATTAGCTGTTCTGAAGACGTGGTGAGGAGACTCGGGTCCTTGGTCTCTAGGTAGTTTCTGTAGGCAGTCAAAATTTTCTTCAAAGTGCCTGGTGAATTTGTGAGCCATGTGGGTCATTTCTGCATTAGCACTATGTTCCTATGGAGAGCATGCTGTACCCTGAGGATCCGTGGTGTGCTAGAGATGCGTGAGGCACCACCAAGCATTTAGAAGGGAGTCCTGAGGTGCTGGTGGAAGCTTTGAGATGTGCAGTGACAGGAAAAGCAAAAGGTTGGCTGTGGTTTGTCAAATTGGCAGGAGCAGAAAGCTTTTCTGACGTTAAAGCAGAGGCTGTGCTCTGGAGCACATCCAAAGGGGAAGAAGGGGAATCTATAGCACTTCCATCGGAAGAAACTGGGCTGGCACAGCGTCCTTCTCCTTGTAGGTACCGAATGCACTTCTTTTTCCTCCTAAGAACAGTGAAGAGAATTATCTGTAAATAAAGGGTGAATTTACAGAGTCATTTTAAAAATTAAAGCAGTGTAGAATTCAGTATAATTATGTCTGGAGGACAGTAAGTACATGAAGGAAACAGGTGTAATAGGTTGTCAGCTTCTATAAGCTTTCTGTTCCAGAAACATTTGAAATCTTGTTGACAATTTCTACCTTTTAGCCACTGGGTGGCAGTGTAACTATAAATTCACTGCTGCTTTCAAGGTAAATCGGGAATTGGATCTATTTTTCGGTCACATTGAACCACTTGTGTAGGGGGATCTTTGAGGTGGAAGTGTTTTGATGTACTAGTCACACACACAAAAAAACATGTTAAAGAAATGACAGTATGCTTTTCATTTGTAATTGAAAGGCAGTGTAGCACCTTTCTGATGTTTTGAATTACAGTCCTGCCAGTCATGGCTAGTGGTCAGAGATTATAGTTCAATAGTTCAAAACGTTTGGATGGGATTGTATTGTCTTCCCTCATCATCTAGGTATGTTAACGTGAGGTGCAGTGTGTTTTTATTTTCTGGGTGTTCGATAAATTGGGATGCTGCTTACATGTATCACCTTCCCAACCTGTACTCATACAAGTGATTATGCAAATAGCTATTCTTACAAGGAACATATGCGCATAGCAAAAAGTCACACATGAGGTCAAAGGCTGAAGAAAATTACAGTGGCCAGCAATGCACGTGTTTGTGAAAATCATTGTTTTCCATAAGCAAATGAGTGCTAAGAGGTGGTTTTCCTATTTGCTAAGTAATTCAGATAATGGAGAGAATAAAAATAACGGCAGCATTTGAAGCCACCTTCCACTCCCGTACGCTTCTGCCTACAGCTGTCTTTTTGAATTCAGCCATACACATTTGGCACAGTTACGAAGCCATTTAGTGTCAGTGGCTTTGCCCACTATGTGCTCTAGTCCCTCTCCATGCATGCAGTAAATTACACGAGTGCATATGCGGCATGGAGAATTAGGGATGTATTTTGCAAGAGCTTTAGAAGCATTTCTGAAAACAGTTACATGCCCTGACACTTAGTGCTGAAAAGCTTCTGATTAACTTACTCAGTGAAGGAAACGGGTGTATCCCATAGCTTTTGTTAATGGAATAAATATTTGGGGTTGGAGGAAAGCAGCTGGTGGTGGGAGGGTGTAAGAGAAGCTCTCTAAAACTGGGGGCAGTCTTTCTTATGTGCCCTGTTGGTCTTGGCACCCTTGATGAAACTGCCAGAAGTGCTCAGACTTATAGTCTTCACTAAGGAAGTGTCCTGGAGGGCTTTGGTTGTTCCCATGTGTACTTGACATAACTATTTATTCATTCTGTTTGAATTAACTGTCTTTTGGGTGGCACAAGCATTAAAATGGTCATAAAATGGGAAAAGACTGTAAGATCAAAGCAGGAGTAAGTAAGTAGTCCTTTTAAAATCCCAGGATGCAAGGTACAGTAGCTGTATTCAAAATAGCAAATTGCTGGCTAACTGTGAATTTGGGAGAATAATATGGGTTTGCCTTGTGTGAATAAATAAATGTAACTATCAAATGAACCTCCCTTGGGTGGGCTTCCACAAAGAGGCTCTCTCTTGGAAAATACCCTTTCCCTATGTGGATGCCTACCATATATCTTTGTGGGGATGCTCATACCTGCCAATGTTGATGAGCTCAGTGCATAAGGTAAATGCATATGGGAATAGGCAATACCCTGAACTGGCACAAAAATATCCTGTAAGATATAATTCACTACTGCAGACTCATATCTTGCAAATGAGCCCTGCTGAGTCAAAAGCTTGAGAAGTCATAAGTCCACAATTGCTCTAAATCCCAGTCGTGACCAGGACTGACCAGTGGTCAGACAAGTATTCATTGCCTGTCTTGAGCTACAGTGGCCATTTGATTTATGTCATATGGGCATTTATCGTGAGCTGAGGTCATGAAATGCTTTGCCTGTATCAAACATAAGGAACAAGTACATTGTTTGTTTTACCATTGCAGCCTACAAAGTGTGTGTTTACACTCGCATTATTGGTAATCCAGGGATGTTGCGCTGGCACTGCACACATGAGTGACTATTCTGATAATGTACTCTTGTGAGTACTGCACAAAACCGCTATCTCTGACTTGGAGAAATGTTTTGCAATTTTCATCTGACCCTGGGAAATACTTTGTATTATTTTATTTCCCGTACTTTTCTCTTTGGGAGTAGGCGGGTTCCTAAAATCAAAACAAAAACACAAACTGCTTCCTTTCTTTTAAAGGCCAAAAATCACAATTAGAGACCCAGCATGGCCCACATTGGGAGCTGGGTGCAAATGTTTGGGCATCAGCCCCTTTGGCGTTGTTTACCCCATCCTCAAGTGTAAGAATAGCAGTTCTCTTTATAGATCAACTTAGTGTTTGCCACTGTTTATAAATAAGAGCCAAAACATGTATGTGACATCACCTGGTTTTGCTAGAAAGTAAAGCCTTTTAAATGTGTTTTTAAAATGACAATTCTGGACTTGTGAGGAGGGAGAAGAACACTAGTGTTGCTAGAACACATGTGTAGAAAGAGTGACAGTCTAAAGAAGATATTCATTAAACATGGAGCATCTCCACATAATGGGGGAGATATGATCCCCCCCAAGTCTTCAGCCACCATATGTAATAAAAACTCCCTCTTTCAGATTTCTGCTCTATCTAATGAGAAGTGAGGAAAGAGGCATAAAATTGCAAATTCCATTTGGAACCCCTAATAAGGGTTTAAAACACTATAAGATCTTTTGCCTTCTTGGTGGCCATACATAAAGGACTACATGCTTTAAATAGCAATGGCACATTTTGTGTTTCTAGAAGAAGGAAGCACCAGAAGGCAACACTCAAAGCAGGCAGAACCCATGGAAAACCTAGGCAGGCTATAAAGATCAAGCTTAAGGGGGGCTATTAGTAGTGTTAGATTCAAGAGCAGCTGTAGAAGTGATGCATGAACAATAAAAACCACAGAAAGGCATGATCTGTAAGCTAAAGAATAAGCTTAGAAAGCAAAGGTTTCAGATACACACCTGCATGGGCCGCACCAGTCCATTTGTTGGTTGAGGCCAAAGCGAGCTCTGCATTTCTTAGGAGAGGCAGGATCTGAACAAGAAGCATGCGCAGCGGAGAGTGGGTAAGGCAGAGGCACAAAACAGCAGCAAGAGCAGGAAGAAGAAGAAAAGATGCAACATCAGTTGAGCTGCTGGAGACAAAACTAAAAAGGCCACCAAAAAAAAAAAAAACCAAAACACCCAGTTCTTCAGTGCCATATTTCTGCTGGCAGTGGCATCTTGCCTAGAACAAAGTGTGTGTTAGGTAGATATCAAAATCTTATCAACCAATGGGGCAAGAATGCAGCAATTGAGACAGTAATCTCAGATTACAATCCCTTTTTAATCATTATTAATCATTTTCATTTGGATTACTCTTCAGTCTCCTAATTGCTTTTGTCTCTCAAACTTGAGCAAATGCCTTCAAAGCCACAACAGAGTCAAGATTGCTTAAGAAATATTTGACTTTGCTTGTGTTTGATGCTCTGCAGAACAAGTGCTATAATTATTCTGTGCATTTGAGTCCTAGTACTGTATTGTCCCTCCCCATGTATAAAGGACCAAAAGGACTTCCAGAGTCATGTTGTGTTAAAATTTGGATGGAATAGGCTGGAAGTTAACAATTAGCACGTGCAGCCTGATTAGTGTTACAAATAATCAGTCCTAGTCTAAATAAAACTTCCTCAATCTGCTGCCCTTGGGGTGTGTAGAGCTGCAGCCTCCTTTCTTTCTCAGACAAACTGACCATTGGCTGAACTTGCCGAAGATGAAGTGGTGGTTTGGGGGTCAGCAGGTGGCAAAAGGCTGGCCCAAATCTCATCTCACAAGCTATCCCTAAGACCCTGTGGTGCCTCTGCTGCTGCTTTTTCTTGCCATTTTCTCTTTTGACAAGCATCTTGTGTCTCCTGATGGCCACTGTTCTTCCCATTGCACTTGAATCTTAAGTTCTGACCACATTCCTCCTCAGATACATATATGGTTTATTTTATTTGTGGGGGGTGCTATATGTGTATGAAAACGTATTATATTTTTGAAATGTAAGGCATGGCACAGTCATATTTGTGGCCCATATAACAGAGTACAGAGAGGTAGTGGGTCCAATGAACTTCAAAAAATAGGAGCCTAGAGCCACAGTCCCATGCAGTTACCTGGGAATAGACTCCATTGATCTTTGGGGCATGTACCAAGATGAGCCATTCTTAGCGTGGACTGCACGGCTGAAACACTTTGCAGCCATAGGACTTCTGAGTTGAAACAAAATATGGGCTGAGAATTGCAGAGGAGCAATTTGTGTGGGCATCTGTAACAGCCACTTTTACTTCATTGAACTTTACTGGGAAGCCAAAATATTTCTATTAATAATGCAGTAAGAAGAATCAGCTCCAAATTTCCAAACAAACTTTAAGTGGTTTGTACACATTACATAATGGGTCCTGCACAATAATGTGACACTAATATGCAGAACTGGTGCATTGGGATGTTGGTGGGTCCAGAAGCTTGGGTGGTTGGTAGGCTGAAAACAATCCATATGAAGAAGTACATATTGCAGGGAGAGGGGTGCTTGAGAGGCTGCTGAACTTTCGTTGCCTACATATTTTATAGAGATACTGGTGGCTGGGAGGATACTAAATGTGCTACAAATGCAATGAAGGTTTAAGACAAGAGGAGAGGAGCATATTCCCTTTGCCTCTAAACTGGTCTGTTGCTAATGTTACAAAAGAGCAGAGCAGAGATAAAATTGCAGAGCGTGGCAAAGCTAGAAGAAATAGCTGTTACATCTTAAAACATGGAACATATCAGAATTTATGACACAGAGTACTCTGTATTGAAATTTGTGGTGTTATTAGTGTGGACATGGATTACTGCAGTCACATTAAGATGTGGATTATAGCTCTTGCTTGGCTGCCTCAGATAATCCTCACAAATAAACAAAATGACAGCGACCAGATAGTGTGCTAGATTTTGCACCAGTGAATTTACCTGAATTGGAGTCTTGCTGCTTTTCTCTTGTCCGCCTTTTCTTTTTCCCCTAGAATTACAAGGCGAGGAGAGAGGGAGAGAGAACACAAATCATGACATGAACTAAAAAACAACAACCAGTTCATCCAGATAATGATTCTGTTGAAGGTGCTTGGAGGTAGAGATCAAGAGCTCACATTCTCCACTTCCCCCAATGGAATGTTGCATGTCCAGCCCCTCCAGAGCTAATTGGCAATTGGCGTGAGAGAAATGGATGACATTTCTTACCCAGAGGTTATAACTTGGCCCAAAGGCTACTCATTTAAGAACACATCAGTGCCTTAGTGCTTTGCTAAAGGGAAACGGGGGGGGGGGGGGGGGGCAAGGACATCCCAATGCTTCCATCCTTTAAAGGACATGCCCTTCTTTCGGCATTCTATCGGCTCTCAGCGCCGTTAGCCTGGTGTCCAGCTCAGAAAACCTTGAGATCAACTAAGTCAGACCTACATCTGGGAAGCAATGATATGTGTAATTTCAGCGACAAGTTATAACTTGAGACTTCTAGAATGTAAAGAAGCTGCCACTTTTTTTAACAATTAGTGTGTGTTAATGAAAAAACTACACAGTGCATCTCTCTTTGCTACATCACTTATCATCGACTATTGATCTGGGTATGTTGAGAATCTTTTTCTTGTTCAGGCAAACACTGTAGAGTGACTTGCTATTATTTCATGGTCATTTGCCACACTAGTGTCTTATGGACTTTATAGCATGACTAAGAGTAATACCTGTGTAATCGAGATTGCAAATGTCAATGATGGATAAAGGTATTGAGAGAAAAGTGGTCTCCGGCAGCCTCTAAAGTATTTTAGCTAACACTGCAGCTACATGTTCTCTCCTTTGCAAATCTACTCTGGCCCTGTCCACCCCTCTTCCCAGTTGCACTGGAGGGTATGTTTCTCATGAACAAGGCTGTTCCCCTACTGCAAATACAAAGCACCCCAGCAGCTCTATGAGCCATAACTGTATTGTGCTCTGCTACTCTAAAAGGTTTCTTCTAATCAGAAATATCCTTTCTATACACTTGCTCATATTTGCTGAAATCCTGTTGCTTAGTGGAACAAACCTAACAAGAATAAGTCCATTGAATCTGGGAATTTGGTAAGTCAATTCCTCCATAGGTCCATTGTTTCAAATAGGCCTAGTCTAACTGTAACTTCAGTCTAGTAATTCATAACTACAGTAGACCTATTTGAATAAATGGAAATTACAAAGAAGTTGACTCACCAAATTGCCACTGATCTCAGTGGATCTACTCTCATGTGTTTTGCTATGGTAGGCAGCAGGTTTCCAGACATTATTTAATAAACATCATATTTTAGGCTTGTTGCCCACATTTTGAATTAACTGACATGAAGCTAAGCGTGTTCTTATTCAGATGCACAGAGACTGATCTACTCTGAGAAACAAAAAAACCCCACCCTTTCATCTCTTATAAAGACCCTTTCATCTCTTATAAAGCTATATAGTTACTGAACTCTGGAAAGGTAACTTGTCCTAATGGCCGTGTCCTTCTACATTTGGTCAAAGGACTGGAATGAGTAGTAACCCTGTGTGGAAAATGGCTGAAGGTTTTCCTGTAACAAAAACAAAAACAAACACCCTAGGCTTCACACAGAGCCAGCATTTTTGTGAGCAAAGTGTCTCAGAACGGGGGAAACGGTGCGCTGCCCTCAGAGTGCAACATCCTAGGTTGAGGAAATACTAAGAATCCACAAATCTACACAGAGAGACCAGTTTCATTCTTTGCATGGATGGGGACTGGCCTCCCAGAAAGGGTATAAAAATCTGCAGTGCTGAGGCGCTGCACTCAAACTGTTGCTTAATCTGGGCAGGGGTGGATAAAGGATGGGGGTATGGAGCAGAGCCAAAATTATAAAGGAAGAGAATGAAAATGTTTGTAGCACATGGAATAACTACTATTTTCAAACATTATCTTTGGTGAAGGACATGTTAGGTCAGGGAGTCCAATGCTTGAACTTCTCCCTAAGGGTCGTACAGAACTGTATAGACCTTCAAGGAAAAATCAGAAACCAGGGTTTATCACAGCTGGAATTTATCACAAAAGTCCAGTATGATCCAGAGGAATATATAGCACCCTTGAACAATTTATTTTCTTCTTAATATCCTTTTCCTTATCTGCAGTATGTCCAAGAAAATCTCTATTTCTTTTTATTGAAGAGGCGCATGTAAGCAGATATAAGTGTATTATATTTTGCTTTATCTATTGAATTATTTATTGAATATCTAAATATCTAAAAATCTACAGTAGCCATGGATTTTAAGAACATCTAAAAGTAACAACCTGGGAAAGCACATCTTTTACCATGTCGGAACTTCTAGGACTTGCTTCAAAGATTTATTTAAACTTGAAAGCTTGCAATGTTCCTTGTTTTTTATTTTTAATAGTGGCCTATAAAGGTATCGCCTGTAACCTATTTTTGTAAAAATATAACTAAACACTTAAGACGATGTTTTATGAGTTTCACTGGGAAGCTAAATGAAATAAGTGGAAAACATAACTACGGTAAATACAAAACATTAAAATGTTCTAACAAAAATTAATATGCTTAAGGGTGAAACAATAGAGCATACCCTCTAGGTTAACTTACTTAAGTCACATATGTATGAATATATTAAGGGACAAACTAATAGATTAAGCATAAGCAATAATAAAATCACATTGGCATATAGCAAACATTGTTTACTCCACCCTCAAGTCATTATCTCCCCTCCAGTGGTGCTCTCCTAGAACCATTTTGCTGGTCCTAGCTCTCATTTCTGGTCATTATTTATACCTGTCCCTCCCCTTCATCAACTATCCTTTCTTCTGGTCCTGGAGATAAAAGGTCTGGTGCGCTAACAGATACTTTATAACAGGAAATTCTGTAACTTGGTATCTGGCAAGTTGCCATTATGATGATAACCACAGTTATTTTGACTAAAGGAGCCTCATGGGTCAGTTGTTAAATTGCAGTACTAAGAATTGAAAACCAGGTAGCCAGCTAGATATTTGACACAGCCTTCCAAGGTCAGTAAAGTTAGTATTCAAAGTGGTCCTTCCATATTTGACTGCCCAAAGAGTGCTTTAAGTGATATGGGATGCTATATAAACAGCACACCTTTTGCTTTTAAAAGGATTAGAACCCAGTGGTCTGCAGTGTCTGTAATTAAAATGGGTTGAAACTACAAGCTTATAAAATAATGAAGATCATATAACAGGACCTGAAACACCACCTGCCATGTCAACCAATTGAAACATTTTTATTTATTTCATTTTGAGTGCAATCTTTGTTTCGGATTTCTATGTGGAACTGTAACCCATGAAACACAGGATTTTTTCAGGCAACATTTATGTACGACAACCTTCCTTCTAGACTTGGTTGAAACTGTTTCACTGTGATTTTTAAAAGCACAATGTACATTTTCTACACTCCCTTAATTATTTTAAATGTCTATACACATACAGTTTTCATCATAATAGTATATTAAAAAGGCAATTTCCCTAGAATTAGGAATGATTTGAAGTGAGATATTACAGCTGAAGGTATATGCTGCAAATCTAAAGCCAGGTTGGTTGGTACTACAGTGGTACCTTGTATAAAGGAATTAATTCATTATTTCTTAAACCAGGGGTGGGGAATCTTCAGCCCTCCAGATGTTTTGGACTACAACTCCCAAGTTCTTTTATTATTGGCAATATAAGCAGTCCATAGTTGCAGTCCAAAACATCTGGAGGGTCAAAGGTTCCCCAACTCTTGTTTTAGACTAACATTTGTTATATCTTAACTGTGCTCACCACCTTGGGAGCATGAATTGCCATCATTCCTCCATACTGTTTGCAAGTTTGGGCATCCTGCTACCAAGAAAATTTTACTTAGATTCTCAGTTCAGCTTACTCTGCATTGAATGTGTTTGAGGTTGGAGCCTTTGTTTAAATTCCAGAGCAGAGACTGTGATCTTGGACAAAACAAAAGCTGTTCCATTTTTAAGTTCAAACAGCACTGAAATATGTTTGTCATTACGGAGACACAAAGGCCACTTCCTTGATGAGAGCAGGCAAAATCAAACCAGATTGTCTTTCCCCACACTTCTCTCCATACGATACCAATCTTGTTTGCAGTGGGAGGCCTAGTTAGTGCACAGCTGCCCAACATCACAATTAGAACACGCTGTTGGTGGTTGTTACCAACTTGTGACGTGACCCAAAAACTACATCTTATGTTTAAAAAGAAAAACAGTATATGAAGACATCTTGTAAATGATGAATTGTCAGTGTGTTTGGTTGTGGGAAGATGGTCCTGTGCAAGCTTGGCCTTAGGACCACATGGTGGCAGGACACTGCCGACAAGTTTTGAGTTGCCTCTCAGTCCAGCACCGAAAGCCAAGGCAAACATACACATACCACATCAGCACAATTTTGTTCTGATGCTTCTCCGTATCGAGAAGCATAGTATATGGAAAGCTAGAAGGCCAATGGACAGTAGTAGTTGTCTGAGGTGCCCAATCTGTTGGCCTCAGGTTTTAAGGAATGCACTAAATACTGTATTTTTCTGTGTATACAACACTATTTCCCCCCAAAAGCATGACACTAAAAATGAAGGGGGTGTCGTACACATGGCAGTAAGCCTTTCCCGAGGGGTGAGGGTGGGGTGGAAGAGAACCCAAACTGACCTTGCTATTTCCCTTCCTTTTTGGCAGCTCTTTCCCATCAGTTTGGATTCTCCTACTCTCTCTCTCTCTCTCTCTCTCTCTCTCTCTCTCTCTCTCTCACACACACACACACACACACACACACACACACACACACACACACAC
>JAHTLZ010000010.1:55791001-55824413 GCA_023846285.1 Phrynocephalus versicolor | reverse complement strand
CACACACACACACACACACACACACACACACACACACACACACACACACACTGCTGTTTCCCCTTTACTTTTGCCCTCCACCTTTTCAAAGTATCTCTGTTTTTTTGTTTGTTCGTTTGTTTTTGCAGAAACCCAAGCTGCCTTTTTGCAGAAATCATAGCAGGGAAAGGCATTTCTTAATGGGCTGCTTAACTCCCTCAGGCTTTCCCTGCAGAAAAGACAAAGACGGCTCAGATTTCTGGGGCAGGGGGAGCCGACAGGCGTTTTGGAAAGGCGGAGGGCAAAAGAAAATAGGAAATAGCAGTGTGTGTGAGTGAGTATGTGTGGCAGAGACTCTGCTCAGCTCATTCACTGGTGTCAGTTTGGGTTCTCCCTCCCCCCACTGTTCCCCTTCCTTTCTGCCAGGATTTGTTCATTTTGTTAACTTGGGGTTCAAAAAGTATTTGTTGGGGGGTCTTGTACACAGCGAGAAAATATGGTATTCTGCTTCAACTATCTCTTGTTGACACTGGATGCTGATTCTTCTGGGCAAATCAAATCCAGATTGGCAGTGTGTGAGCAACCTCTCCCTTTGCAAGTTTTTCTCCCGGACTCTTGAGCAGCTTCTTTTCACTGACTGCAGGTTCCTGTTTGCAACAACAGTAGATCTGGAGCTCACCAAGGACATTGCACAGGGGAGATCATGGATAATGGAAAAGTTGACTAGTCTCCTGCTCTCAAAACACCCCTGTTGCATATCATACTATATCAATGGCTGAGCCAGGAAGCATTGTGATGAGGTTCCAAGATGCAGTAGTCAGGTGGAGCTTATACTCTTGCATTAAGTCCACAGGCTTAAGAAATGTGGTGGCTGGTTGATTATCAGCATCAGGCAAGTTAGAGGACCAAAGGTTGGGAAGCAAACATTCCTTTTTCCATTTTGAAATTTAGTTCAAAAAAGAACCTTTCAAAAGTTGGGAGAAGATGTATTAAAGCTGCTATTTCTCATGGACCAGTATTTACCTAAGTCGAGAAAGGCTTATTATCCCAGCTGCTCTTCAACAACAGAGTAACAGTAGGTGAGGGGGCTCTATGCCAGCCTTCTTCTGTTGGATCACTAGGACAATTATCCTAGAATCTTTGGCCACTATCCTGTTAAGCACCTCAAGCAGACAGCTCTGCCAAGGTAATAATGCAGGAACATGCCATCTGCAGAAGTGTTGCCACTGTGCAAGTAACAATGACATTTAGAAAACCCATTGTCCACAAGCCATTGGCAGTGCTTGCGTAAGAAATATGATCTTGTGTTAGCAATACTGGTGGGACTTGATGGTTGACAGCCATCCTCAGTGGGGGACTACTCCAGTTGTCATCCCTGGAGACAGGCTTGGTTATCAATATAAAGGAATGAGATAGCAGGTATACATAAATATTGTGAAAGACACTGAGTTGGTGGGCCCATAAATGTGTTTCCAATGCTAGGGATGTTGATGAGCACTCTTGACAGTTTTTTCCTGTCTCTTTTTGATGGCTTATCTAGCTAGCTTCAAAAATGTGAGGCAGGGAGAAGGTGGAATGTAAGAAGAAGAAAAGGTGATGAAAGCATTCCATAGTGCCATCAATTGTCACTTATAAGTGCACACAAAGCCAGTCTGCTGCTTAAGACCAACACTTAAGCAAAAGCCAAAGGCAGACAACATGCAGGGAAAGAACAGATGTACCCACTTTAACAGACAAAACAGACACAAATATTTGTAGCCCATGATTGTTACCCATTGCTGGTGGAAAAAAAACTGGCAGCACTAGTGAGGCAGAACTAGGATGCCAGACCAGATGGTCTGATACACCCAGGCAGCAGTCCTTATATTATTTGTGCAACAGCTCACCTAAAAGCAGGAGACCCTGCTGTTTCTTTTGCAACATGGCAGTCTCATTTCTATTGCTCCATCTAATTAAAACATACTAATACCTGCAGCACTTCAGTCATAGTCATTTAGTTAGTGAGGGCCTATTACTTGGGAGAGCTATGTTTGCTTTTAATGAAATAGCTTCCCTTTATTCCTAAGTGTTCATTTCCATCTATCCAAGGCCAATGTGAAATCTCTGGGTCACAGATGTCTCACTGCCTATTGGAGAGCCCCTACTATACTACCTGCAGTTCTTTTATCATGGGACAAAGAATATAGGCACCCATAAGTACACAAGTACCGTACATCAGCAAGTATGGGTGGTTTACAGTTTAATTACAATATGTAGGCTACATATTGCCCCCTCAGCAAGCTGGATACTCATTTTACTGACCTCAGAAGGATGGAAGGCTCTGAGTCAACCATGAGTCTGCTACCTGGGATTGAACCCCAGGGCATGAGCACAGCTTTAGCTGCAGTGCGGGCATTTAACCACTGTACCATGAGGTGCAGGAGGAGAACTTGTGTCACAATTTGTGACTGCCAAGGTTCCAGGGCAATATTTCCCCCCCAATGGCCTAGAACTCTAAAAAGAGCTTGTATGGCCCCGTGGAGTTCCTGGCTGAAGAAGCAGATTTGAATTTCCCATGTGGCTCCCGTGAGAGGGGACAGACAAAGTTACCTGGAGCATATGTAGTTGAAGGGGGTTACTACCTGCATGGACATGGGCTGAGAATGCTACAGAAGGATGAACTGATACACACCTTCTGAGTACTCTGTGTATGTGGAAAACCCCTGGAAGGGTTGCCATAAGCTGGAAATGCCTGGATACTGACTGCATTATTGCTAATTATTAGTCTGAAAAAAGAAATTGTTGGCAATGGAGTGATCCCTTACGTCCTCTGAAGTATACCTTAGGAAAACCCCACACTGCCTATGGATTGTCCCCTCAAATTGAAAAATTCCACAGCCAATGAGCAATTCTGTGGCCATGGAAAAGCCCAGGGCTCCTGGAATTCTGCAGCCAACGCAAAGTTAGGTGGATGCATGAGTGGCAGATGGTTACAGACTCTCACTGCCGTAATGCAGAAGGACATTTGCTGCAGAATTCGCTTACCCTTGCTGCAGACACCGGCCCCGAAGTGCTGCTGAATTCCAGGGGCCCTGAGTTAAACTTTGTGTGATCACGGGATGAAGAGCCTGAAGAAGACTGAAGAGCAAAGGGTAAAAAAAAAAAAAGCGTTAAAACAGAAGCTGGGAAAATCATGGGACAAAAGAAAAATGCACCACATAAGTACACAAGCACATCAGAACGTATGCAGGAGAAGTAGCAGTGAGGATTTAATAAGATTTTCCAATTAATGGATTAATTCAGTCATTTGTGCTGATAAAAGAATCCTAGGAGCTGTAACTATCTTGAGTTACAAAATGGCCAATGGCCTTTGAAGTCAACAGGCCTGGAGAAAAAGAAACAAACTTTACCAATGTCCTTTTTCCTAGGCATTTCTCTCTGTCTGGTAAGTTTGGGAGCCACACTTGCATGTGAAAGTGACACATGTGGGGACCATTGTATGTGAAGGTCCTTTTGAACAGGGACCGAGCTACGTACAGGACCATGTGTGGGTAACTTGCTTTTGTGGGCTCTTTCCTCATTCAAATAAACTCTTGGGAATAGAAAAATAGCCATGACAGAAGTGCAGTCAGTTGGCTACAAACCTCAGCATCTTTCTGAAAATTATTCATAAAACAATGTAAAATGTAGGTGAGGATCCTGGAGGGTGCAACAAATAATGTGACCACAAAGACAGGAGAGTTCAGTCACACCTACAGATTTGCTTACTTGCTGTAGATCAGTTAACACATTTCACGGTACATGGTACATTGTACCGGAAACCATGTACAAGAAACTCTTGAAATGAAAAGATTTGTTAAAATGGAATTGTTTTGGGGTTTTGAAGACTTCTCACAATTCAACTTTTCCAATAATAATCAATTAAGTGTTTCAGATTTAGTGGGCTTGCTACTTTTACCTACAGAGATCCAGGAACAAATATAAACTATTCAGGATTTGCAAACCAAGTCCACTAATTAAGGTGGTTGCTTTCTAAAGTTCATCCTTCCAAATATGAATTTTTAAAAAATCCCACAGCAAATTCTGAAGTCATAACTATAAGTAGGCAGCATGTGCTACACAAAGAATTAAGGAAATAAGCTACTTTCAAAATACATTTGATGTGCTTACAGAAGATGTGATATGTGAAAATATGGGAGAATTCTTTCAATTAGAAACTATTCCTTTAAAACAAAAGAACTGAATCATTTTTACATAATATAGCTGCATTGTGTTCGTCTGACACCAGAATGCAGGAAAGGAACAATAAGATCCCCAGATTCACTTGTATGCATAGCAAAGACATCGTTATTCCCCATGCTTGAAGAATCACAAAGGACTCAGAGCCTTTGTTAACTCATCCAAGTGTACAGAAGGAAACTTGTCCTTCCTCCCCTCTCCTCTGCAGCTACCACCGGATCCTCAAAAATCCAGATATTTGGAGTTAGGGAGGAAGCAGCTCCTCAAACACTGTGGAACCAAGCATGGGGTTTGTTACAGAAAAGATCAGGGACATTCCTGTGAGCTCCTTTTATGTGGCAATCTAGAAGCCCCCTGTACCTTTAAGTAGATACATACAGAACTGCAGAGAAGAAAATTCAGTATTACGGTCTTTGACCAAAATAAAGAAAATTCAGTTTTCTTAGGCTATGGCATAACCCCTCCTCCTCCTCCTCAGCTTCTTACACGCCATTTTCATTCTCTTACAAGGAAGAGTTGTAACCTTGCAAAGAGGCTGAACAGGGAGATTAGTTTCATGAGTTGAGAGGGAGAAGAAACTTCATTGCACGTTCCAAAAGCAACTTCTAGCAAATTCCAGTATGTTTTTAACATTTTTGGGTTTGAGGTCATATCCATGGAAACAGGTCATTACCCATGTTCTGCAGTTCCACTTTCCTCTAGGCTAAACCAGTCTTAAAGACTCCCAATTTTTAAAATTTAACTTCCTTTGAAGCAGTTTTGCTCAGGGTTGTAATCATGCTGTCAAGTTGGGTTCTTGTTCACTTTGAAGTAAGTCAACCCACTAAATTGCATGGAACCTAACTCTTAGGTTGTTTTGTAACCCATTGACATGTAAATTCCCATTTTGTAACCCATTACATGTAAATTCACCTGCTGTTCAACTTTCCTATTGGACATCACCTTCTTCCTTTGTATATGTGTGGCTGATCACTTTTCAGTGACATGAGGACTATTTTAATATAAATAGATTTTCAAATCGTTCAGTCTTTGAACGATCAAGAGAAAAGTCTTCAATGAGACATAACTGACCCTTGAGAACTACATGGGTAGTATCTGAGCACAGTAGCCAGCACAACACAAGGTCAGCATTCAGTTACTTAAGTCCTTGTGCTGATTCTCTAAACACAACTTAGGTTTGTGCTTCAGTATTCCTTCCCCTTTGGTTTTCCTAGGCAACATGCTTGTTCTGCTGTCTTCCTGGGCCATTTAGTAAAGAAAGGTGTTAGAGTTCTTCAGATCTTTATCTATAGCACCTTCCTTTGTTCTCAAACTTGGAATTCTAGCCCAGTTTGTTGTCAAGAAGTCTGAACTCAGCTACCCAGGGAGTTGCCGTTTTTGTCCTGCAAACTTCTAAATGTACTTCTTCACCAGCTGAGGAAAAAAGTAGAAAGTTCCAGGTGGCAGGAATGGATGCATGCCCTGCTTCACAAGACAGTCAGCTGACCTCCATTCCAACTCTAACTTCTGGACCTGGGTCTTATGCTGGAAGGCCACATGGATTCGGTGGCCAGGGTTGCCTTTTTACAGCTGTGGAGATTATATCAACTTCGCCCTTACCTGGATAAGCGAAGCCTGGCAACAGTCACACATGCACTGTTAGCAACCAGACTGGACTATTGTAATGCGCTTTACATGGGGCTGCCTTTGAAGACAGTCCGGCAATTGCAACTAGTACAGAAACAGGCTGTGCGGCTGGTGAGTGGTGCTGCTGCACAAACTCATATTACACTGGTTCTAAAACATTTACACTGCCTGCCAGTTGCTGCCTGGGCCCAATTCAAAGTGCTGATGCTTATATATAAAATCCTATACGGCTTAGGACCTTGTTATCTAAAGGACTGCCTTCTTTCATACGAGCCTGCCCATACACTAAGATCAGGTCAGGAGGCCCTGCTGAAGGTGCCATGCCATCCCTTAAAGAAGTGAGGGGAGTGGCATGTCAAAACAGGGTCTTCTTGGTCATTGCAACCCAACTTTGGAATGCCCTCTCAACAGAGATCCACCTGGCAACGACGTTTTTGGCTTTTTAGCGCCAGGCAAAGACCTTCCTGTTTAGCCAGCATTTTAATTAGTTAATGTTCTTTTAGCTGGGCACATGAGTAGCACGATTTTATTATTTGTATATTGATTGTTTTAACTGTTATTTTGATGGTTTTAACATGTTTTAATACAGTGTTTCTCAACCTTCCTAATGCTGCAACCCTTTCATACAACTCCTCATGTTATGGTGACCCCTTGCCCTGCTTGGAAGAGGCCACAAGTCCCCTTTGGCAGGCCACTACCACAGGTGCCATAGAGAACTTCCCTCTACAGGCAGCCTCAGCCATTTGCTGCCTCTGGTGCCATTGACTGACACCCCCTCCAACCTATCACATTTCCTCCCCCTCCTCCTACAAACCCAAGCCTTTTGTGCCTTTTTCTTCACTGGCTCATGGCGACCCCTGTGAAATGGTCATTCGACCCCCCCAAAGGGGTCCCAACCCCCAGATTGGGGACCATTGTTTTAATATATTGTTGTATGCCGCTCAGAGACTGCTTGGTAATGGGGCGGCTAAAATATTCTGTAAATAAATAAATTTAAGTGATGAAGCTTAGCATTCACAGGGGTCAGTCAGGGTGAGAGATTACTCAAGCATCTGTTTCTAGGCTTCTGGCATATTGCAAGAAAAGCATTTGGTCTGCTTCTCAACATGTCAGGTACTCATCTGCCCATTTAACAGTAAGAAGACAAGGGGGACACTCTAATAAACTCTTCATGACTACTTAGCAAAGGGGTGTTCTGTTGACTCCTGTTTCCCCAACTTTTTTGCCAGCATGCCTTCTGGTTCAGGAATGTAATCCAAAAAGCTGTGTCCTCCCCACCCCCACATCCACCACCAAATCACTGGCTGAGGATTCTTGGCAATGTAGTCCAAAGCATTAACTTTTCTCCAGGCTCTAAAACTACCTTGTAGCAAACATGTCCAAACTGCTGACTTGGAAGCCTATCACACAGGCAAAAGAGGCGGTTAATAATAAAAGCTCTGTTTCTTTCTGAAGTCGTCACATGACTGAAAATGCGGTTCCTGTGTTCCCATGGAGGTGGTTTAAGTAGCATCCTTAAACTCATCTATAACCTCTGAGGGGGAGCGGCAGCAACATGGCATGTGCTTAGAGGAGCACCCAAGGAGGGGAAGGAGGTGGCATGACATGGCGGCAGGTGCTAACTGCCATTGGGGAGAAAGGCAGAGAGGCTGCACACTTTCCCAGTGAGAGACGGGGGAAGGAGGCGCAGAGGGTGGGGTGGGGTGAGGTGAGAGAGACAAGGGGTGGGAGCAAGGCTGACACCTTCGAGAAACAAGGTGAGCGGGCTAGGGTGAGGTGATAATATGTGTGTGCGTGTGCGTGTGTGTGTGTGAGAGAGAGAGAGAAAGAGAGAGAGAGAGAGAGAGAGAGAGAAGAGAGCGCCAGTGTCAGTTGCTTTACCCTTCACTTCAGTGCTGGCTCGGAACCTGGTGCTGCTGCTGCCGAGCCCTCCTCAGCTTTGCCTGAGGCAGACACCAATGGGGGGCTTCCTCACTGTCCTTTTAATCCTTGTCCCGCAAGTCAGCCTCCCCCTCCTCCTCCTCCTCGCCCCGACTTGGGTGTCCATCTCTCGAGCAAAATATTGGAGAGACAGCAGTCAGGGGAAACAGCAAGATAGAATGTTGCCGACCCACAAAAACGGTAAACTGTCAACAAAAGGTGGGAAAATGGGTTTTCTGCCCCCCTACTAATGTTTGATTCTTGTAAAAACATGCATTTCGAATTGGATCAAAAAATACCCACTCTCCGCCTTTGGTCTTGGAAAACTCACTGGAACCTGGTTAAGTGGGCGTACCATTATTTTTTAAACTTGCTGACCATGGGGGCATGATTTTTGGAGCCGCTTTATCAGTAAATTAGTCCCAGATTTTAAAGACCATGGGATGGAGCCCTTGGTTGCACCAAGACAGAGGTCTGCCTTTCCCATGCCTCTCATCTGAAAAAAAGTTTCATGGGGAAATGACAGGATCTCAATCCAGAAGCCTCTGCCTCCAGACTGTGCTCTTAAGCATCGGCCATTTGTGTACCACCAGTGAGGTACTGATGCAGAACACTGGTCAACAAATTGAGATGCTTTCAGTGCTAAATCAGGTCACTGGCCCATCTCAGCACCATCCGGCCTACTTAGTGAGTATGCTTTTCAGATACATTTCAACTCACAGGAAACCAGACCTGACCACCTTTTTGTTGTTGAATTCTACAAAAAGGTTTGATGAAACATGACAAGATGCGAACTCAGCCCCTTCAAACGTGTGTTGCTTGAACTTCGGGTCACTACTGTGACTGCAAGTCTTCCAGAGCTGAAGAGCTGATGGAAGAAGAAGGTTATTATGCTGTCTTCTCATTTGTCAGTTAAACGTTCCTGCCATCCTGAGAAGCCAGGTTGCTCAGAGGCTGAAAGTCAAACTAAACACTAAGTGGAAATTCATATTTCCTGCTTATTAGTCCAGTTGTCCTCAAATGATGGGAATTCCTCAGAGCGGTATGCCTGAACCACCAACTAAAGCCTGTGTTTACAAAACAGAGCTGGCTGATTTGAAATATGCTGAGGTGAGAAAATTTGTTGACAATCAAATGTATTTCTCCACTTAAGCAGCAACCACTTCTGGCTACAAGCTGTGTGAATAAATCATTTAGTTTTAACCTGACATTTCTTCTGAACTGACACTGAATGAACAGGGCACACTGTGAAACCAGAGTGGGCAAAGCGAGGACGTCCAGATTACAATTTCCACTAGCCCTAACTACCACAGCCAATGGCAAATGATGGGGCTATAGCCCAATAACATCTTACAGGCCACACAGGATTGCATAACTTGCTTAAGAATAGGGTAGGGTCTGTTGGAACATATCTGGTTCTTAATCTTGTGCCTTTAGCACCCTACATGACTTAGATCAGGAGAGATTATTGACATCTGGGTGACCACAAGCAAACACCACAGGAGGAGTAAGTATGAATGGTGGGCAAATACAACACACTGCACCATTCCAAAATGGGCCCAGTGTGGATGTTGCCATATTAATCTGGGAGAGCAGAGGCATATTTATGGATTGATATACCGCCAAGCTTATTTCAAAGAACAACTGTTTTGTTGGCATAGGATTCACAGAGTAGCTATAGCAAGAGGAGTAGACACTGGAGCTGAGAGTAGGACTATCAAGATACTACATACAAAAGATTGAGAGAAGTGGATCAAGTACAGCAGGGGTGGGGAACCTTTGGCCTTCCAGGTGTTTTGGACCACAACTCCCCGAGTCTGATCATTGGCAATATACAGTACGTTCAGAATTCTGAGAGTTGCAGTCAAAACATCTGGAGGGCCAAAGGTTCCCCACCCCTGAAGTACAGGTGGACTTAGAAGAAGAGCCACAAATTATCAAGGAGCAATATTGTCAGGAAAAGGAGTAAATGAAGAAAAAGTTTAAAACAGTGAAGAAAGGGGGGAATTGACTAGGAAAGTGGTAATTCAGAAGACAGTTAAGAGAAGAAAAAGAAGCAAAGAAAAACTGGGAGTTGAGTCATGGCTACTGGACTTCTTCTATCTCTCTCTCTCTCTCTCAAAAAAAAAAAAAAAAGTCCAGTAGCCATGACTCAACTCCCAGTTAAACGCACCTGGATGACTGAATATCTTCACAGACGTAAGCAAAGAAAAAATAGAATAGAAATGTATTACAATAATTAATATCAGTTAAACACTAATATATCTACAAAAACCCAACAATCTTGAATCAGTTTTCACCTTGAAACATTTTGCTGAGCTCATCAGAATAGCTTTTGAACCAAATCTGCCTGTGTTTACCCCTTTCCAGTATTTTACTGGACAAGCTACTTGAAAAAGCTCTAAAATGAATGACCACTAGCATTGTCTCTTCAGACAACTCTGAAGCTGGCTTTTTCCACGTGCCAACAACATAAAGTATTATGTTGTTATTACTGGTTTTATCTTTCTGATGTTAGCCGCCCAGAGTTCCCTTCCGGGAAGATGGGCGGGATATAAGCTTCACAAATAAATAATAAATAAATAAATAAATAAGAGGCTGACACCAGCATCAGTGAGAAAAGGGCAGAAGAGAAGAGCCACTAACCCCACCAAACATACAGATGATCTTAGTCATTCTAGATAGAACTTCCAGGATCAGATTTCACTCAGCATTGTTTGGTGCTTTATTATGGATGCCAATAACTGACCTGACAACATAAGAACAGCCTTGCTGGAACAAGTCACAGCCCATGCAGTCCAATGTTCTGTCTCACACAATGGCTCAACATTTGCTTCAGGGTATTCCCAAACAGATGTCTTCACCTACTTATGATTCCCTGCAAATGGTATTGAGAGATATCCTGCCTATCTTTCCAACCCAGAGGTTGTCCTTAGGCATCCATAATGATAGCCATTGATACCCCTGTTCTCCATGAACTTGTCCAATCCTTTCTTAGAGCTGTCAAGGTTGACAACTGTCACCACTTCTTCTGCCAGGGAGTTCCACAGACCAGTAATCCTCTGGGTGAAAAAGTACTTATTTGTTTGAGAGCGAGCACCCAAAATTTTCACGGAGAGCCCCCCAGTTCTAGTGTAGTGTGATAGGGAAAACAGTTTTTCCTTATCTACTTTGTCCACACTGTATATGGTTTTATAAACTTCAGTCAGGTCACCTCTTAGGCACCATTGTTCAAGAGTGAAGAGGCCCAGCCGTTGCAGCCTCAATCATTCTGGTTGCTTTCCTCTGCACTTTTTCCATTTCCATAATATCCTTCTGGAGGTATGGTGACCAGAACTGTACACAATACTCCAGATGGGGCCTCACCATAGATCTATAAAGAGGCAAAATGACACTTGCTGACTTATTTTCTATACCCTTCCTAATGATCCCTAGCATTGAGTTTGCTTTTTTCACTGCTGCGGCACACTCGGTTGACACCTTCATTGAGCTGTCCACCAGGACACCAAGGTCCCTTTCCTGATTTGTTGCAGAGAGTTCAGACCCCATCAGTTTATAAATGTAATTTTTTTTTTTGCCTCAATGTGCATTACTCTGCACTTAGTAACGTTGAAGCTCATTTGCCACTGGTTTGCCCACTCCCCCAGTGTCAAGAGATCCCCCTGGAGCTCTTCAAAGTCTCTCTCAGTTTTTACTACCCTGTATAATTTAGTGTTGTCAGCAAATGTAGCTATCTTGCTATTTACTCCTACTTTTAGATTATTTATATAGAATTTGAAAAGCAGGGGTCCCAGTACTGAACCTTGAGGGACCCCACTCTTTTCCTCCCTCCACTTGGAGAAGTGTCAATTTAGTGCTACCCTCTTTTCCTGTCCCTTAGCCAGTTGCTGATCCAGGACAAGACCTGTCCCTTGATTCCATGACTGGCAAGTTTATTCAAGGGCCTTTGGTGCAGGACTTTTGTCAAAAGCCTTCTGAAAGTCCAGATAAACAATGTCAACTGTATTTCCCTTATCCACATGCTTGCTGACATTCTCAAATAATTCCAACTGATTGGTGAGGCATGATTTGCCCTTGCAGAAGCCATGCTGGCTCTCCTTCAGAAGCGCCTTCTCTTCTATGTTCCTTTTAATTTTAACTTTTAGGATGGCTTCCATCACTTTACCTGGGACACATATCAAACTGACCAGTTGGTAATTTCCTGGATCAACTCTGGATCCTTTATTGAAGATTGGTGTTACATTCGCTACCTTCCAGTCATCAGGCACAATGCCTGATTTGAAGGAAAGATTATATATTTTGGCTAGGGCCTCAGCAATTTCATCTTTAAGTTCCTTGAGAACTTGTGGATGGATGCCATCTGGTCCTGGTGATTTGTTAGCATTTAGTTTAACAAGACATGCAAGGACCTCCTCCCTGGTTATTTCTATCTGGCTAATTCTTCAGTTTCCCTCCCTATGAAAATAGGCTCTGTTTTGGGCATGTGGTCTCTGTCTTCTTCAGTGAATACTGAAACGTGCACATAATATTCCTATCAGACAAAGTAAGACAAAAATACTGAGGCACCTTAAAGTCTAGCTACTATATTTTAACGTATTTTTTGTGGATCAAGTCTACACATTACTAGTTATCTTGAAGGGGCTGCAACATTTCACATAATTGTGTTTTTGCTTTGCTTCTTGATTTGAAATGCTTGCACAGGCTAATATAGCTACTTCTTGGAAAACTACAAACAGAATATTCCCTTAATTTATCTAATTCAATACTTTGGAATCCTTTCCTCTCAGCCTTATCACTGAAATTGCTTTGTCTGCATACTGTCCGTGAGACAAGGCATTACGAATAATCTGAGGGCTAAACTGGAGAAGTTAGTTTGAGACTGTCTGACAGGAAAATTAAAAGAAATGTCCGTGAGTGTGATTATATGTGGAAAAACCCACTGTATTTGAAATATAGTGTATTTGAAATTAGTTTTTAAAAGGTCACAACATACTGCACTCGTAAGCATGGATTTTATTTGCCTGGGAAGCATGGGTTTTTTTGTTTTGTTTTTAGCTTTGAAAGTGAGGTATTTTACTCAGAGGGTTGTTCATTTAAATTTCTTGTGAGATTAATTTATTTTGAATTTTTTTTTGGCATATGTGAATGTCGGTGTCAATGAAAACAGAGTCTGTGGGGTTTGCTACTCATTGGTGTGTGTTTTTTTTGTGTGTTCTGTCTCCATGGCCACCCCTTGTGTGGGTGCATGTGCGTCTCTCTCTCTCTCTTTCACAAGCTCAGTCAATGCCTCTGGTCAGTTTCCACCACATCCCTATCATCTCTTTCTTTCACAAGATTAGTCCATCTAGTCTAGTGGTGGCAAACCTTTGGCACTCCAGATGTTTTGGACCACAACTCCCATAGTCCTTTGCCACTGGCAATCTAGGCTTGGAATTCTGGGAGTTGCGGTCCAAAACATGTGCAGTGCTGAAGGTTCATCACCACTGATTTAGTCTGAGTCAGGCTTCAGGGAAATCTGTCCCCCCCCCAACCCCGTCTGTTATTCTGTGCTAGCACTATGCCAGATTACAAGACCTAAAAATAAAAATAAAAATAAAAATAAAAAGTAACACCTCAGCAGCAGTTATTAGTGGCTATGAGAGGTAACCACTGTGAGGGCCAGCGGATGCAGGAGAAAGCCCTAAATGAGATGAACTTGTGTAGTCCCCTTTACTGATATACAACACGGACTAAAAACGGATTTAAAAAATTCCCAAAGGGATGCACACCCAGGCCAAAAGACCATGTGACTACCCATGACTAAACCAAATTGAAAACCCCTCCTCAATCATCCCATATACAGTATTTCACTAGTGTCATCACACCTCTAGCCACGTTATCCAAATTCTGTCACCAAAGAGCCATAGTACTCACGTAATTATCTCTTGCAGACCAGCCTGGATAGAGCTGCATGTGAAGCTGCCTTTCCTTGCGGGCCAGTTCATAGTACTTGGCCTGTTCCTCTCGTGACAGTGCATGCCACTGCAATGGAAACCGGAGAAAACCTTTAAGTTGTTTTGCAGGACTAGCACTCTGATCAGACTAGCAAAAATCTTAGATTAGGTCAAATGTACTGGGGAGGGGAACCTGGAGCCCTCCAAATGTCACTGATGGGCAATTCTCATCACTCCCAGCCTGCATGAGCAAAAATCAGGAATCTATTTTAGATAGAAGCATCACACATTAATGGATAAAATATTCTGGAAAATTATGAAGCCATGGGGGGGGGGCAAAAAAAACTTTCATCACTATCCCCACCACCACCACCATCCATGCTCAGGAACTCTAAAGCCTAAATAGGGATATTTACAGTTTTGTATACAGTTCACAATTTTTATTCTGTATCAGTGGCGTTCTGGAGCCCGAGTTCACCGTATCAAAGCACTTGGACTTTCAGAGAAAAGGGGACTATGAAATCATCTCTTTCTCTCTCCTGTTCCCTGCCCCCTTTTGAGCTTAGCTCCAATCCTTACTAGAAGGAAGAGAAACAGATTTTGCATGAACCATTATACTTTGCAAGCTGTCTCTGCTGTAATGCAAACAGAGGATGATTTGATCTTGAGAAGTTAATTATGAGCTATTGACTTTACAAGAGATCCGTTCCTCACTATGGGCTGTTGATATGGACAGATCCAGTTGCTTGCATTTTTGGTTTCTCTTCACTTGGAGGTTGCAGTATAGGCTGTCATGGTGAGCACTTGCACTTTCAAATGTATTGCAAGAGCATGGCTCAATATTATCTACTGCTACATAGCAGACAGCAGGCTGTAACTGTCCATGCAAACAGGATGCAGTTGTCTCTTATCTACAACATGCAGCTCTGAAAGTCTGCATTGTTGAAGTAAAATAAATTTGTGTTGAACAAAGTATCTTCAAAGAACTATGCACCATATTTGCAATCTAAATTTTAGGCCAAACCACCAGTGTAGAGCTGTTTCGCTGAGCAGTTTGTGCCCACAAGAGGAACAAAAGGTTGGATGTTCTAAAAAAGATCCATCAGTTTCGGATTTAAGGAATCCAGGGTCAAAAATCCAATACAAAAATGTATTGTGTGGCCTTTGGTAGGTCACAACATCTAACACATTTCGTTATCTTTCCCACAGAAATTCAGTCTCACCCGGTTGCCAAGTACTTGGAGAAGGCGAAGGTCTTTACATATGAAAAGTGGTGTAGAAGTGATGGCCAAGTGTTAGTAAAAGCCTCCTGTTTTTGAATTTTCATTCCCCAGAGGTAGAAAAAAAAATTTGTCCAAAGGCCAGCAAAGAAAAGAATAATAGAATTTCAGAGAAATGACCCCAAGGGTCATCCGGTGCAGCCTCCTGCCAAAGCATGAACATTCATGGCTAAAGCCTCCATGACAGATGGCGGTCCAATCCAACCTCTGTTTAAAATCATTAAATGAAGGAGGTGATGGGCAGAGGTTGGGGGTGGGGGTGGGGGAAAGAAATCTTTTCTTGGGATTTCCTCCTGCAGAAATTCTTCAAGAGGGCTTAGGAAATTCGTGATGATGGATAGTTCATGTAAATGCACCGAAAATGAAAGCAACAGTCATTCTAAAAGAGGGAGGAAGTTGGGGGTAAACCAGAAAGGTACATTTAAAAATCCATTGTAAGATATTCCAGTTGGCCAAAGGGATAAAGCGATAATAAGAACAGAAGCTTTAAAACCTCTCTTTGGTCTAAAATCTGAGAACTGTAGAGTTGGAAGGGAGCCCAAGGGTCACTGAGTCCAACCCTGTCATACCAGGAACACCACGGGGGGGGGGTAGGGCACAGATCTCCCAATCCCAGTTCCCTGGGACAATTCCCTTCCTTGCAGTTAACCTTTTCGGCGAGCATGATTGTCCCGACAGCAGCATACTATTCTGCCATCAAGCATACTTGTGATTCTTCAGCCAACTGAGATCCGAAATGGACCTTTAGGAAGCTACACCATCAGCTATCAAGGGCCAGTCATATTCTACATTCCTTTCTAAACTCAACGGACAAGGAATGGATGTTGGTACCAGCTAGAGCAGACCCACCAAACTAAGAGTACTTACTTAAATGCTGGCTTAAGTAAAGTTTCATTCATTCAGTGAGATATTCCAGCTGGGACTAACAAATGAATTTAACCCTAAGAGTCCACAGTCTCTGGAAGTGTTGAATAATCCATGCAGCAGCCATAGCACCTATCTATTCATCATGATTCATGATTACAAGACCATTTATGGGGTACTCTTACCCGCCTTCCTAAAATCTGATTGATGGCAGCACTTTCCTTCAAGGTACACTCGGCAATGACTTTTGCCCGCATTTCTTTCATATACAGCATGAAAGCATTCAAAGGTTTCTTGATAGTAGGCTTCTTGGCTTCCTTTTCTCTCTTTGGTTCTGGTTGTGATTTCCTGTCCCAAAAGAGAAAACAAATGATGAGAAAACATGGCATCTACATCTCTATAGTAATGACTTCATTATCAGTAAAAATGCCAGTTGCCGGGAAGTGATTAAAAACTATTTTCTAAATGTTGGAAATATTTAAACAAATCACATTCAAAACAAACACACCCATTAAAACAGTGGACTTAAAACTCGGGCACCTTCAGCAGCCACTGCAAGAGACACTGAGTGGAACGTACATAGATCTCTACCTGAGTAGCAGGTCTCACTTCAGATTTGCAAATTCACAGTGGCCAGGAGTGCCTTTGCCCTAATGTGGTAGCTGCACTCATTTCTTGAGAGGTCTGATTTGACCATAATGAGACATGCCCTAAGTTACATCTTGTTTGGATTACTGTATTGTGACCTATGTGGTGCTGCCTCTGGAAAGTGTTTGGAAACTTCTGCGGGTCCAAAATGCCACAGGCAGGTCGTTAACTGGGGGTGGCTATAGGGAGGATATAACACTCCTGTTATAACAGCTCCATTGGCTGCAAATCCATTTCAGAGCACAATGCAAGTGGTGATTTTAACCTATAAAGCCCTAGATGACCTCCCAGGTTTTGGAACTCCCTCCTATGGGGAGCAAGACTGGCCCCATCTCTGCTCTCCTTCCACAGGCAGGCAAAGACCTTTTCTGTTCAGACAGCCTTTTTCTTAGTGACTCTCTGTCTGAGAGGGGTTTTGTGCTCTGTTGCTTTTAAATATGTTTTTAGTATTGCTTTTATGTACTATTTCTAATTTGACACTAGTTTATTTTTGTTTACATATTTGCACACCTACTGTTTTCATTTTTTGCATATCGTTCTTTTAATGATGTGAGCTGCCTTATGTGCTTTTGAGAAAAAGTAGGATAAAATTAATTGATTAATTAATCAATTCATCAGCTGGGTGAGAAGTGGGCAGCTGGCAACCCTCCAGACGTTTCTATATTGCGCCTCCCATCATCCCTCATCCTGTGCTGTGTTGGCTGGGTCTTAAAGGTCTTGGAAATCCTAGAACCCCTTGGTGGTCATTCACTTGCCCATGCCTGGTGTGATGCATCTCCAAAACAGGTCTTGAGAGAGGAGAAATTGGGAGGAAGACACAACGTGAGATGCTTTCCACCTGCCCCTCCACTAGAAAGGTTTTTTTTTCCCCTCAGCTGTACTTTGCCACTGAGAAGAAGGGGTTGCTTCTTGCCTTGCCCTGAAAGCAGTATCCCCAAGACCCGTCCACTTACATGCTGCGGTCGTAATGATCCATTTCTTGTTTCCCAGAAGGAGATGTGATTCCTGGGTGTGGAATTCCTGTTGCATGCATCCCAGAGCCAAGCACCAATGGGTGTGTGATCCTGAAACACAAAGCAAGTTTGTGACTGCTTGGACATTTTAATCAATTAAATGGCTCCAGGGTTTTGGTACCACAGTATGATTTGGCTCTAGCTGTCAGAGAGCAGACCATCTCCAAGGTAGCACAGCAGGCCATTTATTGGCAGCTCCTGAAACACACACAGTAGAAGTGTTGCGGCTGGTTTTTAAAGGCATTGAAAAAAACTTGTTATGTGGACTCTGAGTTACACTGGTGTGCAGATGCCGGAGTCTGAAAGAGGGCCATTCTATTACAAACAAGCCAAGCTGGGATGTTTGGAGACCCTCTAGAGTTGTCCTGCACTGTGATATGTTCTTCAGGTAATGCCCACTAGGTGGCACTCTTAGAGCTGGTTTCCTCTCAGGTCCATCATTGGCAACAACCCAGAGTGACTCCCTAATTCAAGTTTACATTCTTGCAAAGCAACTTTTTGATTTCCATCCACATTATCTTAGGTTATCCTGACGTACTGAAACCAAAGCATTCTTACTGAACTAATAACACCTAAGAGCGCTCTTGGTGCAGCTGGTGGCAATGCTGAGTCAGACAATGCTTGACTCAGTATTTTTTTGCTTACCAGTGCCAGTAATTAAATAAAGGCTACAAGACTTAATTTGGTGTTTGATTAAACTTAAAGAGCTGTACTTAACAGTTCTCCAGATGCGCATCAGTCTCCATTTCCAATGAAAACAAAAACAGGTTGGAGGAACATTTTGTGCTCTTCTTTTTAGTTTTTCTTTTAAATATTTTTTAAAGCACAAAGATCTTCAAAATAGTCTTGTAGGCCAGACCTCTTGATCCAGCAGAATTGTAATCCATAGTTTTAATGGCATACTTAAAATGTGGCTAAACCCCTTCCTGGGGCAAGGTTTTCATCTTAAAGGGTCTGACCTGGCACCCCCTGTCAGAGGTTCAAATCTCACTCAGACTGTTACACGCTGCCACTGAAACAAAATGGCCGACTTCCCATCCCCATCAAACCACTGGGATAATAAAACCAGATCCTGGAGATTAACAGTTTATACAACCTTTGTCAGCTCTGAACAATACATCCAGCAGAGAAGGAGGTGGCAGCGGAATTACTGAGCGTTCCTAACTGGAGTTGGAGAAAGCAGATTTGCCCATGGGAGACAACCAACTGTTCATTAGCTCTCTTGGCACAAAAATAAATGAGGCTTGATTTTAATCTACTGGCATGGCTTGAAGCTTGATCATTATCCACCAAGGTGTGTGTTCTTGTCTGCAAAACCTGCCTCACTCTCATCGAGTAGGGATACAGGTAAGGTGAAGGATGACACACTGTCGGGCAACCAAGGAGGTCTGTAAAAAAGTCATTTATCTTCAGCGGCGAGACACTGAGGCAGGAGTAGGTGCCTCCGGCAGACTGAACATTAAGGGAGTAACAACAATATGGTACTATAATCATTATAACAAGGCACCTTTTCAGCCCTGCTGTTCCAAGAGCAAGTCCCAGAACGTAGGATCCACCCCTCCTCCAGGGCAACAGATAGTAGAAGGAAAAACAGCGGGAGACACAGTGAATGACACTTGCACACATATATTCCCTGTAAACTAAATGTTTCTCCCAGTCGGGCCTTCTGTGGAGAAACGGAAAGGAAGTTGGCCTCTGTTCCTTCTGGACAGCTCTTCACAGTTTACAACAAGTAGCACTAGAATGGGTGGTGCAAATCCATGGTAACTGGCCAGAATTTGTGGTGCTGAAAAGAAAAGCCAGTGTATCCCCATTTGGATACAGGTTAAAATGGTTAAAATTTTGTGTGGCAGCACTCCAGGGTACTGCCCTCCAGGAACGGCCTACAGAACACAAGCATCCACACCACATGGCTTTTGTCAGGAATGGTATCTTCCACTGTTATATACAGTAACATGCTTCTTTGGAGGCATAGTTTGCAATTTTAATCTAGGCCACATGCTATCTCCTGGATGCCTTCAAGAAAAGAAAAGGTTAGAAGAAACACAAAATCTTGTTTGGTTTCAGAAGGGAAGCAGGGCCAGGCCAAATTAGGCCTTGGATGGTGGGTAGACCAAGGACCAGATATCTCCAAATCAGGTAGAAAAGAATCCATTTGAAACCCCAGAGGGCTGCTGCCACTAATCTGAGTTAACAATGTTGGGCCTTGAGGGACAAAGGGCCGGCTTCAAATAGGGCAGCTTCCTGTGTTCCTCTAACATAGCCTTCACCTGGTGGAGTATATAAGATAGAGATCTTCAAACCTTATGAGCAAAAGATCTCCATATGGGAACCTAATATGCCTCTCAGTCCTGTGAAGCTGTATGAGAAGGGCAGCTCCTTCTCTTATTACTATTACATGCTGTCCAAGTCGATTTTCACCCATGGCGGGAGGCAATAAGGCTCAGTCCATGGTTTGTTCTTGTTTTTTTTTTTTAAAGTGGAAGTATGGAGAGCAGTGTGAAATAAGGACCACCGGCACCTGAAATGCCTGTGTTTCCCTTCCTCCTTATGTCCCTTGGAAACAAATATCAGAAGTTTTTTAATTGTTTCAAAAAAGGGGGAGGGGAGAGAGAGAAGGAACACTCTCCCTGTTTAACTAAAGGCAATAGTGTGCGTGCACCACGAGAAACGAATCCCTTTGCTGAAAGCCCCTTCAGCTCCCCTCACAGAAACTATTTCCATCTCCAGGCGTAAGGAAATAAAGAGTTGCATGGAAGGCCTCGCCCGCAACAGGGCTGCTCACTTTGTCAGCCTATTCAGGAAGGTTCTCTCTCCACCCCTCTACTCTCATTGACCAACGCCAATATCACGCTTCGCTTTCCTTGGAGCTTATCGCAACCGCACTTGCTCCTCTTAATAAAAAGCCTTCTGGGCTCAGTAGTAGGAGCTCTTCCTTCCCCCTGTTGCTGCCACCCAGAAGCTGGTGAGCCTCTCTTTCCCAGCCTGCTGGCTGGGAGGTTGAGAAGGTGTCATAGACCGTGATGGAAACAGAGTGATGGGTCCTGGCTTAGGCAGCTCATACTCACCTAGAGAAAGTAGCCCCAGCTGAGAGCGCCGACGTATAGGGCTGTCTAAATCCACATGACTGGAAAGGACAGACAGGCTGGCTCTGCCTGGGAGCAGGAAGAAAGAGTCCATAAAGCATCTACACCCATGTGACTTCCACACACCTCAACTCGTACACTTTCACCCTAACTGGGAATTACCACTCACTGCAGGCTTGCATTTTTGGGGGGGCAATTCTGCCATACATAAGCTTCTATCCCAATGTAGGGTGGGGAGCTTTAATTACAAAATATCTGAATTTGTGGGTGGGTGATGAGGGTCTATAATTAATACTCAAGATTCTATTTATCGTACTATTGCCACTTCCTTTGTTCCAATGCCCTCCAGGTGTTTTAGGGGTCGACTTCTATCAGTCTTGTTAAGCAAGGCCAATGGTCAAGGATGAGACGTTTGCAGCCTAAATCACTGAGATGTGTATGCGTGTCTGTGTGCACATCCGTGTCAGTCAGAAAGAAGGTGTACTGTTAGGTCTGAAATGTGGCTAGAGATTGATCTAGGTTGTGCTGTATGCATCAATTTAGAGGCCTCCTCATGCGCCCTTCCCCTATTCTTTATCCAAATATATATACAGTCATACCTCGGATAGCAAATGCCTCGGACAACAAACGGAAATTTCCAGGTATAGGGCTGCCTCAGATAACAAATGTTCCCTATGGGCTGTCTTGGATAACAAATGTTTCAAAATGCCTTGCAAAAAAGTGTACCCAGAATGCATTGCACCCCCCACAGTTTGTGGAGGGGTGGGAGGAGTTAGAGTGTTTCTTAATGGTGTTTTGGAGCCATTCTGGACATTTTTTTTGCTGATGAATTTGGACCTTTCAAACTTGGAAAGGTAGGGAGATAGTTCTGAGGGTTTGTGTTCCAGCACTGCATGCCTTTAAAGTGGGCTTTATAAAGAGGTCTGGGGGGGGGGGGAACAGCTTTTTAGCCCTTTTTTTTTTAACTCTGGAACAGATTAATCGGTTTCCCATTCATTTCAATGGGAAACTATGTTTTGGATAACAATTTTTTTCAGATAACAAATTGCCTCTGGGAACGAATTAAATTCGTTATCAGAGGTACCACTGTACACAGAGTTGGGGAATCAATGTGCAAATGAACATCCATTTTATCCCTGCATGTACTTGGTCAGGGTGCCAGGCAATAAAAGCTGACCTTTCAAGCAGCACTTAACCAGCTGCCACATGTTTTTGCTTAACTGTAACTAGGGCAGAATCATCTAGGCTTGGGCTCAGGAGGAGTGCTTGGGCATCGGTGAGATCTGCCTTGGTAAAAATCAAAGGTCCAGTTGTAATAAACAGAGATCAATAAGCCTTTATTGAGAAGAACAGCATTTTATAATTTTAGGGTTACTTGGTCCTGAAGCTCTGGATGTGTCCACATGACTTCCATACTTTGTTGTGTCTGATATATAATGAAAACAAGGCTCCTATGTATTAATTCATTTGGAGAATTATCAGGAAGGCAGCTGGAGTAATACAGAATATCATAAAATGAAACAAAACATTTTAACAAGATATGGCTATATGACTATCTGTGGAGAGTTATGGGGTGTGTCCCTGGTTTAATTTAAAGTGGTGGGTCTGTCACTGTATCCCTACCTATCTGGCTTTGTGTGTCTATATATTTATTACTGGGGCTTGGGGGAGGGATCCAGATACATGTGAAGGGGTGCAGAAGAATACTTTAAAGCCTTCAACCCTGCCACAGGACTGGTGGCATCCCTAGACCTCAACACAATGCCCTGTCTTCTCTGCGTGAAGAAAACACGACGGTTAATAAAACTACGACTCCAGAGTGCCAAACACCATGTCTGTCCTTAGCTTAGGAAGGATACGGACTCACACTGCAGAGTCAATGAAGCTTTAAAAGACAAGAAGGCTTCCACTGAAAAACAGAAGTCCTGCCAATATGAATATTATTTTAGAAAAAGGAGCAGTAGCTCCAGCCAAACCAAGTCTAGTTAAAAGCAACCCATGCAAGAAGGAATTTAAAGGACGTGTAAAGGCTATCAAAATTAACAACAAATAAACAAACAAATAAACAACTCACCAGGAATTAGATACTGGCCAGGAAACAAATATGACTTTTAGATAGGGAGTGGGCTATCCAATCTACAGCTAATGGTAGTCCAGCAACATTAGAAAGCTATATATGTGCTCCTCTCATGGTCATGAGACAAGCGTGTAAACGGGAGACTGACAGAAGGCTGAGGAAGTAGGTTTCATCTATGAATGTTTGCCCTTTGTTTAATTGTTTAGTGGTCCCCAAAGTCATGACATACCCTTGGACTTGAAAAAGGACACAATTTGTTTGGAAATTAAATAATTTATTGCTCCTATTTTTACTGCAGAACATGTTTATTGTTGTTGTGTTGTTACAGTCATGACTGACTCTTTGTGACCCCATGTTCATGGAGTTTTCTTGGCAGGAATACTGGAGTGGTTTGCCAGTTCCTACTCCAGGCGCCTCCAGCACCTGGTATTCCCTGGTGGTCTCCCATCCAAGTACTAACCAGGGCCGACCCTGCTTAGCTTCCGAAATCAGGCGAGATCGGATGTGCTCAGGACATCTTGGGGAGATTTATTTCTGAATTATTTATTTCCTTTCCTTACTTTGTTTTTGAGGAAACATCTCAAGAACTAGACCACATAAGGGAAAAACATAAAGCTACACAATAACAACACATTTCACCCTGATAGCATTCATCTGAGAGCTATGTATTCTTGCATATACATATACAAGTTGCCATAACAAATCTACCTTTGCTAACCTAAAATCATTTTTAAAAAGATGTGCGTTGGTGTGTGTGTGTGTGTGTGTGTGTGTGTGTGTGTGTGTAGAAATCAGGTGGAAATAGGTTATTACAGCCTAGTTAATACAGCATTCAGACAAAATCCAACCATATCAAAAAACAATGCTGGTGAGGAAAAATCAGCAATGCCTTTGCAAAGGGAAATCCTTAGTAGAAATGGCTGCTGGCATAGATGACATTAACATCAATAAGACAGATACCTGTTAGACAAACTAAAATTATATGAGGCTCTTGCTTGTTAAGCAATGCCCCCAACTTTCACTCTTGAATCTTCTTCTTGGGGGTTACATTACAGTAGGGATAAGCAGCTATGGCACCCCTGATGTTTTTGGCTTGGAGTCTCATTGTTCTTGGTGATGACATTGAGACATAAGGGGGGGTGACACTCAACATATGAAGGGCCACACCTACCCATCCCTGCTTTATAGATTTTTGTAAGGATTACTGCAGTGCTGTATCTTAACAGTCCAAACCTCCTAAATCAGCAGTTCTCCATTATGCTCCCAATATGATGTTAGATTTTTATCTCCCACCAGGGCAACCAGCATGGCCAATGATGAAGGATCCTGAGAATTCTGGTGCCCCAATATATATGGTACCACATTCAGAAACCACGGCCCTAAAATACTGAATAAACTTCACCTACAACAATTGCCATTGCTGCTGCTATTACATTTTATTATTGTTACTGATACTGTAAGCATTATACAATTGGCTTCATCTCCTTAAAAATCTGCCAAACAGATAACATTGCAGAGAACTTGGGAGTGCATATGACTATGCCAAGAATCAGTGGAGTGCTACAATTTATCAGGAAATCCTAACAGGCTTTGAAGTTTAACATTTGTGCCTTCAGGGTTTTTAAAAAAGTCCAAGTTAATGCTCAAGTGGTATTCCTTAATCCAGTTGCCAAGATGTGTGTGTGTTGTGTCATTACAGTCGTGACCGACTCTTCATGACCCCATGTCCATGGAATATTCTTGGCAGGAATACTGGAGTGGATTGCCAGTTCCTACTCCAGGCGGCTACAGCACCTGGTATTCCCTGGTGGTTGCCCATCCAAGTAGTAACCAGGCCCAACCCTGCCTAGCTTCCAAAATTAAGCAAGATCGGATGTGCTTAGGGCATCTAGGCAACTAGTTGCCAAGATACTCCTATATAAAAAAGACTATCATCGTAATCAAGTTTTCCATTGAAATGAAGGTTAACAGGCAAGTTAAATCAGGGGCAAGAACAAGTCACGCCAGTTCAAGGTTCACTCAGCCATCCATCCTTCCGAGGTCAGTAAAATGAGTACCCAGCTTGTTTGAGAGGGGGCAATGTGTAGTCATCATAATTGCTTGTAAACCACTCAGGGAATGTGTTAAGCTTTCCTTTTACTTTTTAATGTATTAAATTATTTATTTCAGGGCACCAGTTATGGTGGCTTTGTGGGCAGCCCTCCTGTATACAGGAATGATAGGAAAGTGGGCTCTTGGATTACAACTCCCAGAATTCTAGAGCCAGCATGAAACAGAGTATTTCACTACAAACTCAAGGCCTGCAGAATTGTTTAACATACACAGTTCTGTCCCTTGATGGGTGGGGTAGGGGGCTCATGAGTAATGGACAGAGGGATGCCATCTCAGATGGCTGCCTCATTTTGCCTAAAAAGATATCCAAAACATACCGCAGTCCAAAAACACCCACACATTTGCTTTTGTGGGTTCAAGAAGACTACAAAATGCATTCCTGTAGGACAATCTCAAGTAAATCAACATGTGGATTGTAATGTTTGGTTCCTGGGTAAAACCCAGTTGAAGTTTTCTACATTTTTAAAGGAATCAGTAGAGTTGCATTGTGCAGCTTCTAGGTTGCCAGTTGTGCATTGGTTGAGCACCAGAGGAAGACCTGTCATATGATGGACATCTGGGAATACATTGCTAGTGCAACATCCTTGATACAAACATGCAAGTCAACAGGCCTCTAGCCATTATGGTTGTATTGTATTTCCCCCTTGCATTCAAAAATCCCAGTATATTTATGGTCCAGAGTGGCTTTCTAACGTGCACCACATGCACTGTCATCAGACATGCATCATAACTCAGAACTTGGAAAACTTGCTTTGGTCGGCAACAGCTCTGAGAATCCCTCAGCCAGACAGGCCACTGGATAGAATGGTAGGTGACAGTTGACAACAGTCTCATTTCTAAGCTCTCTGTGCTCTACATATGAATGCCGTGAGCATTCCTCTTGATGTAAGAACTGTACATAAGTCTATTTTAGTGTATAGCATTTTCCTATGGGTGAAGCAATGAAGATTCACTGCTAGACCAGGGCTTCTCAGTTTGGAGAACAGAGTTCCTTTTAATTGTAACTGGTCTGCGGCAGGAAACACAGTTTTAGTACAGGTTATGTTCCATGGCTTCATGAGAGTGTGAAACTACTCTGACTGTAACATCAGACAGGGCACCTCAGACCATTGTTTCCTAAGGGGTCTAGTCAGGCACACCCAAGAGACGTTTTTCTTATTACTTGATTCTGTGTCTCTTTTACATTATAATGTGCTTCAGTCAGAGTCCAGCTGGACAATTAATTCCTCCTTGAAACTGGTTATTATATTTACTTAGACCATCTCTGTTCAGGGCATATGTGCCTCTTCCAAGTCAGGAACCAAGTCTGTGAACCCAGACTGTGCTAGATCATTTGAGAAATAACAAAAAATACCCATATTGGAGCAGACACAGAACAGGAATCTGGCTTATGAACGAAAGCTCACCTTCTCCTTTCGCAATACTGGCTGCTCTTTCCACTCCCAGTGAAAGTGCCATAGGCTCACACTGATTTTAATTTCTTTCTTTCTTTTTTTGAGGGAAGCTTCAACATGAGGGGGAAGGACAAAAGCACCTTTCTAGGTGGTATCAGATCAGTTCGGACCAGGTCACGTGTTCTGTTTTTAGAGCAAACAAACAAACCCTCTCACACACACAACATGACCTGTCATTTCACTGTTTAGATTGGGGTGGAGAGAAAGAAGCTTTGCTTAAGAACGTTGGTCTACGATACCGTCTCAATATTAGCTATGCTGGCTACAGCTGATGTGAACTGTCGTCCGAGAACATCTGCATTTGAGAAGCGGTTTTACAAACGTGCCTGGCGTTAGGAGTCTGGTGAAATCACTGAAATCAAAATAGGGCTCATTTAGATGGAATTGTTTCCCAGTGACTGGAGAATTAGTCTGTTCTGGCTATAGAGATATGCCTGTCTTCTTATCCATCTCAAACTCAGCACTGTCCATATGCTGAACACTGATCACACTGAGATGATGGAAGCTACGCTCAGAAAACACTTGGCAGGGACTTGGCCAGAGAAAGCTGGAGATGAATCCCGGCTTCCACTGAATGTGGCCATTGATCTGATCTCATTCATGACTGTTTAGTCAAGAAACAAATCAGAACCATCTTGAGCAACATATTGCTCCCTGCCCAACACCCTCATGCCTTCCTTTCCAGGACCGGGGTGTGCCTTCAACATGTTCCCCGTCCCTATCTGATTCTTGAGTCACACTGTTTCTCCTACTTCTACAAACACCTTTCTTTGTTTCTATGAACATTTAGTCATACCCTCACATGCCGCAAATTTAAGGCTGGAAGAACATATACATATTAAAAAGGTCAGGACAAATCCAAGCAATAAACTAAACATCTGAAGCCTCCAGTGCACATTTTTGCTAATCGAACATTGCACGGCATGGTGCCATGTTATATTGCACCTCCTTTAGGGATGTGCATAATATGTCTATGTCAGAGTGTATCCAGCTGTAGCAGACACTTCTCATTTGGTGCAGCAAAATTCATGGGAGGGTCAATGTTTCTGATATTAAGGGCATTCTTTAAGATAAAGTTGCTAAGGCTTCTCAACTGGGATACCAGCCCCCTGACCAATTGCAACAGCCCAACGAGGGCTCTGTGCATGTATGTCTTACTCATTCTGTCTACAGCATATTGCATAAACAAGGGGGCAAATCCAGTGACCATCCCCCCTTTAGAGTACACCCACTGAATACCTGGGATTTAACAAGGGTTGACCTACCATTCAGTATTCGATTCAGTGGGTCTTCCCTAGTTGGAACCAGAGGTTAGGTTTATACCACACTCTGTGGTGAAGTCCACAGCAGGCAACAGTCTGCCCTAGTGGCTCACAAGTTCTGCAGACGGCTTTGAAGGAACTTGGGCCAGCTGCTCTTTCTCAGCATGACCCACCTCAAAGGATTGTTGCTATAAAGCTGAAGCAGAGAAGAGGACAAACCGCATACTTCACTCTGAGCTCACTGGAAGAAAAGTGAGTTACCACTGCAATGCACCAATCAATGGCTAAATATTGAACATGCTGTTAACTTTACTTGTGGCTAAAGCTGTCTTCTCACGGGGAGAGCTTAAATGATATATGCAAGATTTTAATAAAAAATATATTTCACTTTTTCTGTAAAGAGTTTTACATTTTTATATGCCGTTTAACCAAATCTGGATGCCCAATGTGGCCATCTTTTCACTTGGAGTACATGAAAACTGGCTGCCACATACAATGGGTAGTAGGAAGGAACACATGAACACAAACACACAAGACGGACACAGCCAAACAGAGTTGCTGACTTCAGTGAATCTTTTTAACTATTCTGAATACAATATATTCTCAAAGGCTTTCACGGCCGGGATCTGATAGTTGTGAGTTTTTCAGGCTGTTTGGCTGTGTTCTGGAAGTTTTTTCTCCTGACGTTTCTCCGGACTCTGTGGCTGGCATCTTCAGAGGGCAAGGGTACCCCAGAGCACAGAGAGAACTCCTTGTTCCCCGAGCTCCTTGCCCTCTGAAGAAACCGGCCACAGAGTCTGGCGAAACGTCAGGAAGAAAAACTTCCAGAACACAGCCAAAAAGCTCAAAAATGCACAACTATATTCTGAATACAGTTGCTGTAAGTAAGAATTAGGATATTTTACCACATAAAATACTGAGGGGAGGAATGATCTTCTGGTGACTCTATTGGTAAAATGAAACAGCCCTAACAACCCCAACTTGCAGTACATCATTAGGGCTGGCCCCTGCGCAACAGTAAAATTAAATTACATTAATTTCCTAACAACTTGCTGGCTTTTTATGATTCCTTTTTTATGATATGTGCTGCCTGAGGGTATTGTCACATTGTGCCTAATGGTCAAGATGGCTAACTTTGTTACTTCATCTCACAACCAACAATCAACACATTGCACTGGTAACAATATGCCAGTGATGTGGATTAAAGGTAAGGAACAGAGGTCTGTTTACAGCTGAATGTGAATCCAGGTGACCTTGACCCATCTTTTTAGTCTCCATCCTCAGTACATAACCATGAAGTGGTAAGAATACCAATGATATCCCTTTACAATGTGGTGTAGAGAAATGAGCATTTAGCAGAGAAAAACATATGAACTGGATTGGGATCCCTGAATACTCTCATGGGCATACACTTATTAATCTTAATGATGCCATGATTTTATTTTTATTTTTGTTTTGTTTTTGTACAAAATATTATTATCTTCCTCCCCTGATACCTTTTCTTGCATGTATCAATACCCATATTGGGTTAATGACTGAATCATGGCAAAGGAAGTCTTCTATAAAACCAGGACCATAACAAGTACCTTTGATGCCTTCAGCCTCACAGTTCTACTGATTCAGACTGAGTCATGTGAAACTTGCATAATCTGTGATGTAGCAATGGGGGGGGGGACATCTGTCCCCGGGCGTAGCATCTGGGTGCCACACAGCTGCCCGCCCAGGAGCCACGGGAAGATGTGTCACGGGTGACCTACCAGGGCTGCCGTGGAGGGCTCCCTGGCCACCACTAATGCTTTCTATGTGGCACCTTAGCCCCTCCCTGTCCCTTGGGGTGCACGAAAACTGACTTTGTCCCCAGGCGCTGAAACCCTAGCTACACCTCTGGGCACAATGTCAGGAGAAAACAAGAGAAATTGAGAGAAATGTCAGGATCTGAGCAGGCAATGGGCCTTATTAGTCCTGTCCCCAGCCTGCCTATTGGATGTTTCCTTCTATCTGGGGAGGAGTGGCTAGAGGTTATGTATGTGCACACTCTTTATAGTTTGATGCTTGGAGTAAAAATCCTGATTACCCGACCTTTCTCCTGAATACAGCTTTCTGTAAAACTATGTATTTCGTAGACAGATTTCATGAAGAGATTGCCTAGGTATCCACTTATATCTATGTGCTTGACAATTCATGTGCCCTTACCTGGGTGAGAACAGCCTAAATTCCATGACCCATTGCACTTTCCCCCATTTCAGAATGGCAGCATAGGGTTCAGTCTGTAAGTGATTCTGTGCCAAATTATAACACATGTCCTTGATCAATGCAGGAGAGCAGGAGAGAGAACCGATATCTCACTCATTTTTTTAGTGTCCATAAAAACATCTATCACTTCAGATTTTGTGGAAGGAAGTGGACAGTGCTCAGTGAATCCCATTTTCAAAAGCTTGCTACCTTCTCTCTCCTCTGTTCTAGGACTCAAATACTTACCATCCCATAGAAGGTGTTACTTGTCCAACCCCACTAGGAGGGAGCGAATAAAAACCAGAAACATCTGACGTTTGGGAAGGACGGTGTACACCTACAGAAAATAGAAACATGAGGCAATTTAAGTTAGGGGACATCTATCTTTCTTCTAAAACATTCTGTCTGGTGTAAATTTAGTCCCTTCAAAGATCCATCCGGTTAGTATTTAACTCCCAGGATCAATGCATCTACTTTCTTCCTCTCTCTGGTGTCCACAACCTACATTGATCATCTTTGCCTTTTCCATTGTTTTCATATTCTCTACACAGGAGATGGAAGGCAGTGAAGGTAGGCCATGATTAGGGGAGGACACGGGAAGTGTTAGGGCAAAATAATGTGGAACACAAATGAGAGAAAGTTCTTGTACACCTACTCAGCCAAGGGAAGACATAGAAGGGATGACAAGTACAAAAAGGGAACAGGTCAAACATGTTTGGACCAGAGGCAAAAAAATGAAGCCATATAGGAACTACCAACATGTGATCAGAGGTTCCTGGTGAAATTTCACCTTTGCCACAAACTCATTAGATGATTTGGGACTGCACTTTCTAATCTTAAAGCTTCTCTCGACAATATAAGGATGATAAATTATTTCACACAACTGTTGTAAGGATCACAGAGGTGCTTTGAATGTGCAAAGCATGCGGATCTTCTGTTTCTTGGACTTCATCCCCCAGAATTCACTTGGAATTCCTCAAACCAGAATTCTCAAGGCTTTTGACAAGAAGTCAAAGTCTTCCCAAGAGTGTTCAGTGATATACAGGTACGGAATGAAGGCTCTGTCAGCTATATTGTTTTCTTGAAGAAGATAGAGGAAATGGGTAGGAATGGTTAAACTTTGGGAGCAGCAAGTGATTAAAGGTCTGGTAGTCATTTTGCCCATTAGGTCCTACAGAGGACACAAAATATGAGTCCCCTAATCTGTTGCAGCTTTTGTGGATCAAAATGATAATTGCCATGGTTACTTGTGAGCCAAAAGAGGGGCTCATCCTAATATTCAGGATGGGGTTCCCCTCAATCCAGTCACAATCTGTCTTTGAGAAATTGTATATGCCTGTATTCTCTTTGATCTGGCAATGGTGTGTGTTTCTGTTTTCTTTTTTTCAGACTGAGCTCATGTGTATCTCTTGATAAGAGCTGAATTGTGATCAGTGTGCACTGGGAAAATCTTGGCTAAGGTGATGTGAAAGCTCTTCTTGTATGTATTTCATCTGTGACACATGTAAATTATCAGTTGATGTCACTGTATGTACTGTGTATGATTTTGCCTTCAGATGGTGTATGGTGACCCTCTGAGATATGGCCTTCTTAAGTCTTTGGATAGTGGCAAAAATCCAGTGGGATAACATTCATTTAGTCGAGACTAACATGTCTATCTCTGTTCTACTTTTCTTTTGAATAGATGAGATGTTAAAGTTTGGTCATATTCAAGGCTTGTTTTAGGTCTGGTTTCCCACTCAAGGTTATCTCTTGTGTTATGGTGTTCATTCAGAACCGTCCTCCCACCAACAGCCCATATGAACAAAATCATAGCAGTGGAAGTGAATGGCTATAAACCCTGGACATTCCCACAACCCAATTTTTGTGACTGATTAGAGGGAGGTGGAAAATGTGTCAGCAGCCCCTCCCCATGGTAATTTTCAGTCTGTAGAAACTCTCTATTCTTGTACATAAGAAAACTTGTCATACAGAAGGGACTGCCAATGTACTTTGGCACATGTCCAGTCCATGGGAATTCCAAAGCCTTATAGATAAGAGAATTTTATGGGACTGCCATTCATGGTGCCAGCTACAATCTTAATGTCAGTGAGTATACACAGTAAGGGAGCCATCTATACTTAGGTCAGGCTTGTTTTATGACTTCACATTCTAGGAAGGAATCTCTGAGGTGTACTTCTAGAGAACATTCAGAGCCTCCCAAATAATCATGACACTCTTCTATAGATACGTAGAAGGAGCGTTGGATATAAGGAGTATCACGCTACATTCCCTGAAGAGCCAAATCCAATTTGAATGATACTCTCACATTTCCTCTCTGCAGACCCGGACATTTGCCTTTATCTAAACTTCTTGGAAGATAGAATGTGTTAACTCTTTGCATGATATGCTGTTTTGGGTTAGAGTTCCTGTGGAATTTGGTTGGCAATTCAAGAACCAAGATACCAAGATTTGAAAAATGTTCTGGGTCCAGAGAAATATTTTCAAATTTTCCATTGAAGTACATTTATTAATATGACACATGGCATCAACACATGTCCACTTCCTTACACACTTCTCAGCAGTGTGAATGTCTGGCAGCATGCTTTTCTAGTTAAGGTATCTTGCACTGCCACTACTTAGGAGGTCACAGGGAGAAAATGAATAGAGAACTAATCATTACTGCGGGAGAAAATGAATAGAGAACTAATCATTACTGCGAACAGTTTGAGCCACTCCAGAGAAGAAATAAGAGAAATGCTATTGACAGAACATCCTTTAAACCTCCAAAAGTATGTTTGCTCAGAAATCTCAGATTGAGAGTAGATGCAAATGTCCAGGAAGGAAGGGTCAAGCATGAATGTTGACACCATGCCTATGGAGACTCTTGCTCTCTCTCTTTTTCTTAATATTATGGGTGCCCAGAATATAGAGAAGCAGCAGCAGCAGCAGCAATGAACAGGTCAGTGTTGCTCTCAGAGCTTTTATGCAGGTACTCGCAGAAGCCTTCTCTGGGAGTGGCACCACCTTTTATGGGGATGTTGCATCATGGTAGAAGCATAGTGAATAAGGCAGGCTGCCCCATTTATTTCTAGTGGGCCATAAAAAGGTCTTGAGAAAGAGTCTTGCACAAGGGCTTCTGCAAATGAAGAACTTCTGAAGTTGCAGCCTATTTTCTCACATTTTCCCCCTGTCACATTGGAAGCCGCCTTCTGTCTGGGTCTTCAAGTCCAAGCTACAATTTATCCATATATATAAAACCTGACACAATAGGAGAAATGAGCCTACTATGTGATTGGCCACACGTCTTCCCAGTGGAACAAATGTGTGGGGACTCCATCATTTGCCCTTAATGCCTGAAGTTATTGTGACAATAGACATAGAGTGGAGAGTGGAGGTCAGTATAGAGAGCAGGCCAGTACATGTAGACTACTGTGCCATCCCAAATACAATTGAAAATGCTGCCTTGGTGGTTACCACCAACACATGAATCCAGGCTATGGAGAAATGATGGGTTTGTTACTGAAACTGGTTCATCATCGTTATTATCATTACTACTATCTCCTCCTCTTATCCAAAGAATGAAGATCATATAAGGAATATGATTGATATCTGCCTGTGTATGTGTGAGGCACACTCTATATAATTAAGTGCCTGTGCCTCTATTATTAAATATGGTAACACACACACACACACACACACACACACACACACACACACACACACACA
>JAHTLZ010000010.1:55735005-55789640 GCA_023846285.1 Phrynocephalus versicolor | reverse complement strand
GGAGGCAAAAAAAAAAAAAAACAGAAGAGAAGGAATCAGGACGACGACGGGGCTCCGGGCGGCTTCGGAGGTGAGTCTGCATTTTTTCCTCTCTTTTTTCCTCCCTCCCCTCACGCAGACAGGAGCAAGGAAGTGCGGAGGGGTGGGGACGCAGAAAGAGCAACGAACCCCCAAGATCTCTGGTCCGAGTTTAAATGGCCAGCAGATCTTAGGGGTCGTGTGAAAAGGCCCATAGTATTGTGCAGTGAAGACTTCACTACAACACACCTATTAAAAAGTCAGTCCTTGTCTTTTAAGAAAAGGAAAATGAAAAACAGTTGGAGAAAGTAGTGGGAGGCACACTAGTTCACTCTTTCCCCACCTGCAGCTTCTCCACTCCCCAGAGATCTCCTACCCACAGGCTCAAGACATGTTTGCTTTTGTAAACATCCCTTTAGATTCTCTGGTCAGGAAAGCAGCAAGTGGGAGTTGCAAATGACCATCAGTAGAAGGGTTAAGCATCCCTCCTGCTCCTGCTGCGGCTTTTCTGATCACAATCTCAGCCTTCCAATGCTTGCTGTCCTCAAGGCACATGCACATAGCAGCAGTCTGAGGCCTTTATCAAGCATGTAGCTAAGCTTTGAACATCTGGCTTGACCTTCAGGAAGGCACACTGGAGCAGTGGGCAAAGTGGGCACAGGGCAGACTTCACCGTAAATAAAAGGCAGAGGGTGCATGGTTGCAGCTGATCTTCTGGGAATTACAAACAGTGAAATGCTGGTGAAATCTCAAGCCCATCCTTGACATGTGTGTTCAACCCATTCCCTCCTCCAAAACCACTCTCTGCAGAAAGGGCAAAAAGTTACCTTGTTTCTGGCTGATGTCGGCAGGCAGGTGAGGCGAATGGGAGCCATGGCTAAAATGCTCATTGCTGTATGGGATGAGGGGGGTGAGTGGATGGACGCCATGGGATGGCTGCACTACAGGAACCTTGTTGGACTGAAAAACACAAGTCAGAGGAGAAAGAGAGAGAGAGATGGGGGGGGTGAGGATTTCTCATTGTTCAGCTGCAAAATACAGGAATCAGAAGAACACAAGGAACATTTAGAAAACAATTTTCTCAATGGCGCCATACACTCAGGAGTGGTTGGCTATGGCCAGGGTCAGTATAAAGGTCATCCAACACATATCCCAGAACCCTCGGAGAAAAATCTCTTGGGGGAAGAGACTTTCACCTATACAGAGGTTAAGTACTGTACGGCCTGGGTACAAGCTCCCTCAAAGATTGAATCTCACAGTATGAACCAACTCGGGTGTTAAAGTCATCAGGAGAGTTCTTTCTCTCCATCCTTCACTGGTGCGCCTCATAAAAAGACATGAAAGGGCCTTCTCTGTTGCTGCTCCCAGACTTTGGAACTCCCTCCCATTGGAGGCCAGGACTGCCCCATCCCTGCTGCCTTGCCGGAAGCAGGCAAAGACCTTCCTTCCTTTTCAGGCAAAAATTTCCTGAATGAGGGACTACCTACTGTGCCTTTTTATGACTCTACCATACATGGCTACACAGACTTTGTGTTATAAACACTTATAACTTTGTGTTTATATCTCTCCTTGTGTGACACTATGGGTGTTTATACACGACCCCTAAACTCTGGGGCAAATGGCTCCCAGCTCCGAAGCTTAACAATGTTTCCCCACCAGCTCCAGAGTTTACAGGAAATTAAGTGCGGCCACACCCACTTTAGTGCGTCCCAGCACACCTTTCAAGTACCTGCTCTCTGGAGGTGAAAATTCCTTGATGCGGTGTAACGATAGTGAGTGCGGGACTCTCCTCGCTTCTGTTTGTTGTTGTTTTTTGGCTCCCGCCCCTTTAAGAGCTACTTTACAGAGACAGGAATGTTGCCGCGGCAAGAGCGGAGGCAGAACGGAGGTGAGCCACGATCTTTTCTTCCTTTTTTTTTCTCCCTCCCCTCACGCAGCGAGCAGCCAGGGTGGGGACACAGGAAGAGCGAGAAGCCCCTAAGATCTCTGGTCCGAATGTAAGTGGCCAGCGGATCTTAGGGGTCGTGTAAAAGCGCCATATGTTATCAAATGTTAGCTTTAATGTTGCCTTATAATGCTGTAAGATGCTCCCAGTTCCCTGTTTCTCAAACTGTTTGTGTCTTAATTGTAATGGACTGTCCATGGGCTCCTTACTGTAAGCCACCTGGGGTCCTTTTCCAATGAGAAAAGTGGGGTGAAATATTCAAAAATAAAATGAAATAAAATAATATAAAATAATATAAATAAGTATTAAATCCATGTCTACCTTTGCTGGAGCAATGGAAGAAATGATACGTTACAGAAAATATGATAAATTGCATCAAACGGGAGGCTCAAATATACCTTCACTGTGCCACAGCCCCTCCCAACATTGGTGCACTACAGTACCCATGACCAACATTATTCTTATTCTTATTCTTATTATTTATTACCTTAGCCAATAGGAAAACAGCAAAAAAAAAATCTGGGAAACTGACCACCACATCTCAACAATTTGGAAGTACAGTAATGATATGTGGAAATAACAACACATTTTATTTGTTACAGCAAAAAAAATAATAATGCTATTATTAGCTACTACATTGTTTCTCTGAGGGAACATTGTTTAGACCTTGTTAACACCCAAGATATAGAGATATGAGAACATCATAAGTTTTAATCTGATGTGCCACCTATTCCTTCTCTCTCCCATAGTAGCTGCCTGAATAGACGATACTTCTGTGCACAATGTTTCTGTGACATGGTCCTCCAGTGTCAAATGCTAATCTCCACTAACATATCTAAAGTGACATGCTGCCTTTATATCGACATATTGATTTCTGTGGCTTGCTAATGGAAAGTACAGGCTTCCTGTAAATATGGTTGAGAGCGGCACCTCCCTAAAGCTGCACACTTTTCGGTGCTGTTGACATGCGAGTGTGGCCCCAACAAATGCCTGTAAACTTGCAGATGAATGTCCCATGAGGGTCTTTTAGAAATGCTTAAAATGCTTTAAAATCTTTCCACAGAATCAGGGTGCACACACTCTTTAACTTGCTCACTCCTGCTCTCCCCAGCTAAGTGCTGACTTCCTGAAAAGACTTGTGAGACTGGATGCACCATGGGATTCCCAAGGCCTTTAAACTCTACAGTAGCACAGCCTTGTAGAAATTCAGTGTCCGTGCCACAGCTACGGATTATGAAGATCCGCAGAGCAAGGCAAGTGCGTCTTTTGTTGTACATCAGATCTTCAAAACATGTCTTTCTTGGACTACAGCACCAAACATTCTCAGCTCCCCGTAGCTACAGGCCATAATGGTCAAAGGACTGTGAGATCTATGGCCAGAAAAGCAAATTTCTAAAGCCTTGTGAACTATTAGAGCATCATAGGTTGGTGTACTGGATGTTGGCAAATCCAGCTCATCTCAGTACATTAAGAAGTCATTCTGGATGAAGCCAAAGGCATATCTAATGCAGCATTATGCATCCACACAGTTACTCACAGTCCAGACCAAAGTACTATGGAACCCAATATATCAAATGGCTCAGTAGTGCCCTGCATCTGATAATGGAGATTGTGACTAACTGTGACTCATGGTCACTGACAGCCATATCTTTCGTGTATGTATCAGATCGCTTTGTAAAGCCTTCCAAACTGGAAGCCCTCACTGTGTCCTGTGTCAGTGAATGCCAGAGTTTAAATAATGTCCATGGTGTTAGCTGCCTTCAGTCTTCTGCCTCTTATGGATGTAATTTTAGATGTGGAGTGAACTCCTTAGCACTCTTATGTGGTATGACTCTGTTTTTGGAATCTAGTCTTTAAGGGCCCACCAGGGCATCACCAAGGCCTTCAGGTAAGTCTCTGAACTCAGGAAAAAAGGAACATGAGCAGACCAAGGAAGACACAACTAAAAATGGTGAAGACAGCATGTGATGTCATTTTTCTTGTGGCAGCTGTTGCAAAGAAATAACTGAATGAGAAGATTCAGTTGTGAATTGCCAACACTTTTCCATCAGAGGAATCATAGAGGAACTTGTTTTAAGAGATGAAAAAATCAAGTAGTTGTGCTCTTAGGCAAATGCTCTGCTCACACTAACCTGCCTCGAGCATTCCTGCCATTTCATACTTGCCTGGTTTCGCCCACAGTTGCCTTTAAATTGCGGCTGACGTCACCACAATGGGAGAAATCAGAGTTTGCCACTCCACAACACTCCACTCATAAAAAAAGATATCCATAAAGTCCAAGAAAGGTTGTATCATGCCAGAATCTCATTTAGGATCCAAAGGAGAGACCTAAGAACTGATCCATGTATTTTACTTCTCTAACATGAAAAAACACTTTCAGTTGGAAAATGGACCAAGTTATGAATTCTAACTTCCTATCTTCAGAGTTGGTATTGTTACAACCCTGAAATTTGTAGAGTACATGCAATATGTATTACCACCACCACCACCACCACCACCACCACCATAATCACCATCTTCTTCTTCTTCTTCATGTTTTCCAGCAAGTGCAGGGTCTGCTCTTTGGATCTTAAAACACCACTTTATCAAACTTATTGTGTATTCAAGGTACAAGCTGAAAATTTGCATGTTTTTATTGTGACAGTGCCTTGTCATCTCTGTTTTGGGTTCCCACATGGCTGCTGGCCATTGATTTTCAGGTGGTCAGCAGTCTGGCAATGGTGGAAGATGCCGCTCTGTGTACATGTCCATCGCAGTTAATCCGGCATTCTCTCACCTTCTCTTTGATTAATATCACACCTAGTTGCTATATTGGATAGTATCATTTGGGATGTGGTTAGGTAGGCAGATACCCAATAACCAACAGATCATATGTATTTCCATGGCATGGAAATGGTTCTCTATGCCAGCTATTGTTGCCCAACACTCTGTGCCATACAGTGCAACATGGTGGACTACCGTCATGTGAATCTTAGATTTGACACAAATTGAAATTTGTCTGTTGCAAAGCACCCTAGTGAATTCTTGCCTTCACAACCAGGCCTTATTCACCCTTACTCACACATTATCACTGATGCCACCATCGCCTTGGAGATGGAAGCCAAGATTGGAAGATATCTACCTCTTTAATTTTGGGATCATTCCATGAATGGTAACAGCCTCGAGGCACTCTGTTTTCTTGAGGTTTAGGTAAAGTCTAAAATGGTTTAGAGTACATGCCATGTGCATATAAGCTAGGAATTACAGGAAATGTGTGTGCTGCCCCCCTATTTTGACTACTCCCATAGATCCCTGACAGGCTTCTCAGTGAAAATTGGGTACCTGAATGCAAAGGCCAGGAGTTTTGATTCCTCACTGTGCCTGCTGGGAGAAGAGACAGCCTGTGGGGCTAACATCACAACCCCAGAAGAAACCTAGAAAACCCTGGAAAGAGCTGACACCAGAGGTGTGTGTGTGTGTGTGTGTGTGTGTGTTACAGCTCCAGTTAAAGTTCTGTAAAAGCAAAGTTCCTCATCAAAGAAATATGTGGGGTGATGTCATTGTAACTCAGCTTTCTCCTGCCATTTGCAAATGATAGCTAACAAACTGGAATGAGGCAGGGAAAATATTTAAGCAAAATATTTAAGTAAAATATCATTGAATGCTACCACCACATAGCATTACGAGGGCCTTGAACTGCGGCCGCCATTTATGTTAGCACCCCTGAAGCGATCCCTTCTCATTGTTCCTGTTGCCAGTAAAAGGAACAAGCAGCACGTGAGCTTCTCTCAGTTGCACCAAGAGACAGTGAGACCCTTGCAGACAATGAAGGAAGCCAGAAGCAGCGGACGTGTGTGTGTGTGTGTGTGTGTGTGTGTGTGTGTGTGTGTGTCTTCATGCTGGAAATGGCATCAGCCTACCTCAAAAAATGAAGAATAAATGTCTTCAGATTCTCAAGTTCACGTCAATGGCTGCCTAAATCCTGATTTCAACTGTAATGTATTTACTTGGATGACCAGCTAATAAATGGATCAAAGCCTTTTCTTCCTGCACTGACCATATTTACCGTGGCCCAGATTTCCATCTCCAGTCCTCCAAATACCTTTGCTGAGATATTCTGTTCAAACAGTATGTTGCGTCTAAGATGTGACTGGGCCTAAAGAACTGAAACACATAAGTTATGTAGAAGGTATATTAAGCAGCTGCTCTTGCATCCACTGTATTCTTAGCAAGCCTGCTTCAATGCCCCAGTTCTTTCTTCTTCAATTCACTCTGAATGGGAATCCAAGTGAAGGTTCCCCATGGATGCCAGCATGGCTGAAGTTGCCACAAAGAATTTTCAGGCAGCCAATCGGAGCTTTGCTGCTATATCAGGTTGTTGACAATTCTCAAGCCTCTTGTGGACGCCCACCTGTAAGCTCCCTGTGAAGCGCCAGGCACACAATTTCTTCACTTCTTTTGACAAGAGATACCACCACAGCCCACCTCAAGACACCCGTCCTAACCACAGAGTTCAAATGACATAACAGACATTAGGCATTCGACTTCTGCGGTGAGCCTCTACTTTAACAGGGTCTGCAAAGGTCTCTGTATGTGCTTGTGCTGGGAAAGACATCTGCAAGCCTGACAAATGTGAGACTATCGATAAACGTTGAATTCAGCTTCTCAAGAATTTCCGCTGGCATATTTGAAAGGGCATACTGTGAGAAGTGTGTACCTTAAGGAAATGATGTATAAAGGAAATACTCCACCATAGGGATTTTTTAAAAGCCAGGTAGCATACCTAATCCACTTCTGTCCCTGCACCCATAACTGTTAAGACCCCACACAATTATGCTTGCTCATTCTACGTTCTGCGTAAGGGTAGCTAAAACAGTCTTTTTTGGGTTTCTTTATCTTTCTAATTTAAAGCACACACTTGTTCCCTCATATTTCAGCACCAGTTTTTTTATATTCTGGGGCAAAAGGTGCACATGAAAACTGATACTCAACTTTGTACACAACTATGCTACGGTACACACCGGGAGAAGTGTGTACAAAAGAGGGAATTCCATCTGTTGTACATTTTTTTTAAAAAATGTACACATTAACCGGAATGCACCTAAAACGCCAGCATCAGCAGAAATAAGTGGAAAAAATACACACATTTTGGTACATAGTTTTGCTTGAAGCACTGCACTGTGGCATTCTTCAGTTTGCAAATTCTCTCGAACAGTGTGAATCAGACTGGTCTTTGTTAAATGCAAGCCAAATAAATATCTTCCTAGGCACACGGAGAATCATTTGTGAGAGGTTGGGGAGCATTCTAGGACTGGTGGTGAGTGAAGCCCACAGGCATCAGGGATTATGAAGAAGTTCTATCACACTACTGCAATTTTGGCCACACAATCTTTTAGCGAATATCAGTGATTATTTTTAGATTCACAAAATAACAAAAGCACTGGTGCTTTTTCATGGCTCAATATTGACATTATCTAACACTGAATGCCCTTGCAGAATCTTGCACTTGTTGATTTGTTTGCTTAGAAACTACCAGGCATGGCTTTGTGGGAAATTTTTGTAATAAAATCTGAAGCATTCTTTAATCTTCCTTTAAAGTCACATGGATACACAGAGAGAAATTCTGAAGTAAGCTTCAACTTATTAGGTGAGGCTTACTCATGGACATGTTTCTCACCAATCAAAATTGCCCAGCTTTGACTATGAGATCAGAGGGGGCCCACGTTACTTGTTGCCCAAGGTGAATAACAAGATGGCAGGCCCCTTGCCATGCAGACAGAGATGCTGACCAGATGGATAGTTTAATGCTTCAGTCCTGGTGACAAAGGCCAGGCGTCTGAAGTGCAGCACACATATTTCGAACATCCAAAAGCCTCCTGTGAATCTGTACCCTCAACCATCTGCCTCCTGAGGTGACTATTCCGTTCCGCATAATCATATGGCCAAACCTTGGGAAGATGCCATTCACATTTAGTCATGTTTAATTATCTTGTAAATACAAAGTAACTGCAGGCAAAGCATCAAACAATCTGTAATTGGTAAAACACTGTCCCTTTAAAAACAACAACACACCTATCTTGTAAATCTATTGTGATTATAATGTAAGCTTCTTTTGAGCATTCATTTATATAGACTAGAGATGGGCATGAGCCTGTGGTACCACATGTTCCTTTCCCCCACCTCCCCAGGCTGTGACCCGTACTCACCAGCTGGAGCATTCTCCTCTCTTCCTCCTCTTCGGCTGATCCGATTCCCACCAGGAGCACAGGTTTGCCTGTCCTGCCACCTTTTCTGAGTGGCCAATCAGAAAAAGAAGCAAGGCAGGGAAGCTCATGTTCTTGTGAGGACTGGTTGGACAGATAAAGATGAGGAGAGGAGTGGGTGCCGGCTGGTGAGTGGGGGATCCAGCCAGGGAGGCAGGGGAAGGGAACATGTGGAAACAGTGCTGCCATGCATATGAACTGACATGAACCTCTGAACTGAGGTTCATGCTCATCTCTAATATAGACATTTGAATATAGCTTCTACAAAGCTGGTCAGTCACACCTGAGATTAATAACATATTTATTCAAACGTCATGGTAAAAAGCAAGAAAGAACTCTAGAAGCAATGGATGTAACTATAGTTCCATATATATATGTATGTATGTATGTATGTGTGGACAGTAATCCCCTGCATATTGCGGGGGCTAGGGACCCGACCTGACCCGTGATAATGGAAAATCTGTGATATGCAGATACTGGGTAGGGTCAGGACTGGGGGGGGGGGCTATCTTGGGCCTCCTACACTTTCCTGAGGCCTGGCACAGCCCCAAATGGGCCTTCAATGGGCTTCCCGGGCCTGTTGGAAGCTCCAGAAGTGGTTTCCAATTATCGGGAAGTCACTTCTGCTTTTGGGCGATCCGGAATGCACTTCTGGTTTTCCGGAAGTGACTTCCCGTTTTCTGGAAACCACTTCTGGGGACTCTGACAGGAGGCTATGCAGGGCATTGCCAGGCCCAGGGTAAGTGTAGGAGGCCTCAATTGGGCCCAAACAGCTTGCTCCAGGGGGGCTTGCCTTTCATATACTGTGCTCCTGTGATATACCGGGACCGCAGTACATGAAACACGAAATGGCGGGGGACAACTGTACTAATTCTCCTCTATTTCGTACTGGTTAGGCTGCATCTTGAATACTGTGTCCAGTTCCTGGCCCAGCACTTTAAGAAAGATGCCAAAAAACTGAAATAGGTTCAAAGGAGAGCAAGAAAGGTGATCAGGGGACCAGAAACGAAGCCCTGAGAGGAAAGAAAGAAGAAACTGGGCATGTTTAGCCTTTTTCAAATACTCGAAAGATCGTTATACAGAGGAGGGGCAGGATCTGTCCTCAATCATCCCAGAGTTGAGGGCATGTAATAATTGATTCAAGTTATAGGAATCCAGATTTAAGCTGCATATCAAGATAAATGTTTTAAATAGGACATCAGTGGAGCCAATTACCTCAGGAATTGGTGAGTGCTCCAGTGCTGGAGAGAGAAGATTGGAAAACCATCCATCAGATCTGCTCAGATTTTGATTCCTGCCTTGAACAGGTGGTTGGATTCAATGGCCTTTCAGGCCCCTTCCATTATTCTAGGATTCTCTGAGTCGAAGAGTGCAAAAATTATCTTTTTAAACAGCAGCTCGCAAGAATTTCCAAGCCAGCTTTGCCAATGTCATCGTGGCTCTGGGAACCTCAGAACTGTAGCCCCAAACATAAACTTTTCCAAGTCATGCTAGAAGCTCAAAAAAAACCCCACTCTGTCTATTTGGTGAAAAGACCCCTAAGCTCAGCAGCACAAAACAGTCCTTGCCTGCCCTAGTTCACCTGTTTAGCATCGGCACCTCCAGGCAAGGCTGGAAAAGGCTTCAGCCCTCTGAGACCACAGGGGGCTGCAGCTGATCGTTCTACATGCCATACCAACCCAGTATGGTCAGTACTGATCTCATTCTGATGCCTCACTTGTTACAAAGAAACTTCCTAAGAGAGGAAAATAGCATCTTATTACTTTCAATGCTGATCTTTGTTTTGGCTGGGGGTGGGGGAAGAGATCAATATGTAACCAACAAAAATGCTTAGCCAAGAAAGTCTTATATTTTTCTTTAGGCAAAATTCTATTAACTCTAATTCACTCCTCAAACAAGTAAGTGACCACAATCTTCTGTCTAAGCCAATTATACAAGATGTCAGTCCAGCCTTAGACACACACCATTTAAGAAATTTTGATCATTGTATGCATTAGGACTGCTTCGTAAGCAGTTTGGCAAACCCCCAACCCTTAGTTCCTTCTTTGCTGCTTAGGAATCTTACCCAGCATGCTGCTGAACTACTTACAATATTTAAATCAGATTTGGTCTCCTAATCCATATGTTTCTGCTGTTATTTTTAGTTAAGAACTATAATTTTTATAATTACATGCTGAGCCCCTAAGGAGTCTCACAACCATTAAAACAGGACAAAATCATTTAAGACAATAGTTACAAACATAAAACCTTCAGCATAATTCACCAGACTAGCTAAAAAGACAAAAAAATTAATCAGTAGCCCAGCAAATCCCATGCTTTTCTTTTTTTTTTTAAAAAATGAAAGATCTTTGTTAATCTCTTGAAACTTGCAGCAGAATTGGTTTGTGGCCTAATTTTATTTGAAACATCATTTAAATTATAATGATCATTGGTTCGCAATTTCTGTGGACTATCTTTAGTATGTCTTTAAGCACATATTTAAAGGGTCTGTTCTGTATACAGAGCTCAGATAGTCCTTCCAATAATGTCTTGCATTGATCTTAAGCTTGATCTTGTAACAATGTATTATAAAACAATGTGGGTGCATCGTGACTTATGCCAACTCTTTTGACGGTCTTCCAGGTACAGAATACTCAGAAGTGGTTTGCCATTCCTTTCTTCTGAAGGCATTTCTGGGGTTGTATAGCTTGCCCAAGGCCAGACAGGTTGGCTATTCTTGCTGGAGGCGCACTGGAGAGTCTGAACTCCCAAAGTCTGCCTAATTTCTCAAAAAATAAAATAAAATAAAATAAAATAAAATAAAATAAAAAAGGGGGGAACAACTTTCCAAACCTTTAACCTCATATTTCCAGAAGAGATCCTTAACTACGATATCCTGAGATCTAAAGGCTATCTTAACATTCCAGATTCCAAAGCCATTAAAAAAGAAGAAGAAAGTTGTACGGGAGCCAAGCAAAGTATCTTTTAATCTGACCACAATGGGACAGTGCAAAAGTAGAAGAACTTGGAAAGTTCATTCTTCAACTGTCTGTTGTGGATAATTAATACCATCTACAAATAGCCAGGTGATTCTTCCTCTTTTGGCTTGTGTAGGTTTTTGGCTGAATATTTTCTCACCACGTTCTAACAGCTATTTTGCATACCACCATGAAACCCACATAATGGAGGTTTCCACTGGTATTCAAAAACGGAGGCTTTTTATGAACAGATGGCCTGTCAGGCTGCCACAGCAGGAGTGCCATTTGCACTGGGAAAAAATACTGTATCTTGCAAAAGGCAGAATGGCTACATGGGAGTGAGACATCTAACGGCAACTCACACTCTACATTTCTCCTTTGAATTGTGCAGGTCTGAAACAGCATAATTTTGGTTATGCACAGATTTTTTAAACCAACCAATGAATCAATATTTAATAAATAAATATTCAATAAATATAGTCCCACAAATTCAATATTGATGGTATCAAAGTGGTCTACTTGCCCCCAAACACATCTCTGTTTCAGCATGCGTGTGTGTATGAACCAACTGTTTATGCTTTGTAAGTACATTGGGGGGGGAAGAGTTATATATGGATTTTGAACTATACAGGGGTCTGTTGCCCCTAACACCAGCGTTGTTGAAGGGAGAAGTGCATATGACATGGATCTCTTCCTTGTAGAGAGGGATAGTGCATCTGGTCTTCATGAATTCTAGACTACTGTATTACTAAAGGCTAGACCTGATTCTCCACCTGATTCTCCAGATTCGCCTATTTGGTGGGAAAATTTGTGTAGAAATTCTTCTTCTGCCTAAATCTACCCCCTGAATTTAACAAAGCTGGCAGCCAGCCATCATTCTTTGCACCGTTTATACACATAAGTTCTGTAACATTTGCTTCTGAAATGTTCACAGCTGTATTACTTTTAAAGTAAAGACAGGCTAACAAAATGTCCTTCTAGAAGAGTCAAGTAATATGCACATCCTTAGCTATCTTACGATCATATGAATGCAGTAGCTGATTTACAGGAAAACCACAGAGAAGACACTGTGACAGCTTGAACCACCACTTTCCCCATGTATCTACTGCTTCTTGCGTTAAGGAAAAACTGCTCAAAGATATTATCAGATCTGTCTACAAAGGATTCAGGCAAGACAGAGAAGTGGGCAACCACTTGTTTTGCTCCCTATTTTTTTAGTATTATTTTCTTTTGGGGGGGAACCAATTAAAAGTGGAGGGGAGGATACGACCGGCCCAGCTACAGGGGAGGGTGTCCCCAGTGTCTGTATAGCAGTTCCCCAAGTGGTGTGGAAGTTCTACTCCACTCCAGGGAGAGGTTAGTGTTGGCTCTCCCACCATAGGCCTTCAGAGGGTTGATGTAGACTTTGCCATTCCACTAAGCTTCCCGTTACACCTGTTAGATTTTCATTTTAAAGGGGTCTTTAGATTCATTATTGTTGCCCATATGCTATTGCTGAAAGGCACAGCGAAAGAGGGAACATGCAAGCATCTCTCCTCCTCCCCAACCTCCCCACCTTCAGGCTTCAATGGACTTCTCATCACACTTTCAGCACTGGCACTGCTTGTGAGACTGATCACCTAACTGGTCACACAGTGGGAAGCCTGATGGAATGGGGGGATGCTTAGGTGACTTCTCCTCCACTTTGTGACAACAGGATATTAATCCATGGATGCATTTGATAATACTGTATATCGCATTTTGTTATCTGCAATTGGGTAGTATAGGAACACTGTAAGAACTCATAGAATGAAGAGACGATTCAAGACTCATATGGTACTGGAGAATCTCTTTCACAGCCAGCTCTCTGGGAGAATTGAGCATATCCCTGCACATAGAAAACTAGCTTGTAAAGGGCAAGGCTAGGCAGTAACTTTTCTCCATGACAACAAATTTTCAGTTTGAACATAACAGTTCTGAATCCCTGCCTGGAGTCTGAACTGACGGCGCCCTTTTACCACTTCAGAGGTGGCAGAAATGTGTAGGTTTCCTTCTCAGACAGCCTGCATATTTCTAATTGTATTATTTATTCATTTATTTATTGGATTTTTATACCACCCATCTGGCAGCAAGGTCACTCTGGGCGGTTTACAACAATTGCACAAACAGGACGAAATTTACTCTTCACTACTCAGACCAGCATGCTTTCTCCAGTTAGACTTTTGGAACAAAACAAATTTGTTTCTAGAGGCCACATATTATATGGCAAGGGGAGTTTCTTTCATCTTGAAAGCCTCAAGATTCTTCAGTCTGCTCATTGCAGATAAGGTAAAGAAAGCTAAACGGATTGCGTTGGATCTCAGAATTAGATGATGACAGAAAAGCAAATGCAAATAGACATGTAAGCTAGGAAACACTGAAATGCTGGTAAGAAAATTCAGCCGGGTGGTATTATTTTCAAGACTGCCATATTGCTGCCTCCATTTCGCTTGTCGTGTGACACATTTAGACTCTCCACAAGCTCTGAGCAGCAGTCTTTGGCCACAAACGAGGCCCATGTGAAAGTATTCTAAGAAGTTTTCTGGACTGTTACCAACCAACCACTGTTGCTGATGCTCAGTGAATTTCGTGCTGTGGTTCTTAGCAATCAGGCTAGCAACTCCAAGCAGCGGTGAATGAGTCAAAACCTTCAAAGCGATCCCATTCTGCTAGCGCTTCCCCACCCCACACAAAACAGCACTTTAAATAAACAAGTGGCCAAGGCTGTCAGCAACAACTCCCATATAAAATGGGGAAAATATTCCACAGTAGTAATGTTAGTGTTAGTGTTGAAGATGCCATTGCTTCCTGGTAGGCTTTCTGGAAATCACTGGATTCGGGACACACTTTGGAAGATTCAGAAAACAGAGAGCCAGGAATCAGGTCAAGTACTTCTGAGACTGAGAAACCTAGAATTATGTAGGTCAAGGAAGGCAGGAAAGATGCACACAAATCCAAACACTTGGTAGAAACAAAAAACAAATGAAAAATAAAATAAAAACTGTGGCTGTTGTACTCTGGCCATCTCTTAAGATAAGACTCACTGGAAAAGACAATAATGCCATGAAAAGCTGAAGATAGCAGGAAAAGAGGATGTGGTGTATTGACTCAATACAGGAACTCCTTTGAGTTTGTAAGAGATGACCAGAGCTGTTAATGGTAAGGCATTTTGGAAGTTATTTATTTGTAGCAAAACCATGAGCCTGATATGACAACAACAACAACAACAACAACAACAACAACAGCAACAGCAACAGCAACAGCAACAACAACAACAACAACAACAACAACAACAACAACAACAACAACAACAACAACAACAACAACAACGGAAGGAAGGAAGGAAGACGGGGAAGCATAGCACACTAGCGGTTTGTCTGGCTGAGAATTTGTTGAGGCAAATCTGAGGATTTGAGGTTATGATAATGTCAAAAGTATGTGTGGCATCCAAAGCAATATTCAACATCAGCCATCTTTTATTATTGCAGCAGACCACTCACAGAAACATAAGGAAAGAACGGCCACCTCCTGGCATGGGCTAAGTCAGTGTCCATCAGTGGAAGCGTCAGAGGCAGCAGTTTTGCCATGTCGGGGCTGCCAGGTAGTAGTGATCTGCTCCAGAGGTACAAGAGGCAGGGCTGGGATTTAAATCTTAAGTGAGTGGTTGCAGCCACCTCTGCTTAAATCACGAAATGATGTCTGCCTATGAAACCCTCTACTGCAAGTCGCATGGAGAGCTCACCCTCAAAGACCGCAGACCTCCCGCCACCAGCTTTTCAGAGGCTGCTTCATGCGCAATCTCACAGAATACGGCAGCAGCATCTCGAGCCAGCTTTCTCAACCTGCTACCAGGATGTGGATGAACATTTAGTCATTTCAGAGTTTGGTGGACAGCTTCTGTTTTCTCACTTGCGCTGCAGTCAGCTTGCTTCAGCCCACCACCATAACAAAAAGGAAATAAGGGAAAGTCACTACCACCTATGCTTGGGGTTTTCTTATCGCTGGCTCCTTCCCACACTGCCCCTGCCATGAGTTCTCAATTTAGGAGAAGTCTCTTTGCTACTCCTTGTGCCTCACCGCATCATAGCGAGTGATGTAGGCTTTCCTTTGACAATGGGTACACGATTAGAACGATAAGAGCTATCATAGGCAACCAAGCTCTAAAACTGATGTATGAGTTGCTGGGTCAGTAAATAAAGATTTAGCACATAACCGCCAGCATCTACTATGAGTTGCTGGGTCAGTAAATAAAGATTTAGCACATAACTGCCAGCATCTACTAAATGTCACAAGGTCAGATTATGTCCAAGTGAGAATTCAGCTCATCAGGTGAAAGGTGACAGCAAAGCAATGATTCCCATAAATCGCACAACAGCAATACAGGAAGCGGGTTGGCCTCGTGGATTCATCTTTACCATGTCTATGGATAGCAGCTCTCCAGGGTTTCAAAGGGGAATCTTTTCCCAGTCCTACCTGGGATGAAACTGGGATCTGCTGCATGCAAAGCATGCACTTGACCGCTGGCTTAGAGTCTATTCCATATGTTTTCCTCAGATGCCCGCTGTAGTGCAGTTCACAAATGCCATAGCTCCACACAAGCGCAGTAACGGGATATGAGATCAGAAACAAATAAGAGGACATACTGTGCAGGCAAAAACTAGACTAGCGGACCCCAACACCAAGTGGGACAAACGCTAAGAGAAAGAAGGAGTGCGCAGACTTGTGACCCAATGACCCAGTGGGACCCTTCCAGCTCTGCAGTTCTAAGATATTTTATTTATTTATTTATTTATTTATTTATTTATTTATTTATTTATTTATCTATCTATCTATCTATCTATATAGCTTGTATGCCGCCCACTACCCAAGGGTCTCTGGGCGGCTCACAATCAGAATGAACAATTAAAACATCAAGATACAATAAAATTAGAACAATAAAACATGTAAATGCAATAAATACAATACATTAAAAACACACCACTAAAATTGCCATCAGGACCCACAATCATTAGTTAAAAACTTTTGGAATAGGAAGGTCTTTACCTGGCGCCGAAATGTTATCAACGTCGGTGCCAGGCAAGTCTCATTTGGGAGGGCATTCCATTGTCTGGGGGCAGTTGCTGAAAAAGCCCTATTCCTGCAAGCCATCCCCTTCACCTCCTTAAGGGATGGCTCTTTCAGGAGGGCTCCCTGACTGAATATGCCAGCATTATCAGTTTACTCTGACATCCAGAGAGAAAACAACTGGCTTTAATGAAAGAACCACAAGTTGAAGAAAAAGAGCCACCAGCACTTTCCTGCACTTGCTCCCAAAAGAGCTCACACCAGAGCTCAGCCCATGAGTGGAGAGCTTCCTTCCCCTTGAGTTCCACAAGGGAAAGGTTGTGGTCTCCGTACTGGCAATATGGAGGGAGGGTCAAAGCCTAGTGTGGAACCAAGCCAAAGCACATAAACACATCTTATTCATTCACCTACACTCAAGTGTATGCATGGTGAAAGGTTGGAGGCAGGTACTCAGGACTAACAAGGACAGTGTTTAGAGAGACTTCTGTAAATCCTGCACACAATGGTCAACTTTCTTGTGCTAGCTTGTCTTCCCCTAAGCTTGTTTATGCTTTCTCTGTCTCCTAGGGAAAGGGGAGAAATAATTACCAGGAAGTAAGTGAGCAAATGTATGGAGCATCATGGGGCAGAGATGTGACCTGCACCGACTCTCCAGAGCCTCTGTCATGGGTACCCAAGTCCAGACATGGCTTCCCACCTTGGGTCCCCAGGTATTCTTGGACTACAACTCCCAGAAGCCTTCCCCACTAGCTGTGCTGGCCAGAATTTTTGGGATTTGTAGTCTACAAAAATCTGGCAATCCAAGGTTGGGAATCATTGGTGTTTGCATGTCCAAACTTTGGCCCTCCTGATGTTTTGGACCACAACTCCCAGAATTCTAAGTTTAGATTGCCAATGACAAAGGACTGTGGGAGTTGTGGTCCAAAACACCTGGAGGGCCAAAGTTTGGACATGCCTATGGGGTCCCTACTCTAGTTAGGCTGTATCTCAGCTTTTCTATTTCTGCTTGGGAAAGAAGCTGCAACATCTCCAGTGCAAAACGATACTCATTTGGGACCTTCACCTTCACTTCTCCCAAGCCCTTTGCTCACCCAAGATCCAAAACAAAATTCTGGGGGCCAGTTTGGATGAAACGGTAGTCCAGCGGTCTACAGAAATTATAGCCTTTGGCTTTGAGCAGCACTACAGACATGCATCTCTTGGTGAAGGTAGCACCATGTTTGATATGTATCTGCAGTAAGTTTCATTTCTGAAGGATGGCCTTTTACTCTTTCAACTGAGCAAGGCCATTTGCGTTTGCTTTGCAAGCAGTTCTCTTCGGAGAGGAAGACGTGGGTGGTTCAGTAGGAGAAAAACAACAATAGTGTGGACGTGGAAAAATAAAGGTCAAAAGGTTCATCAGAGGATATCCGTGTTGCCCCCTCTGTCAAAAATATACAAATGCAAGACATCAAGTTGCTTGTGGGGCAAAAAAAGCCTGGGCAAATGAACTTTTGATGCCCCCTACAATGGCTTAATATGATCTTACAGGCAAGAAATAAAGACTTCATACTAACTAGAGTTTTAAGCATGCAGAAAGAGCCATTGGTCTCCAACTAACACTGGATTGTATCAGATATTTTAAGGCTGTGGCGTTCATGAAGAACATCTACAACCAACAAATATGAAACATGATTAACAGCACACCTCAACCTCATTCTTCCAGTCTGCAGAACGGCACCATGGGACTTCAATCTAACTGTAGATGCTGTGGCTTCAACCTCAAGTCAAGTTAATTTCTGAACATTTCTGCTTCTTATTTTGTACCCAGTCGATGAAGAGCACTCAAGTTTCAAAAACCAATCTTTTAAATGTTATTTTAGTAATCAATGAAGTTAAGTGATCCCTGATTTTACTGTGATAAAGCCCTGACATTTCCAGAAATAAACTGATATTCTAGGTAACTAAATACAGGTAGTTTGTCTAAACTTCTCCAGTCTCATAAGAACATAAGAAGAGCCATGCTGGATCAGGCCAAAGGCCCATCTAGTCCAGCTTCCTGTATCTCACAGTTGCCCCACCAGATACGTTCGGGAGCGCACAAAACTAGATACAGTATCTGTCTCCTGATACCACTCCCCTGAATCTGGCCCTTGAAGTATCCCGGTTTAAAGCCTTGAGATTACACATCTCCATCATGGTTTGTAACCTGTGATGGACTTTTCCTCCAGGAATCTGTCCAGTCCCCTTTTGAAGGCATCCAGGCCAGGTGCCATCACCACATCCTGTGGCAAGGAGTTCCACAGACTAACTATGTGCTGGTTTGCCACAGAATACCTTTTCTGCTCTTAATCTTGGGGACATATGTCCTAACAAATATCAGTAATTCCTGTGGTAAAAAGATGTCCAGGCTTCTTGGTGGAGAAAAGGTAGAGTAGAATCCTTTTGCCTTTCCCCCATTATAAAATTTTTGTTTTGTTGTTTTAAAACTGCTGTTTGGATTTTAAAAGCTGGAAAGTAATATCTTAGATTGCAGTGCATATGATTGAAAACTACATCCAGTCTCCATAAATGAAAGTGCTGAATCTGTTCCTAGCTATGTCATCCAATTGCTTTGAGAATTCACTTCACATTCTTAAATGACAGGTGCTTCATTTCAAGATTCTTCTTTAAAGGAATTGGTCATTCTTGAATATTTTCTCCATAGTTTTTCAGTTTAAGGTTCTGTGTCGTGGGGATCAGGTAATATATTTTCCCATTGAACTTTCAGAATCCCTAATCATTTAAATTTCTCTTTTAATTTCTTGGATCTTACTGAATATATCTCTTATATCTTCCTTAAGAAACATTGTTTATTTTTAAAAAGTAAATATAGATATGGGAAGGTTTAGGGATCATGATCTAAATCCTAACTTACATCCTCTCGGTCGGTGTCCCTCTGTTGAAAGAGGGCTCTCTGACTCACTGCAGACTTTCTTCAGTGGAACAGGAGGAATCAAGGTGGAGGCAATTTTCAACAACCTACTATTGCAGCCCCATAAACCACCTATCATGCTGTTCCAAAGGTCTCCCCAGTTCTCCAGAGTAGTTTTTTTGGGGGGGGGAGATTTGCAGGGGGACGAGATAATTGTGACAACTGCTCCACCACTTCCATTGCATCAAAAGGACCCAAGCCATCTTGGCCCCTTTTATTTATTTGTTTGTTTACAAAAAATTAGCCACCCCACTACCAAATGGTCTCTGGGTAGCATACAACAATGTATTAAAACTATAAAACAACCTCATTATTAAAACTATAGAATACAATGCAATTTAAAACAATCAATATACAATACAAATTATAAAATACTTCTACTCATGAGCCCAGCTAAAAACACTATCTTATTAAAATGCTGGCTAAACAGGAAGGTCTTTGCGTGGCGCTGAAAAGCCAAAAGTGTTGGCGCCAGGTGGATCTCTGTAGGGAGGGCATTCCTAAGTTGTTGTTGGTGGTGGGGAACTTTTAGGGAAGTAGGTGATCCTTAAGGTAACCAGGTCCTGAGCCGTTTAGGGCTTTATATGAAAGAATAAGTACTTTGAATTGGGCCCAGGCAGCAATTGGCAGCCATTGTAAATTTTTTAGAACCGGCGTAATATGAGTCTGCATGGCGACACCACTCACTAGCTGTGCGGCCCGGTTTTTATACCAGTTGCAATTGCCGGACTGTCTTCAAAGGCAGCCCCATGTAAAGTGAAAGGAGAAAGGTGGGATAGAAATATTTTAAACAAACAAACAAATAAACAGCCATACATCAGTGGAGCATTACCAGGAAAATGCATCCACCTAGCACTTGGTTTGACTACAGCCTTCCAAAACCATCATGCTAGTGCAGTGGTTCTTAACCTGTGGGTCCCCAGATGTTCCTGGACTGCAACTTCTAGAAACCTCTCTAGCACAGCAAGTGGTGGAGGCTTCTGGGAGTTGCAGTCCAGGAACATTTGGAGACCCACAGGTTGAGAATCACGGTGCTAGTGCATCTTTCCTTTTCCCAAAGGGGTGGTCCAGTAGATGTGCTGGATTCACTCCAGTAGGAGAGTCTGGATCCCAATCTCCACTAAGATGTGAAACTCAGTTGATTACCTTCAGCCAATCAACATCTCTCACTCTAAGATACGACACAGGATTCTGGGAATAACAAAACACAGAGGAGGAGATCAGTCTGTGCCGCCTTGAAGTCTTCAGGGGAAAGGAAGAATGGGAGGTCTCAACCTGCTTGTATAGTATAGCATGTCTGATGGAAAGGTTTAAGAGGAAACCATGAGTCTAGCATGAACCAAAGTTCAATACTGCTGTCAACTTAATTGCACCGTTTCCTTCTTGTTACAAACATAAACATGACAGTGAAAGTATGGAAGGGAAATAAGAAATATCTGATGTGAATCATGGGGGTTTCGATTCTTCTGACATCAGAAGGGGTGAAACTCAATTACTTCACACTTGATTGCTTGATTTCCTCTCCATTCACACTCAGGCAGAATTACTAATAACATGTGCAAATGTCAAGGTGTGAAAATGGAAGAAACCAAACAGGGAATCACCAGATGCTGCCTGTTTGTGCCCAGGTCTTACTGATTTGATTTGATTTGATTTCTATATTCTCTATATTAGAGAAAGGGACTGTATAGAAAACCCAGGTCCGTGACACCCTCCTTTTAAGCCTGGGGATAACACGTATCCCAATTATGGCTTGAGACTCCAGAAGTCTGTCCAGTCCCCTTTTAAAGGCATCAAGGCCAGATGCTATCACCACATCCTGAGGCAAGAAGTTCCACAGACTTAACAACACACTGAGTAAATAAATATTTTTGTTTACCCTCCTGGCAGTACATATAACTTTGCCCAACCCTAAACCCTCAGTTCCTCTCCACCAATAGACTCGTGAAAGGAGGGAGGCACAGAGGTGAGGAGGGTGGGTAGCGTGACTCCACAGAGGACTATTTGAAAAGCCATAGTTACAGGTAAGCCACCTGTTGTTCTCCTTCGTGATCTCTGTGGATGGCACTGATAGGAGATTACTGGTGGAGGGAGTGTCATGGCAGAAAGCAGAGCTCCTCTGAATCTAGCCTAGTTCCTGGAATGAACACTCAGTCTGTAGTGCTTGATGAATGTGCGAAAGCTGGAACCAGATAGTGGTATTGCAGATATTAGGTAGTGGGACACTTTTCAAGGCCACAGAGGATGTAGCCAGAGATTTGGGGGACTGACTGTGGACATTGCGACCCTCTGGCTGGTTTGTAGGCAAGGTGAATACTGTACAGTCAACTGCCCAGTGGGGGTGGGGGGTCTCTTGAGAGGAGACTGGGAGTCCGAGAGGAAGGAGACTAGGAGAATTTTTAAAAGAACGAGTGTGTAACAAATAAAAGGCCACTGCCCAACACACATCCGGTTGAAGTTTCTTCCAAGTAAAAACATAAATTAAAGATTGAAGTTTGTAGGCTTACCTGCATTGCAGTAAGAAACCAAACTAAGTGTTTGGGGTGTGGTATCAACAACAAATCAAAAAGAGTATGACAAACAAAAACAAAGTTTAAGGGACAAATTAAGCAGAAACAGAAAGGGCAAACAATGAGAAAAATGTGAATACTTAGCCAGAGGTATCCAGGTTGCTGACATCCTGGTGGCAGACAAAATGGAACTGAGGAGTTAGGGCTGGGATGTTTATATACTGCCAGGAGGGTGGGTTGGGCTACTACCAAAAAGCTTTTATTCAGCTCGGGCAGCTTCCGAGCAGGCTCTGTGCAAGTGCAGATAACCTACCTATCAGTCTGATCCTCGGAGACCATAAAGGAGAGGAAATTTATTAACCATGTGCTTGGAAGAAAACTACACACTTCTTTCAAGTTCGTAGGATCACAACAAATCCCTTCCAAGTCTGTTCACAAGTATCTGCTGGAAGAATCATGTGCGAGCCCAATACAACTTCAAGTGAGTTAGAATAGAGCTTCTTAAGATACTTTCTTGGCAAGCAACCGTGACATCTAGTTAGTATCGGGAAAATACAGACCAGATTTACTGCTGACTAAAATCAACATGGCACCTTTCAACTCCACAGGATGCTGATACCACTTGCTTACGTAGGATGTAAACTGAGCCCTGTTATTCCCCTTCGTGCCGCAGTTCCAACGGTTTCATATTTTGATGTGGTTGCATGCTCCAAAATTTAAGTTCATAGCATACAGAAAACAAACAATCAACAAAAAATCGAGTCAGCCAGCGATCATCTGATTTATGTAATGGGCGCTCTGACTTCTGTCCACACGCCCACTTGAAACGAATGGGAATGAATCGCTAGAAGCTGTTCCCATTCAATTCAATGGCATTACACAGGGGAAAAAAAGGTTTTCTTTTGATTGCATTTTCATCCGCAAGCCACTTTCATGGGAATAAATTTCACTGACAACCAAATATTGCTTATGATAAGTATGAGGCTAGGACTATTTTTATCTTCAATAGGGGTATATATACAGTTCCTGAAGAGAAGATCTCTAGGAGTTAACCTTCCCATGGTACATGGTAGTACCCTTGTTGGGCACAATCTTTTCTGCGTGTTCATATCAGGAAATACCTACACACTGCATAGGCTGATTCAACTTTCAAGCCTGTAGTTCCTTCATATAGAACCATGGCAGATGCAATGTGAAAAGAACCCACCATAGAGAGTTCTAATACTTAACACAGCCATGTACTCCACAGGTGGGAGCTATGGTAGTTAGAATGGAATGAAACTGGTATAATTATGTAGTGGAGCTGCACTCTCAGAGAGGAGACAGAACACTGCCCATCAATGGCTGAGTGTCGGGTCCTTGCGTGTAACAAGAACAGTGTGCATTGTATGACTCCGAGTCCTCACTGTAGAGTGGGGAGGCAACACTCTCAATGCACCTCTACAACCTGCCTACACTTCACCACAGATTGCACAAATCCGTTTTCACTTTTGAGATGCGTAGACAGAGCTGAGTTGAGCCTGCAACAAAATGTAGTTCATGTGATGATATTTTTGCCCTTTTGAAATTTGCTTTACAGGCGCTGCAAATGCAGAGGAAGTAGAGGGGGAAGGGAGTATTGGCCAACACGGAGAAGCTACGACCTTGCCTGAGGCCCCAGCTCAGACTCAGTCAATGGTCTCTGTTATGTACTGGTGTTGGCCCTGCTCCCCCCTACAAATATATATATATTAATGTGAGAGCATTATACATAAATCTTCTCCCTCCCCCACAATTTCCAATATTTGAAAATTTATCACTGCAAACATCAGGGTTCTTTCATCCCAGCTAGCGCCCCTCTTCCTTACATCTGCATGGGTATGCAAGGACCAACATACATCTTGGGTGAAATCTACCCACTCTGGCATCTAGTGACTGCAGCCAACATAAATAACTTTGGGCCTTTTCACACGACCCCTAAACTCCGAGGCAAATGGCTCCCAGGTCCGGAGCTTAAAATTGTTTCCCCACCAGCTCCGGAGTTTACAGAAAATTAAGTTCGTCCACGTCCACCTAAGCGTGTCCCAGCACACTTTTCAAGTACCTGCTCTCCAGGGCTGAAGAATTCCTGATGCGGATGTAACTTAAGAGTGCCGGGCTCTCCTCCCTTCTGTTTGTTGTTTTTTGCCCCCCCCGCTCCTTTAAGAGCACTTTAGAGAATGGAATGCTGCTGAGGCAAGAGCAAGACGGCAGAACGGAGGTGAGCCACGGTCTTTCCTTCCTTTTTTTTCTCCCTCCCCTCACGCAGCCAGCAGCCAGGAGTGCGGAGGGGGTGGGAACACAGGAAGAGCAACAAGCCCCCAAGATCTCTGGTCCGAATTTAAGTGGCCAGCGGATCCTAGGGGTCGTGTGAAAAGGCTCTTTGATATTAATCCATTTAACATTGTGCCTCACGCTCACTTGATGATTCTTCTCACTTGTGCAGTATCCCACTTTGCAGCTCGGGCGTGCTTCTGAAATCCGTGTGCTCTTGACCACAGAACTTGGCAGCACATGGGCAACGCTGGTTCCCCATGCACGCATCCGAAGCCCTGCACAGTGAAACCACCGAAATAAAGGCAAGCAGAAGAGGAGAACAGAGGCCCTCCTCTATTAGAAACCAGACATGGGATGCGGGGAGAGGAGAACGGCTTGGCAATATTTTGCGTGTAATGTTCATTCTGCCCCTGCCAATAATATAAAACTAATCTGTGCTAACCCTCTATCTCTCCCCCACTCGCTTCCATAATAAACTCTCTCTGTCTCTCTCTCTCTCCTCCGCTCCCCAGGGTACAGAAAAGGGATAATCCCATTTAGAGTGAAATGAATCTTTTACTGACATCCTGCAGCAGGGAAAACGATAGCGATTCCCCTTGTTCTGTACTTGGAAGGATGACATGTTGACAAAGAATGCCGCCACCACCACTAATCCCATATGATACCATAGGTCTGCCTGGAATAAATATTCATTTTTCTTGAAATGCAGAAATAGTTCTGTTCTGTGTCAAAATACCCTCCCCTTTCTTTGCCACTGACATAAAACTTTTATCGTGCTGAAGCAAAACAAACACTTCTAATTAACATGTAAAACGACTTTTGTTCCTGAATTCTTTGAGGAACTGCACCCCCTGCATCAAAATTATACATCCTATTCCACCAGTACCCACTTTATCCTTCACCTCTCTCAGATCTCTTGATGAGAGCAACTGATATAAAACCTGTGCTCTGTGAATTTGCATAAAATTAGACAATTGGGGAAATTAAGAGGAAACAGAATGAATTCTGCCCCTATTGTTTGGGATACTTTCTGCAGATTGGGGACGATTTGATATGAACGCGTGCACACACACGCATACAACCTCACAAGAGTATTCTGTATCACTTTACCTGATTGTCAGGCATGTGGCAGGATAGAATGCAACATGAACTGATTCAGTTGTTAATATGGAGTTCTGGAGCAAAAAAAAAAAAAGTACATACCAATCTTACATGGATTAGACAAGGTTCCTAATTAATCCAGTCTCAGTAGTTGCCTTTTTGCATTTTCTTTAATACTACCTTATTCTGGAGACTTGCTTTCTCGCTAATCTCCTCTGTAGGCCCTCCTCAGGGGATATGGAAACTCAGTCACTCATGCAGATAGCTTGTAGTGAATACTTGTCTTTTTTTTTTTTGTACGCTCACCCTTCTAGCAAGCTTAGGAACACAAGCACCCTTTCCTTCACCTCTAGCAAAACAGCTGAAAACTGCACCAAAGGCAGGGTGAAGAGTCAGATGCCTAGCTACCCAGAGGGAATACATCTAGGTAAAGGCCAAGGTTTCCCCTGAGAGTTAAGTCCAGTCATTTCCAACTCTAGGGGCTGGTGCTCGTCTCCATTTGAAAGCTGAAAAGCCACAGTTTGTCCACAGATGTATTTCTGTGGTCACGTGGCTGGCATGACTAAACACGCAAGCCCACCCAAGTCTTACCTATTTATCTACTTGCACTTTTACATGATTTCGAATTGCTCAGTTGGTAGAAGCTGGGACATGCAATGGGAGCTTGACCCTCTAGCCTTTCAATTGACAAGTCCAGTGGCTCAGTGGTTTAACCTGCAGTGCCACCCGTGTCCGGAAAATACATTGATTAAATCTGAGATGCAATGCAAGGGTGGTGTTAACTCAAAGCTGATCCTCCATTCCCCATGGGGCAGCCAATTCCCCATGTTTCACACTCCTCCAAGATAATCTGTGTTTCTGATACTGTTTGATGGTTCATCAAAAAATGAGTGATGACTTCGCCATCTGTGCCGAAACCAGAGAGGCTTCCATTCTCCTCTCCTTGCTTGCTTCTGCAAACTACTCTTCGTTGTCACAGAAATTTGTACTCCGCAAAACTTGCATTCTAACATTAATACAGAGGAAAATATAGGAAAGCTGTACGCCTCTCTGCAACAAGGCAGGGTTCCAGAACACTTGACAGAGGCAATAGTAAGACGGTTGCTGAAAAAACCCTCTTTGAACCCCACCACACTAGACAACTGCCGGGCCAATTCCGGTGTTCCCCTATTGGGCAAGATATTTGAGCATTTGGGGGCTTCTTAGCTTCTAGGTTTCCTAGAAGACAGATTATCTTGATCCATTTCCATCTGGCTTCAGGCCTGGTTAGGGAGCAGAGGTGTCTTGGGTAACCTTGGGTGGATGACCTACATTTAGAATTTGATAGGGAAACAGTGTCTCTAGTCTATTGCTTCTACTGGATCTCTTGGTGGCTTTTGATAGCATGATATCCTTCAGGAATGTCCCTCTGAGATGGAAACTGGAGGCACTATTTTACAGTGCCCGTGGTCATTCCTGGGTAAGGAAATTCTGATTATATGCTGCAGGATAACCTGGTCACTAGATCACAGAGTCCCTCAGAGCTCTATCCTATCTCCTGTCCTATTTAATATGTACATGGAACTGCTGGGAGTTGTCTAGAGTTTAGGGGTTCAATGTCACCAATATGCAGATGACACCTAACTCTACTTTTGTTTTCCAGCCAAATCAGAGGAATTTGTCTTGGTGCTAAACCAATATCTGCCACCAGAAATGGACTGGACAAGGGTGAACATATTGAAAATTATCCCACACAAGACAGAGATGGCCCCAGATAGTTAAAAGACAAACCAGAGAATAGGGACTTCAACCTGTGCCCAGTAGGGTTAAGCTCCTCCTGAAAGCACAAATGCACAGCTTGCCTGTGCTTCCTATTCAACTCCAAGCTCGGACATTTAGGTCCTGGGAGTGGCCAACAGTGCATTGGCACAACAAAAATCTAGTATGCCAACAGTGGAAGAGTTGATCTGGCCATCGTGAGACATGACTCAGTTAGATTTATTTATTATTTATTTATTGTAGAGGATTTTTTTTTTTTGCTTTGGGGAAATGTCCAAAATCTACAGTAGGGGAATCAATGTGGATCAGAACCCTAGCCTAGGGAGTAGAGTTTTTAAACCACCGCCACCCTGCTTCCCAATCTAGATTTGGAGGCTCACAGCTGCAATTTGTAGAGGGGAAACAACAGGCGTCATTGGCTCCGTAGGGTGCAGCAGTATCTTTCAGTATAAACTGAGGTCCTGGGCATGCCAGATGATGCTGGGTCAGTGAAGACAGGTTAGATCATGTGACCATCTTGTCTGATGGTGTAGCACACACCTTCACTGGGAACATATTTTGACTGCACTATAAACCTTCTCTACAGCTTTGGCAGCTTACTTTACATTCTCATTGGGTCGCTTGGGGAGAATTTTTTTTTAGAGCAAATGACACTAAAAGAATTGACTCCTAGTGATATACACTAGGAGTCCAGATGTTGTGAAACCAAAGAAGTTTACGTTTGTTTCATGCTCATCTTTTACAGATTGTTTAAAAAGAATGCGGTGGATGTAGCCTCCTCCTCCCGCAAAAGGTTGAGGGGCAGATAAACCAGCAAGCCCTATACCTGAAGTATGTCATGGATGGAAGACAGGTCAGAGCCCCATGAAAGAGCAAGACACGCTGTGAGATACAGGAAGCTGGACTAGATGGGCCCTTGGGCTGATCCAGCATGGTTCTTCTTATGTTCTTATGTACATTCTTCATAAACAAATAGATAAATAATAAATCCCCAAATACACTTGTATGTTATTTTAAGTTCTCTGTTTTTGAATATGCATGATTCTTTTATGTAATCTGGTACATAAGAAGCCTGTTCACCAAAGAAACATGTTACTTACAAACAAATTGATTTTGTTACGCATCCTAATAAAACAGTGCAGTGGCGCAGTGGTTAAATGCCTGTACTACAGGTTAAAATGTGCTCACGGCCTGGGGTTCAATCCCAGGTAGCAGGCTCAAGGTTGACTCAGACTTCCATCCTTACAAGGTCAGTAAAATGTGTACCCAGCTTGCTGGGGTTGGAGGGGCAATTTGTAGCCTGCATTACTGTAATTAAAACTATAAACCGCCCAGAGAATACTTTAAGTGGTATGGGGCAGTATATAAGCAGAACACTTTGCTCTGCTTTGTAGTTGATGAGGCGACTTGGTCCAAACAACATGGTCCTGAAAGTCTGAGCCAACATTTGACCTCCTTCCACTTATTAAAGCAATTGACTGCAGAAATGCTGAGCAATGAAACTGAGCTCGTATAAACAGTGACACATGAGGAATACATCCACTCCACCCATGCCCATTTCATTTCCAAGCACTGTCATGCAGAATCCCTGCCAACACATACACACCTTTTAGAAAGGCTTGCCTATTTTACAGCAGGCGCCCTCTGCAAATACTTGCCATTGATGGGTTATGTCACTGAAGGGGAAACATCCAACATGCCATTTTTGCTGATATATTACCACCTTCCAGTAAGTCCTAGTAACTTAGAATTTATCCACTGGAGTTTGCATGGAACCTTTAACTGATCAAACAGCTTTGCAATCTCTATTCTGGTTATCCTCATACTTATGGTTGGTGCTTTCACTTTCCTTAGGGGAGGTCAAAAAAATTCTAAAAATTGTCAAGTTAGAAGGAGTTCTTAGACCTACCTACTCCATTCCTTTGCTGAGCCAGAAAATCCACAGACAAAGCACCCCAACATCCCTGTTCCAAAAACACACATTGAAACGATCGAAAAGCTGTCTTCAAAAACTTGTTCGCAACAAGAATGTTGCGACTGCAACAGTGGCAACAAGATAGCGACTGTTGTAGGGGCAAATCAATGGAAGGCAAAAGTGATCTGAGTAGAAGCAAGAGCCAACAATTTTCCACCTATAGGGCCAAGCAAATTCTCATGAGGCTCCATCCAGCAAAAAAGTTCTGTAATGATTCCTGCCCCTCTTTTCGACAATCTGTTTATTTACAGATACCCAGACAATAGGGTATACTGTAATTGAAGAGGAGCACCCATTGAAGGCAATATCAACTACAAAGTGAGAGTGGAATCCCAGAACGCCAATCCCGCCTCTCCCTGCCATTTGGCTGCAACTTCAGTCAATCCCACTAAGCATGGCTAATTCATAAGGCATTGGGGAGGTGAAGTCAAAAAACATCCGGAAGGCCAAACGCTACCCACCCCTGTCTTTGGGACTCTGCTTGTCTGTTCTAAACAAAAATATTAAACACCATCTTCTCATCACCTCTCCTTTCCTCCTGCCTGTCCTGTCTGCAGACTGTGAGATCATTCCAATATCATCCAGAACTCTTCAGAGGTGTGAGAGCTGACTCTCCAGAAAGACAAGATGATCTGCTTCACTGATTGCCCATTAATTAGTGACCAGCCTATGATAATGGTTAAAGGGGGCTCAAATAACAGGACAGCAAGACACACAGGGCAGTATTTCAAGTGTAAAAGCAATCACTTAAGAGTTGTTCTACTCTTGGCAGGCTCCTTTTTACTATTTGATTATGCAAATCATTATCTAATCATGGAAACTTAAGGCAACTAATCTTACAAGCCGTGCAAGACTAGGCCTACAGGCGGGAGACTGACAGAGTGGGTCTAACCCTAACCCTAACAGATTTATTTCAGTGTAAGCTTTTATGAATCAAAACCCACCACTTCAGATACATCGTCTCTAAATTTGTACATGTGCTACAAAATGGCTTATTAATGCAGGAATGAACTATTAGGCTGTTAATTACTTAAGTTAGCAGGTTCTGGCCAAGACAGATCTGCCTGTCACAGGAATCAAGTTTATTTTTCAGTGACAAAGTTCAGATTTTATCAAGGGATAAAACTGTGTTAGCCATACAACATTACAGAAGGATGAGCTATTAATGCTGTGTATATGCAATGTGCCAAAAAGTCTTAGTTTCTATTTAGGCTCTGGTATACTGGAACTTGTTTCCATGGCCCATTCCTGTTGTTCCCCTCGAGTCTCCCTTTGTAATTTATGCTACAATAACCACTTTTCTGCAACACCCACTTTGAGATCCACAGCAAGACTGTCTGGGAAGTTGGAAGTCTTCTGACTTTCCTCTGTGTTTTCATTCCTGATGTTAGATATGTGTCCATGTGTTCTTTTACTGCTCTATTATTGGGAACACACTGTGACTTGGGAAATGAAGAGTTCTGTTCTCACGGCAGCAGGTGCGGATCTTACTATAACAAATCCTCACCCCGAGGATTAGTTCACAGAACTATAAACCCTCATCCCTTTAATAAAGCTTGAATGCATCATGTTGTAAGCGGAATGATGTTACCTGTAACACTTTGGGGATTCTGACAATGGTAACATCATTATTTTCTTAGATGGATTTTCTATCCTGCCCCATATACTTCTTATTCCTTAAAAAAAATTATAGCAATGATTTCAGAGAATTTTTGGCCATTTCTGTATTTTAATGGTCTTTCCAATAAAGAAAGGAAGAGACAAATAAATAATTTGCATATTCAATGTGTAGCTAGGTGGTAGCCAATTTATCCTTTTAGTAACAAGCAATGCTGATCATTTACTTTTAATTACTCTGAAAAAGCAATTTCTCAAGCTTTGCTCTTTGAAAGCTGGCATGCACATTACAGTCATCACACAGTACAGCCCTTTCCAGATCGCCTCACTTGAGGTTATATATGGGGGGGGGGTATACGTTCGAATATTCCCTACAGGGCAATCCTCTGCACTTAAGGCTGCCTTATTATATAGGCTTCCCAGAGTATGGCTTGACCTGTCCACTAAATGGGTGGGGTATAAAGTTTTTAAACAAACTCTTCACAGCAGCACCATTGATAGAAGTTGTTTTGTTTTATGGATAGTAAAGGTATTGGGACACATATTCATGACCAAGGCAGACTGACTTAGTGATTTTCCAACTGATTGGGACCAATGCTGTTTCAATAATTATATGTGATAATATACTTATATATACATATGTTGTTGTTCAGTCGTTCAGTCGTATCCGACTTTTCGTGACCCCGACGGAACAGAGCTCACCAGGCCTTCCTGTCCTCCACTGTCTCCTGGAGTTTGGTCAAAATATATACGTATAATCATATATAATTTATATATATCATATACTTATAAACAAGTATTTTATATTTTATTGTGAATAAATAAAAAAGATCCATTCTTAATTTGAACATTCTGATGGTAGGAGTTTTTTCAAGATTTCTTATTTCTCTTTTGTTAATTCAGTAACAACAACAAAGCATACACAGAGTTTACAGGAAACTGGAAATCCAGTATAATTCCTATTGTGTGTGCTGGAATGACTGCTAAGAGATGTTTGAATACTTGAGAGGATTAATTTTGTTAAACATAATAGGCTTAATAGAAGGCAAAAGAGAGCATAGGTATGTGTATTTTAAACCATACCATCATGGCTCTTCATAGTTGGAGGAAAGTCCTTGCTTGTTTATGGATAGAGGCTGATAATAAAAATCTGCCTCTCATCATTGGGATGAACATTGAGAAGGAAGAACCCAAAATTTCTTTTTCTTGAAAAAAGCTTTCCAGCTTTGGAGTACACAAGCAGCTTGTGGGTTATTCGTCTTTACATACGTATGTACATAAATACACGTAATTTTTATATCACCCCATTAATGGAAGCACAACACTGGCTGGTTTACACAAGACTAAAAACTCACAACCCTTCAATATCCCACAATAAAAAAACAAAAGCCAAACTGCTGACAGAGAGAACAAAGAAGGAAGACAACCAGTGTGGTAAACTTTGTGTTTCCCGGCAAAGTAAAAAAACAAGATGATTCTGAAACCTCCTACCATCAGAATGTTCAAATTAAGAATGGATCTTTTTTATTTTCTTTATTCACAATAAAATATAAACGCCTGTGAGGATAGGCTGGTGGCAGCTCTCTACTTGCCAGAAAGACATCCCACTATCAACTCTGGGCGGGGTGGGGCGGGGCAGTTTTCCAGCCCTGGTTACCTGAAGGTAGGATTGTTGTAACAGAACGGTAATACATGTTTTCTCTCATGAGAGCAGGAGGATGTGATGTCATGCCATGTAGAAAAACAGCACTACTTGATCTTTCTCAAACATAACAATGACATGACTCAAGGCAGAGGCTCTGGCTACTTCCTCCCATTTCAGGGCACAAATGAAGCCTCTATCCTCCCACCAGGCTCCGCCTTGTTGTAGAACTTTGTGAAGGCTTTACATGTCATCATCCTTTTGCAGCTTCCCTGATTTTTCCAGTCCCTTCCCTGCCCCCCACAGAAATTCCTGGTAAGGAGAAAAAAATTCAGAAGTCAAGTGAGGAGCCCTCCAACTGGAAAAGCTCTCAGCGCGAAGCTCTTTTGTCAGCTTCAGCAGGTAACAAAAGGAGCAGGTCACAGACTTCAATGCCCTGTTTGAACAGCAGGGAAGTCATGTTGACTCCTCATCCTGGATCATTCAAGATAACTCCTCCAACTTTGCAGCCTGGGGCCATCACACCAAGTCAGCAAGAATGCACGCCTGATAGTCTGCTTTATTTGACCACCCACCAGGGTGTCCCTGTGCCTTTGTCTCCCCCAGTCCATTCCACAAAAGGTGAGCGAATCTGAGATTTTTGGATTAGAATCCCTCCACACTCGTACTGATCATGACCATGGGAAACCTAAGAGCATCCCTCTATTGGATGTGCCCACCAGCATCACCACCTACGTCTGCAGCTTTCACAGAATGAGGATGTCCATTGCTGCTAACATTTGTATGCTTTGAATGCAAGACATCTCTTTGTCCTTTGATCAGACACATCTCTCCTTAGTAGTTACATAAACTAATTAGTGCCAATATATATTTCAGCATAGAGAAGGAACAGAGGGGGGAAATGCTTGTGCTGTTCATGGAATGATTGAAATGGATCTGACCGCTAGTTTTTTTTTTCTGGAAAGGAAAATAATCTCTCTCTCCTTCCTCCCTCTTTTAGTCCCTGACACTGAGAGACTGCCCATTTTACTGGGCACTGGCAGAGAATGTAGGATCAAGCTGTAGCTATTTTTGCTAGGCTGGCTAATTACATAGCAAATGGCTTTGAATAAATTTAGACTACGATTTTTATAGTTAAGATGTGTTGACCTAGTAAGGGTGGTGAACCGCACGTAGAAACGTCCCTTTGCCTACAGATTGCCAAACTGGATGTAGGTTTCTGTGTTCAACTAGATGTCACTTAGGGCATTCAACTCTGACCTGCAAAATCTGGAGCACCAGATGCAGGGTGAGTGTTTTTCTGTTGCAGAAAATATCTTGAATCCAGAGTATGGGCCACTGCCAAACAGCTGAGAGGCTTGGGGTTTTTTTGTTTTTGTTTTGAACAGCAGGAACTTTATACTGGTTGATGACCAAGCTAGTTCCAGCCACCATTTTAGCCACAATTGGTTGTGAAGGGCATAGCCTAGCACCTGGCAGTCTGGTCAGTGTGATCATTCTTCTTCTCTTCTTTGGTAAATTTGAATATAACTTTTCAAAAGTAATTTCAAACATTGTTTTTAAAACCTACATGGTTTCCATTTAAGTAAAAGTATTTCAATGGACAAATCTGCTGATGGACACAGTGGCAGGAATGGTAGCCAGTACCTGTCAGGCAAAGTATTCCAACTTTCCCTTCTTCATCCTTGTCTTTTAACATCAGATTTCAGTTTTCTGCCATGGGTTCCATTCCTTGTCTAATAATCTAAATTCTAACTAGACTTTTTCCTTCTTGGATAATTTCTTCAAACTTTGAAGTCCGATGAGAGGGAAATGCTTCATGTGTATTACATTGCAACTTACGTGAGGGTCATGCCCACAGAAATTCATTCTATGCATTTCATTTTATTTATACCCTGCCCTCCATCCAGTTAGTTCAAGCTGGTGTAAGGGATTTTCTTCATTCTCTTGTTATTGCCCATAACAATTCTGTCAAGTAGCTCAGGCAGGATGGGACCATCTCTAGTTCACACTGCAGTTTTCATGGCCAAGTGGGGATTTGAACCCAAGTCTTTTCAAGTCTTAGCAGAACATTCTAACCATGCTAGGAATGTTCAAGAACACCTAATTGACATGACAATTTAAAAGACTATTTTATTTTCTTAAAAATATGATATTTGTTGTTTTACCTGTTTTTATATATAAATAAATTTTAAATTTAAATTATATGTCCAATAAATAGCAAGTTCCCACTATATCATTACACCATCGCTCACTATTTCATATTTTAGTCAACCATGAGATGACTAGTAATTTTTAGGATATGGTGATGACATGGGTAGTTTCTTCTGTAAAACATTTGGATTGCCTAGAAAATGAGGCTGAAAGCAACTGTATGAATAAATCTCAAACCAGCAGCAATGCCACAAAGGATATAAAATATGATCATCTGCCTATAATAATGTTGCAGCACTTAAGGCAGGTTTACCTACATTCCTAGTAGATCATGTAATTCTCATATGAAAAGGTGTTTCTGGTTGTTTCCACATCATCATTATTTTGTGGGTGAAGATGACTATAGACTGCCATGAGCAAGAAGAGTTAGACAAAATTATTAAAACTATCAGTTCCATCTGAGATTACTTAAAAAGAAAAGGAGTTCTGTTTTCATAGAACATATTACACTCCTTATACCATATTCTAGTTTCTATTCTAGTTCATAAACAAGTTGTTTCAGAACTAGATCTTCACTGAGAAACAACTAGCTCCAGTTGCTATTTCCAGTGTCAACAGACCCAATGAAATTAATGAGACTTGGAAAAGTCAACACTAAAGGAAATTAAATTGATTTAATGGCTCAGTGGACTAAGACCCCGAAAACTGTTGGGTGCAAAGTTGGCAGCTCGGTGGTTCAAATCCCAGGTGCCACGCAGCAGAGTGAGCTCCCACTGATAACCCCAGCTCCTGCCAACCTAGCAGTTTGAAAGCAAGTAAATGCAAGTAGATAAATCAGTACCGCCATAAAAAGCAGGAAGGTAAAACAGTGTTTCCTTGCAGCCATGCCGGCCACGTGGCCATGGACTTGCACCACACTGGCTCTTTCAGTTTGAATATGGAGATGAGCACCGCCCCAAGAGTCGGACATGACTAGCACACATTTGCGGGGTGAACCTTTTCTTTTACCTAAAGGGTCTACTCTAGTCTCTTCAGGCAAGCTTTCTCTTAGTGAGTGGCTATCTGAATTTTAAAAAATGGTTTGTTGTGCTTTATTGCTTTGAATGTATTTTGGTGTTTTTTATTTTTTTTTATTATTTTATGAGAAGGAGAAGAAAAAAGTACACACACACACACACACACACACACACACTCATCTTTCTCGCGGTATTGTTTTTGTTTACCATTTTTAAGTGTGGCATTTGTTTGATCCTTTTTAGAATTTTTTCTATTTACTGCTTTTGCTTTAAATGTTGTCTTTTAATTATGTAAACCTTACTGGGTCCTTTTTAGCGGCAATGGTGGGATAAAAATATTTTAAATAAATAATTTAATAGTGGGGATTACCCATTGGATTTAGTACTAACACTGTAATTCTGTGCACAATGATTTGGGACTAGGGCCCATTGGAATCCAGGGGCAGTTTCCTTTTGAGCAGGCATGAGATTGTACTGCATATTCCATTGCCTGGATCAGATCCTTTGTTGCAATTGGCTGCAAGTGTTAACTGGAATTCCAGAGACCTTCATTCTAGCCTCAGAGTCATGGAATTCATGAAGTCATCTTGGGTCAGTCATAGTCTCTCTCAGCCTGAGTGTGGTTGTTTTGTGGATAAAGTAGAGAAAAGGAGAGCCATGCATGCAATCTTAAACTCCCTACCTACGCTAAAAGAAAGATGCAAGCAAAACAACCACACATTTGTTAAACTGTGTCCAGCATGGAAATGTATGACCAACAGCTTTCAAAGCAACATTAACAGCCTGTTTCAGGAAAACTGGATGAAGCTGTGATGATGAGCTTTACTGAAATAAGACATTAACTTTGAAGACGGCATGGCATCCTGGAAGTCAGTATGCAGGTACACCATTTATAACTATGTCAGCAACAGGAGAAAAGGAATTTTTACGATGTGAACTTTATTAAATCATTACGTAGAATACACATCAACCTGTTATGTTATCACCTTTGCAATTAAATATCAGCTATACAATTAATAGTGAAGAAAGAAAGAGTTACAGGATAGATCAAAAGGAATTGCTGTGGGCCAAGAGCCAATTCATGCAACTCAACTTGTAGGTTGAAAGAGAGGCCTGAATGGAAAAATCACCTTAATTAATTAATGCTGCAATTCTATGGCACATTTAACCTGGGAGTATGTTCTGTTGAGCATAATGGCTGAAAACCTAATATCTTACATGATATTGTAAAGTTATGCCTTCGGAAGTGTGCCTGGCCTGATGCCCAGGCGAGCCGGTACTGTACAGACAACTGCACAGTTTACATTACAACTACACAACTGATTGTGCACTTCACAGTTGTGTGGTTTGCATTGTAGTTGCGCAATCAGTCGTGAGGTTCAGGCCTGTTGTGTGACACTCATGCAGAAATGCTACATGAGCATTATTTCTTCCCTATCATTTCCACAGCATCCCTTTGGGACCCACCTTTGAAAGGAGATACCAAAGCATTCAAATTTAGAAGTGGATTTAGGTTTTTTTTAATTACTTCAAAAGAAGGTAAACTCTCTCTCTCTCTCTCTCTCTCTCTCTCTCTGTGTGTGTGTGTGTGTGTGTTTGTGTGTGTAAAGAAAAACTCAGAAGTGAAACTTCATAACCAAAATACAAAATGCAAACTCATATTTCAGTGTGGACTTAAGGCCACATAAAGTCAAGCGTTTGGCGAGGCTGCTGCAATATTCTATCTCCATAAAGTCATTTTGACAATTACACCAAATTTCCTGCACCACCGCCAATGGCATTAGGAGCAGGTTTGCCACGGCACAGTCATGGAGGCTCCGTGGTGGAGAAACCATGTACCCATGCTGTGACTCAGGCAAGATACATAAACACAGTAATTTGGTTGGATGAGCTGGCTCCATTAATCCCTCTGAGCAAGAATGGCAAGAAAAGTTTTATGGGGATATTGCATCATTTCTGACATGATTGTAGATGTATTTCAAATTCTGAGTAATACAGTGGGTTTCATTTACTTGGTTCATGAGAATTTCCCCTTTCCTCCTTCTATCTACCCAAATTTTCTAAGACTTTCTGGATATTTTGGAGGCAGGTAAGGGCTTGGCGGTACAGTTTGCTGTTTATTTTGTTAATGGACAAACAATATCAGTCAGTACTAGTAATATTGCATGGTATAGTTTACCGTATATACTCGAGTATAAGTCGGGGGCTCTAATTTAAACCCAAAAGCTGGGAAAATGTATTGACTCAAGTATAAGCCTAGGGTGGGAAATGCAGCAGGGCCTGGCAACTCCTCCTTTGTGAGCTGGGTGTGTGTGTGATGTTTAAAATGACAGCCACCGAGGCAGGTGCTTGAGTTGGTGGCTAAAAGTCATTTTAAACATGGGGGGGTCATGAGAAGTGGCACACAATGTTTAAAATGACTTTTAGCCACCGACCCAAACTTGCCTCAGTGGCTAAAAGTATTGACCCGAATATAAGCCGAGGACCCCTTTTTTCAGCTCAAAATTAGGGCTGAAAAACTAGGGTTATATTCGAGTATATACAGTAATTTTCAAGAGATGTCTTTTAGTGCCTCTTCTCACTAAGTAGCAAGAAGAATCAGTCCTGGTGTGCCGATCTTTGGCTAGACAAAGAAGAAGCATACTAAAAATGCACACACTTCAACTCTTTGATAAAAAGGGGAAAATCTTATTTTTTTCTGAAGGCAAAGCTTACTAGAGCTAAGAAATTCTCAACAGGGTTGGGGGATTTAGACACAAGCTGCCTCCCATGCTGCCCTTTCATCCATCCCCAGACAAATCAGAAGCACTTTACACCTCCACCAGGAATGACCAATACTTAATGGGTGTTGGGAAGGGTTGCATAGGTGTGACCGTCCCACATCCCAGGCCATTGTCTACCTAACGAGGCTATTCAGACCAGGGTGAGGTGAAACTAAGGTGAACTATAAATTGGAAGCATCTCACCAACTTTTCTCAGACTGAAGAAGATACTTAAATAAGTAAGCAAAAAGTAGATACCATGACTCAATTCCCAGATCACCTCACCTGGATGACTGAGAATCTCCACAGACTAAGGGCGCTTTTACACGACCCCTAAAATCTGAGGCAAAGGGCTCCCAGATGTGGAGCATAAAATTGTTTTCCCACCAGCTCCAGACTGTAAAAAAAATTAAGTATGACCACGCCCACCTAATGGCGTCCCAGCGCATTTTCAAAGTACCTGTTCTCTGAAGGTGAAAAATTTCTGATGCAGATTGCAAAGCAGTGAGTGCCGGGCTCTCCCTGCCTTCTGTTTGGGTTTTTTTTGCCCCCCACCCCTTTAAGAGACTGGAATGCTTCCTGGGGCAGCTCCTGACCGGAGGTGAGCCTGCATTTTTTTCTCCCTTTTTTTCTCCCTCCCCTCACGCAGACAGGAGCAAGGGAGTGAGGAGGGGTGGGAACACAGCAAGAGGAGCAAACCCCCAAGATCTCTGGTCCGAATTTAAGTTGCCAGCGGATCTTAGGGGTCGTGTAAAAGCGCCCTAAGAATCTCTTAGTCCAACATGTAAGCTGTGTGTGAAATTTAGAAAGCAGCCTTCACCATGAGAGCAGTGTAACAGTGGAACCAGTTGGTAGGTGTCGAGTACCCCAACACTGGAGACATTCAAGAGAAAGCACCTGTCAGATATCCCTTGATTTGTATTCTTGCATGGGGCACGGGTTTGGACTCAATGGTCCTATATGCTCCTTCCAACTTCATTATTCTATGATTCTAATTGAAACTATAAGGCACATTAAGATCTTAATGTTTAAAGCATCCAGGCAGAAATTAGCAACAAGAAAGATGATCAGAGGCTGAGATGTCACCTCACAAGGGAAGCAAGGATTATCATGCAATGGTATAGCATGAGTCGCCAGCACTCAGGACGTCAGGCACAGGGGTGACCCACAGAAGGCTCTGGATGCCCACCAGAGCCTGACTGGCCCCCAACACTGAAGGCTCATGAGGTGGGTGGGTGCAGGGATGGGGTGGAGAAGTATGAAGCAGCACCAAATTATTGCCCCTTCTGTCTGACTCCCAACACGGGAGGGACACAAAGTGGCTGCTTTCTGCAGCCTCTGGGTTTGGGACCCCACAACTTCTCCCAGCCTCACCCACCAGTCAGCCACTTCCTAAGCCAGTAGCTGCCCTGGCTTGGGCACTGGCTGAAGGCTGGGCATTGCTTGCTGGGCAGAACCTCTGCTGCCCCCGCCACTGCTGCTTCCTCCCCCAGGTGGAACCCCTTGGTATTGGGCTCCTGAACCACGGCAGATCCAGAAAGGAAAGGAAGCAAGCAAGCAAGCAGGCAGGCAGGCAGGCAGGCAAGCAGCAATAGGAAGCTCCTGCCCAGGGCAGGAGGGAGGGTGGACTACTCTCCCTAAAATATTGCACACCATGCTATGCCACTGTGATCATGCAAACTTGGCTGGAGTGGAAAAGCCATCAGAAGCTGCTACAAAACCTACACAACCAACATATCTACACAATGCTTTACAGAAAAATAATCCTTGCCAGCTGACCATGAATCTGTGGAAGAAAGATCTCAGATGCTAACACCACATAAAAGGAGTTAAAACTTTTCCTGTGCTATGCTGTGCATTTTAAAGATCCACAGGATTTCCCAAACTGAGGGTGCCTACAGTCCAAAGCAGCAGAGCACCTCTGCTACCTGGATGACCCCAACTCCCAAATAGCATTTTCTATCTAGAATTCGCTGTTTGGAAAGATAGCTCTATTACATAGGCACATGGGAGATGGGCGAGGTGGAATTTACAAGCACCAAGGTTCACATATCAAGTCTCAGACTTTGCTAAAAGTCTAAGCAGAGATTTTGAAAACGTCGCAGTATGGTACGATGCTGTGGCATCCAACAGTGATTTACAAATGTCCACATAAGCCAAAGTCAGCATTTGTAATATTTTGTGGCAACACCCACCCCTGGTACCAGCTAACCATAAGCACATATGTGGTTTAACAGAACTTAAGACTCCCCAGTTCCAAGAAAGCAAACGTAAATCAGATGCCACAGAGCTCATTGTACCTTTATAGAGTGTATCTGAGTATCTATTACCCTCAGATGTAGATCTCAGTGAGATGCAGGCGTAGGTGAAGGAATGCTCCTTTGTGGGAAGAAGCAAACAAGATAGGGAACATGAAAATACTATGTTAACTCCAACACACTAACATTAGACCTGTTAATTTTTGGCCAAATGGGTCAAAGTGTCATCCATTAACACAATGTTTTTAAAACAATGTTTTACAAATAGTGGTGTATATGTTGGATCGTCCTCCGGGGAAGGCATGGGTATGCACACTCCTCTACCCCTCTAAATGGGAGAAGGGGGAAGTATTCACTGACCTGTAATGCAGGGCTATCCAACTTTGAGCAGCCTGTGGTCTACTTTTTTCTCCCAAACGGCCCTGCGGTCTACTTTGACCCCCCCCCCAAGGGCCCCAAGGTCTACTTATAGGAGTGTGTGTGTGGCCGGTGCAGGGAGGAGGGGACTGCGCCATGGCCCTTGAACTGCTCTGCTTGGCTGAGACAGTGGGCTGGCAGACCCAAAACTTTGCTAGGGCAGTGGTGGTTCTTAGGATGGGGGAGGAAGGGGTGGAGAACTTATCCCCTCACTTTTTTATTGGTGGCCAGCGGGCTACTTTTGAACCCTTCACGGGCTACTGGTAGCCCGTGGTCTACCTGTTGTGCAGGCCTGCTGTAATGCAAGACTAGTTATATAACAGGTGGTTTCTATATCTTGACCCCAAATGTTTTGGACTAACCCCCCACCCCCGGAGAAAGCCGAGTAAACACAGACAATGCCCATATCATCTTGCAGGAAAAAAGACCAGTCAGCACAAGAATTTCCTGGACCCAAAACCTTGAAATCCCTGCTTGATACAGACCCAGTAATTCATTTACCAGTTTCACATATTTACCAGTTTCACATATCAAGTCCCGCCATAGAAGCAACTGCAGAAAAAAGAATGATTGAGTGTTCAGATAAACCTTACATCCCAAACCTGCATCTCTGTTTCAGGTCATGAATACAATTTCCTCTCATACCAAACACTTCAACAGGACACACAACTCTCAGCCACGGGCTTCCAGACTCCTTAGAGAATGCAGTTTACACAATGCTTTTCAACTTGTACAAAGACTTATACAACAGCAACGAAGTCTTACCTGCAGCAAAATTCTTGTGTGCTGCAGGAACAAAACAGAGCATCAGATGTATTTAAGCCACCTTTGAAATCAAAAGGCAGATTATTTGTAATATATGAAATACACGGCAAGACAAGAATGAACCAAGGGGGCAAGAGATAGGCAGTCACATTCACATACTCAGAAGGCACTGCTTAGGGGAGGGGGGCATATAAATAACAGAAGATTAGGTCTCCCAACCTCCAAAAAGTCTTCCTCAAGAGGCTGGTTTTGCTTCAAATTCAAATGTGTGAGAATATTTTTCAAACTACCTTAGTCCTGGGAAACTGGATAAGGAGGTTTGAGAAATGTAAGTACTGTAGTTTTCAACTGTGTTAGAGCTCCATTAACTTGCTGATTGTGATAGGAAATAGCCATGCAGGAGAGAGAGATGGGGGTTCTCTCAACACTCACTTGCTGAACTTTTTACAACAGCTTCTCTAGCACTGTGGTAATGAAATATATATGAAAGTGGTAGAAAGTTTATTTTTGCACCAAGCCAGTGCTCTTGGCAATGCATAGGCATCTCATGGCAACTAAGGTTCCATGTTGTAGACCGGACAAGCCGGATCTTAATTTTCAAGGCATAGCATCCTGCATCCCTAAATTTTGGGATTTGTCTTCAGTTTAGAAGAAAGTGTCAGATTAGTAAAGACAGTGTGGGAACCCAAAACTGACTGTTGATTTCAGAGCTATTTAAGCAATATATTAGAAATGCAAACAGAATGAGTTCCATGTTTTCAATTTTAAATGTTAATGCCAACCGCACGTCCAATATTTAATAACAATTAAACAATCCTTCAAGTGCTAAACTTACCCCACCCCCACCCCCGATTCCTGCACATAGAAAATGTTTTAATAATTAGAAAGATAGCTCAACTTTCTTTTGGGGATGCCAATTTTGTAGGAATGTGTTTTCACAGGCAAATATTTTTCCACACACACCAAATATTTCTCCACACCCCCCCCCAAACTGTGTTCTGAAATGGGGCAGCTGTGATACAGTTTTACCACCTCAGCAGGAAGTTGGCCTCAATTCCCAAGAATCAGAGCATACTTTGCTTTCTGATTCAGTGTGGTATGTGTGGCATATTTTGCATGATGCCAGGCCTATAGTTAAAAGAGAAGGTATGATGATTCATGGTTGTAGCAATCATGGCTGTTAGATACTGGGATGAAATCTGTGATGGTTACCTTGCAATGATTTTATCCTACAATATCCTAACAAAGCATGTGCCAAACAGATTATTCTCTCAATAATCATTGTGTGTTGTTTTACAAGTTATCAATACAGCAACATGAATGCATTCTGTATCAGTAGGTATACTGCCAGCTTCATGCTCATAAACATGATACAAGGACTCTGGATATGTAGATCAAAGGTGTTTCTATACATATGCTTAAGACAGAGCTATGTCTTGTTACAGGTATTTCGAAATGTATGTATAACATAGCACTCCAATGCTCTGACAAACTGATTTTAAGGATAAGTGTGTTTTTCCAGCAATCCTGGCCCTCCATATGGCAGCTAAGTCATGCACCACCAGGTTTCAACAGAAATTTGAAATTACTTTAGAAGACTTGCACGCTATTAAGGGCCTTTTCACATGACCCCTAAACTCTGCAGCAAATGGCTCCCAGGTCCGGAGCTTAAAATTGTTTCCCCACCAGCTCCGGAGTTTACAGAAAATTAAGTGCGACCACACCCACCTAAGCGTGTCCCAGCACACTTTTCAAGTATCTGCTCTCCAGGGCTGAAGAATTCCTGATGCGGATGTAACTTAAGAGTGCCGGGCTCTCCTCCCTTCTGTTTTTTGTTTTTTGGCCCCCAGCCCCTTTAAGAGCTACTTAAGAGAATGGAATGCTGCCGGGGCAAGAGCAAGACGGCAGAACGGAGGTGAGCCACGTTCTTTTCTTCCTTTTCTCTCTCTCTCCCCTCATGCAGCCAGCAGCCAGGAGTGCGGAGGGGGTGGGAACACAGGAAGAGCGATAAGCCCCCAAGATATCTGGTCCGAATTTAAGTGGCCAGCGGATCTTAGGGGTCGTGTGAAAAGGCTCTAAGTGTTCCATGCACAAATTGGACATTTCCTTTCATGGTCTGCTACCTTGCTTTCAAAAGTTAGCCATGATGGCTTTGGGCCACCCACTATTTAATGGTTTTAACATTACCCATCAAAATGAATGCAGCATCCCCACTCTACTCATATTGGCCAATATCTTGCCCATTAGTTATGCCAGTAGAAGTCCAATGATGTACGCTATAGTAGAAAATGGCTGCCTATAAACCAGTTAATACTTGTATTTCTCATTGTACACTGACTCACACTAATGGTGTGAATCACACTAATGGTGTGAATCACACTAATGGTGTGAGCTGGGTACAAAATAAGTAGAGCTCCTGTACAACAAGGATAGCTCACGGGGCAGGGAACCAACCACGGCCACGTCAATGTCAGAAACATCTTGTGGATCCTGTATGCTGCAGTGGTGCTGTTTGCTGGCTCCTTCAAATGCTTCTAATGCAGGCATGCCCAAACTTCGGCCCTCCAGATGTTTTGGACCACAACTCCCAGAATTCTAGGCCTGCGATTCCAATGGCAAAGGACTGTGGGAGTTGCGGTCCAAAACATTTGGAGGGCCGAAGTTTGGGCGTGCCTGTTCTAATGGAACGGAAGGACAAGAATGGTAACAGAATCAAGGAGAAGCTTTTCAAGTTGTGCCATGCCATGCCATGCCTGATGAAAAGCAGCAAGGCTCTGCTTCCAGAAGCATGTTGTGGAATTTTATCTGTGACAAAGCAAACTGGGGCATCTGTGAATCCTAAATGAGATTTAAGCCACACACTGCCATTCTACCCCTGAGGTGAAAATAATCCAGAACACAGCAATGCCCCATTTCATGTGATGGGCTGCCATCTCTCAGCTATGTTTACTTATGAAGAAAAGTATTACTTCGGATGGAAGGCAGGATCCCTGCAATGCCTTTAATTCCCAAGGGACTCACCATACAACATAAAAAGCTACCAATCACTGACCACATTGTTGGATTAATCTGAAAACTGCCCTTCAGCAGCAAAGGACCACAGAGAGAACATCAAACAGACATCCCTAAGACATCTTTGTCAGGATGACAATAAAACTTTGCACTTCAAATAAACCCACACAGGGAAGGGTGCTAGGAAGAGAAGAAGACCAAATATGAGATTGGTTCACTCTACAAAGGATGCAACAGGTTTCAGTTTGCAAGAGACAAGCAAAACTGTTAATAATAGGGCATTCTGGTGGTCACTCATTCATAGAGCATAAGTAAGAGGTACTTGATGGCCCATAACAACAACATCAGGAAGTGATGTGCTACTGAATGAAGCCTGGCATTAGTATGGTGAAGATTTAGTGACCACTGGCCACAAAAGAAGAAGCAGAACAAGGAGGTAGTCCTCTGAATTCAGAGCATAAAATAATATCCACTCTTCCCCAGAGGATTTCTTCCAATGGTGGGAAATGGGAAGGGAGACAACGGATCCACGAAACAACCTCTTTGGCAGCGACGTAAGCAGGCATAAAGATGATGCTCAAACAAATCCTGAAATAGGATTCCACCTTTGCTCTTGTTACTTTAATACCCATGTCTATTCATCAGAGTTTGGAAAAGTTACTTTTTTTGGCTATAAGGTGAACAATCTTTTCACCAGCAAGGCCACTAGTCATGCTTGGTGGGGGATGCTGGGAGTTGTATTTCTAACAAAGTAATGTTTCCAGGATGCACTCACAATGATGAAGCACGTAATACAGAAACCCATATGCACACACATGGACAACCATGAACTTTCATCCAGCAGAGGCAGCATTTCCTGAGACCTCCAATCTCATAGTTAGGCTACGGGATCAAGTTCATTGGAAAAGACACCAACAACACCTTCTAACCCTCTGTCTGAAAAGGCTATCATTCATTCAGACTTTACAAAGTGACCAGGCACGATCAATATATCCATCCTGGCAGCTCCCAAAATACACCCATGCCCTTGCTTTGAAGAAAATCCTTTCATAGGAGGAACAAAAAGGATCAGAATTTGGAAAAGTTACTTTTTTGTCTATAATAATGTAATATAAGTAAGAATAACTGCTTAGCTACATAAACTCATTGGAAAGGAGCAACACACTGGTGATACAATTTCTTAAATGTCTCATATACCCTAGTAGGGTTAGCATAAATTGGATGAAATTTGACAGCATGTAACACCAACCCTGTGCCGGGGTTAAACAGAGGTTACTTTCTATTAAACCTAGCAAGGTATAGCATGCCAACATGTAAAGAAAAATATCCAGTATACATGTGCTCCAAGTGTCTTCTTGAAATCAATGACTGAAATCTTCTTGTGCATTTATGCAAAAGGTGTAATTTTTAAGAGTGAATTCTTATAAGTTAAGAAATCCTTCTAGGAAATAACTTTTGCATAATGAGTTGTGCAACTTGGCATGCAACTGGTAATGCCTGTTGAGATTTCTTACCTTGTTGCAATTTGCTGCTAAAAGTTATGCCTTTTGCGTGGCTGCACAACAGGCTTTCAAACAGTGTGCCTCCGGGACAAAATAGGGAAGCTGGAATACTTAGCAGCAGATATCGTACGATTTGGAATATCTAGGTGATCTGGAGTCACCATTAGAAACTCTGTGGGTAAGAGTATGAGGCCACAAGGATGGTCTAATGGTAGGCATATGCTATCGGCCTCCGACCCAAGCTCCTGAGGTAGACTGTCTCCTTTACATCATTCTCCAAGAAGGAAAGCCTGATTATAATGGGGGACTTCAATTACCCTCACATAGACTGGGTGAACTGTTGATATGATGAAGATGATAAAGAGATACAGTTCCTAGATATGCTAAATGATTGTTCCCTCGAACAGATGGTTGAAGACCCAATTAGAGGTACAAGAATTCTTGACCTGATCCCGAGTAATACAGAGGATCTGGTGCAAAATGTTAATGTGACTGATCCAGTAGGGAACAGTGGCCATAACACAATTACTTTTAACTTAACCATAGACTGCATATCACTGATAAAATCTAACACAGAGATATTAAATAGAGATGGGCACAAAACGCCAAAATGGCATTTTGTTTTGTTTTTCGTTTCATTTATCTTAGTTTCATTTCATTTTGTTTGAAATGATTTTTTTAAAAAAATTCATTTCATTTTTCCTTTTGTTTCCCTTTTCCTTTTTATGTGTTTTATGTGCATGTTTTATGTAACTACTGTGTGTGTTTATGTGTTTTTTATGTTTTTTACCTTTGTTTTATGTGTTTCGGGGGGAGCGCAGGATTTTTAAACTTTTTATTAGTCCCCAAAGCAAGCGCCAATCAGCTGGCATGCAGGGCTTGCATAGGGGACTAAAAAAAGTTTTAAAAGCCCGCACTTCCCCCACCCAATTGGGCACGTTGGGGAGGGGGAATCAGTGGCTTTTAAAACTTTTTTTTTTAGTCCCCTAAGCAAGCCTCACACGTCAGCTGACTGGCGCTTATTTCGGGGACTAAAAAAAAAGTTTAAAAAGCTTGTGCTTTCCCCCACCCAACTGAGTGTGTTGGGGGGGGGGAATGGTATGAGCTTTTTAAACTTTATTATTGGCGCTAAAGTAAGCACCGATCAGCTGGCGCGCGGGGCTTCGACGGCAAAAAAAGTTTAAAAACCCTGCGCCATTCCCCCACCCAATGGGTGTGTGGGGGGGAAATGGTGTGGGGTTTTTTAGAGTGGTTTCCCATAGGAATGCATTGCTTCAATGTATCCCTATGAAAAAACAAAAAACGGAATGGAACGAACTGAAAAATTTTGTTTCATTTCATTTCATTTTTCTTTGAAGGGGCAGTTTGTTTTTTGTTTCATTAGGTAGGGAACAAACTGAAAAATGAACCAAAAACAAATTCATTTCGTGCCCATCTCTAATTTTAAATTTTCAAAAAGGAAATTTCCCAAAGATGAAGGAACTATTTAAAAAGAAGCTGAAAGGGTCTAGCTGAAAAGAAGCTGTTATTTCAAAGTACATTAGAAGTAAGAACCCAACTAGGAAGGCCATTGGACCATTAGATGACAATGGAAGACAAGGGATAATTAAAGAGGAGAACAAGGGTATCTATCAATGGCTATAATTAAGGACAACCTCCGGTTTGGAGAGATAGTCAGGATAGCTCTCAATACCATTTGCAGGGAATTGTAAGCAGGTGAAGACATCTGCTTGGGAATACCCTGAAGCCGCTGTGGTGAGCCGCTGTGTGAGACAGAATGCTGGACTGGATGGGCTGTGGCCTGTTCCAGCAAGGCTGTTCTTATGTTCTTATGTTTTAAGCTGTAAAAGGAGGGGAGTGCTAATGTAGCATTTTTTCAATTTTTCTGAAAATTTCCAATTTAAAAAAATGGAAAAAATCTGGGATTTTTTTTCCGAGCTTCAAAATTTTACATCTCTACTCCTGACACAGCTTGCAGCCAAGTTTATGAACCAAGAACAACAAGAACAAGAAAGCAACACTTGGAAGGCCCTTGGTGGCCTTCACAGATCTCTTATTTATTTATTTACTTATTTATTTTCAGACTTTTATACCGCACCTATTTCCCGACGAGTACTCAGGGCGGTTTACACAAAAGTTATATAAAAAGTTAAAAACTATAACAGTAACAATAGATCCGAGCAGGCGAACAAATCTTGGCGAGGGGCAGAGAGAAATTAAAAAAAAAAAATTGCATCCCTAGCCGTTGCCAAAGGCGTCGCTAAATAGCTTGGTCTTAAGAGCTTTTTTAAACGACGCCAGTGAGGGAGCCTGCCGTAACTCGCTCGGCAAGGAGTTCCAGATAGCGGGACCGGCAACCGAGAAGGCCCGTTTGCGAGTACACGCTTTACGGGCCTCCCTCGAAGTGACGGTCCGGAGCGAGAGGGCCAAGGAGGATCGGGTGGGTCGGGCCGGATCTAATTGTCGGGATATACGCTTTGCCAGATAGGCAGGGGCCAAGCCATGGAGGGTTTTGTAAACCAAAACCAGCACCTTGAACCTTATTCGGGAGGCAATGGGCAACCAGTGTAGGTGGACCAGGATGGGGGTGATGCGGTCGTACCTACGCGCACCAACCACCAACCTGGCCGCCGCATTCTGGACCTGCTGCAGTCGCTGAACAAGGTTCAAGGGGAGCCCCATGTAGAGAGCGTTGCAGTAATCCAACCTCGATATGACCAGTGCCTGTACCACTGCCCTCAGGGAGTCCCCACCAAGGTACGGGCGAATCTGGGCAATGAGCCTAAGATGGTAAAAGGCCAACCTGGTCACGGCTGCCACCTGGGACTCCAGGGTCAGATCCGGATCCAGGACGACGCCCAGATTCCTCACTCTTTGCACCAGCTGGAGGGCGGACCCACCCAGTCTGGGAAGAGGGCCACTGTACCCATCCGGGCCACCCCCGAAGAACAGAACTTTGGTCTTTCCAGGGTTGAGCCTGAGTCTGTGGGCCCTGGCCCAATCCAGAACTGCGGCCAGGCAACGATCAAGGATCTGGATGGCCTCCACTGCACAGGTGGAAAAGGAGAGATAGAGCTGCGTGTCATCAGCGTACTGATGACAGCAAGCTCCAAAACTCCGGATGATCTCAGCCAGCGGCTTCATGTAGATGTTAAAGAGCATTGGGGAGAGGGCCGACCCCTGAGGCACCCCACAAGTGAGTGTCCAGGGTGCCGACAACTCACCCCCACGCTCACTCGCTGGGTGCGGCCCTCAAGGAAGGAGCGGAGCCAGCCAAAGGCCAAGCCCCCAATCCCCACCTCCGAGAGCCGCCCCAGGAGGATACCGTGGTCGACGGTATCAAAAGCTGCAGACAGGTCGAGAAGGACCAGCATGGTAGAGCAACCCCTGTCGGCCCTCCTCAACAGATCATGGCAATATTAAGTACTTACTCAAATATGGAGCAATCCTTTCTCTCCTGGACCCATAAAAATAGGCCCAAATCTGCAAAATATTTCCAGTTGCAAGACTGTCCTGGGCACTACTAGTTTTTTATTTTTTCTAGCAAATACTTTAATTGCAGATATGACAATGTGGCTTTAAATGCCAATTCGAGTGCAGAGGAACAGTTCTATTTACAAAGGTATTTTAATGAAAACATCAACTCATACACGCTTCGTTCATTACCATTGGCTCTAGTGAAATATATTTGAGACTGGAGAGAGGGTGGAGAGCCATCACAATGTGCAGAGTATTTGTAAACTTAAAAACTCAGAATGGTTGTTTTAATACTCTGAAAGAAGGCTCTCCATCTTAATTTCAAAGTGGTTAGTGAGGACTTTAAATACAAAGAACTAATTCATAGGAAGGTAGCAGTTCAAAACCTTAAGTTAATTTCCTGCTATAATTTAGAGTGGGGGGTGGGTGGGGGTTAGAAATGACTGAATTGCATGTTTTAATTACAAATCCAGTCTGTGAGAACACTGTGATGAGAACTGACAGTCCTTTACAGCTGAGCATTTCAAATCAGCACCAATGGAGCAAAAAGAGGGTGGAAAAAGAAAGAAGAAACATAGAGGCAGAAGGCAGCAGGTTATGAACAACAACTCCAGTTTTGAACCAATAGGGAAAATGGCCCTTGTTAACACCCAGTTTCAACTGCTTCACTCAAGGTACTTACTCAGGTAAGTTCGGAGGGCAGAGACTACTGTGACAGATAAGAGAAATTGCCTTAACTAAGTGGCTTGAAGTGTGTTCAGAAATGCCACCTATCCTGCTTGACTTCAATCCTCTTCCACCCACCCACCTGCCACCTCCTTGTGGTCCCTTGTACTCCCTCGCTGCCATTACCACATCCAAAGCCATCACCTCCCCTCCCCACTCTGTGGGGATGCAGGTTCCACAACAGCGCTAGGACCTTGGGGGGGGGGAGAGGAAAAAAGGAGGTAAGCTTGCGACTGGAATATGGCAGAAGCCCCACAGAGAAGCCCCCTGCTTCCCATGAGATATTTAGGATTTGAAGCTCTTAAGTTGGGAAATCCACCTCGTAGGGAGGGTGGGGGCAGCAAAGGAGAGAGAAGGTGGTATTTTTCTCCCCACGTCCCTTCTGCTCTGCACCCTGCTGAAGTCAGGGGTTTGGACTGCAGGAAGAAGGGAGGGAGGAAGAGAACTATGGGAGGAGTTGAAAGAATCTGGCTTCGGTTTAGCTGCCCACTGGCATAACAAGGGAGGGGTGGAAGAGTGAATTTGCCCTGGGACACACAGCAATATGGGGGCACCTGGAGGGGGAGCAGGAGGAGGAGACTATGTGCTATCCTGCCAGCAGCCCTCCTTTTACCCAATCCTTAGCCAGGGGAAAGGAGGACAGGGAAGCAGGCAATTTTCCCCAAGCAGCACCTCTGTTGATTGCTCCCCCTCCTCCTTCCCCACACCCCCGCTAAGGCTTGACAATCGTTAGCCCGGGGAAAAGAGGAGAGGGAAGCGTGTGATGGAGATGCTGCTTGGAAAAAGAATCCCATCACCTGCTTCCCTCCCCTCCTTTCCCCAGGCTAACGACTGTCAAGCCTTAGCTGGGGGAAAGGAAGAGGGGGAAGCATGCTACAGAGGTGATGCTTTAAAAAATTGCCTTCTTTGCGTTATCTGCACGCTGTGCAGTTTGCACAGGAGATCCTTGTCTGGGAGACCCCCCAAAGAGGGAGTGAGAAAGAGGGACCCTTCTCCCCCTCCCTTCAGGGTAGGTGAGATGCAGTTGCGGGGCAGGAGGAGGTGCAAAAACTGACTTTGTCCCTGGGTGCTGCAAAACCTAGCTAGGCCTCTGGAGCTGCCTCTGCTGCAAACCTGAGGCATTTGCCCTTTACTCATGCGAGACCAAGGCCTGAAGTTCTACACCAGCCTGGCAGAATGTGCCCAAACCAATGGATACTGTGACAGAGACAAAAGGAGAGAGAGGGGGGGTATATACAAAAAAGTAAAAGGCAAGCCATCTAAAACCTTGGTGACAGTCTCTCTCCCCACCAAGATTAAAAATTCTGCTGCTCAATGCCAGGTCAGTGTACAGGGGAACAAGTCGACCAAACTATCCTTCCTTCTCTTTAGGGGAGGTCTTTCTCAGTGCTCCCCCCATTAGCGCTTGGTGGGTACATGGGAGAGGACCTTCTCTGTCAATGTTCCTAGACTCTGGAACCCCCTCCCACAAGAGGCCATCCTGGCCCCATCTTTGCTCTCCTTCCGCAATCAGGCCAAGACCTTTCTCTTCAGGTCTGCTGGTCTGAGGGTTTTTTTAAATGGATTGTTGTGCTCTGTTGTTTTAAATGTGTTTTAGTAATCAATGTACCGCACAGCGGACACTCGTATAACAAACGGTTTGTATAACATAAAATCTGTACAACATAAATTCCGGAGATAGGGGAAATTTGCTTAACAGAATTGTCTATGGGGCGAATCCATACAACATAAAAATTGTTGCAATTGGGAATTACTGGCTTTATAGTTTGGCCTTCCCTGATTATTCTGATTCAATCAACTTATATAAATAGGACGCTGTCATTTTCCCCACCTTATGATAATTTTCTATTAGTTATTTTTCCCATTTGTTCTTATTTTGAATTGTTAAAACATTTTGATTTAGTGTATTTCTGCTTATTTGTTTATTTGTTCCTTTTATCGTTATGATTGGATTATTTGGTTTGATTGATTAGTTTTTATTTTCTCTTTTAAGTTGTTTAATCTGTTTTTATGTTTTGTACATGTTTGTAAACTGCCCAGAGTAGCTTTTTTGCTAGATGGTTGCGGTAATAAATCAAATAAATAAATAAATAAATAAATACTCTGTTTCAATGCATTCCTATGGGAAATTTGTATAAAGGAAAATTTGCTTAACAGAATTTCATTTGGAATGAATTAATTCCTTTATACAAGGTACCACTGTATTTACTATTTTTAATATAATACTTATCTAATTATTATTTTTAAAAAACATATCCTTACTGTTTTTAGCTTGTATTGTCTTTTTGATCATGCAAGCTGCCTTGCATCCTTTTAAAGGAAAAAGGTGGGATTAAAATAGTTTAATTAAATAAATTATGTAAATTTCCTATATTAGCAGAGACATCATGTCAGCTGTGGATTGCATCCGCCTAAGAAAGGTCTTAGGAGCTTTTCCCAAAGTCACTTGGGCCCACTACCTACACTGTAAAAATGCTCTGCTGGAAACACCACACATCCCAACATCATTGATCGACACTTCCCAAGATTGCCTGAGAAGAGGGATCGGTTATTAAACCAGGTAAAATCTGCAAAGTTAAGCAGTTTGGCTGGCCTATTCCAATAACAAACAAAAACGCAGAGAAAACTCACAACACTTCTTCCTCTGTTTTGTTTGTTTACTTTAAAAACCCACACATCTTGATAGCTGAAAGCTGTTAAAGATCACTGTCACTAACCATACTTAGGGTTGCTGTAACCTCATGCCCTATGTTAACAGTCTGTAGTCCCCCCCCTTTCTGGTGCACACCAGGTGCAGCTGTGGTTACTACTGTTAGATGACAGTTTACCTCAGCTTACTTTCTGCCCATACTGTCATCAACTGTATTTCTCTCTAGACGTGTGTGTGTGTGTGTTTTTTTAAAGAATCAGATAATGGGTACCTTGGTCAGAGATCTTCTGCATACCAGAACTGCACATACATTAAAGAACATGGTTCCCATATAGAATATAATTTCTAAACCACACGCATGCAGTTGTTCAAGGAAACAGCATCTCCCACTGTCTGTTGCTGGCAAATGAAAGTGAATTTTCCCAGCCATCACAAAAAAAAAACAAAAAAAAAAAACAACAAGACACAATTTATTTTGCTGAAGGAAATTACGAGTTTTCATAAGCTGTCACTATTAGCACACACACACACAGCATCCTAAGGCTTTGATCTTACCATAGCTGCAGGCTTACTTCCTGTGAGTTTCTGGTGGCTCAACGTGAGTCCGATGCATGTACAGATAGATCTGACAAACAATTGAAGTCACATTTCTTAGCCAAAACATCACCGTGTGAAGACTCCCATACAGAGGTGGTATGCTGTAAAAATACACTATACATAGTTTCCCAAAAATCTACCGGAAGACATGAGGTGTTTTTGCTACAAAACGGAAGGGTGGCACAATGTATTCCCCAACATGTTCTTTGATATTTAGAACAAATATGAATTAAAGCATGTTCCACATTTTGCATTGGTTTTTGTCTGCAATGCAACTGTGAGTCTTCCATTGTTTTTCAAGCAAGTGGTGAAGAAGGCCAATTCCATGCTAGAGATTATCAAAAAGGGGATTGAAAATAACACAGCCAACATTATAATGCCATTGTACAAAGTGATAGTGAGGCTGCACCTGGAGTATTGTGTACAATTCTGGTCACCGCATCTCAAAAAAGACATTGTGGAACAGTGCGGTGCAGAGGAGAGTGACTAAAATGATTACTGGGCTGGGGCACCTCCCTTATGAGGAAAGGCTAAAACATTTGGGGCTCTTTAGTCTGGAAAAAGGCGCCTGAGGGGGGATATGATTTAGATGTACAAAATAATGCAGGGCATGAGTCAAGTGGATGGAGGGATGCTCTTCTCCCTCTCACAACATACCAGAACTAGGGGACATACACTCAAACTGAGGGCTGGGAGAGTAAGAACAGACAAAAGAAAATATTTTTTCACCCAGCGCGTTGTTAGTCTATGGAACTCCCTGCCACAGGATGTGGTGATGGCATCTGGCCTGGATGCCTTCAAAAGGGGATTGGACAGATTCCTGGAGGAAAAGTCCATCACAGGTTACAAACCATGATGGAGAAACCAGGGTACTTCAAGGGCCAGATGCAGGGGAGTGGTATCAGGAGACAGATATCTAGTCTCATACGCTCCCAAACGCATCTGGTGGGACCACTGTGAGATACAGGAATATGGGTTAGATGGCCCTTTGGCCTGATCCAGCATGGCTCTTCTTATGTTTTTATGTACACTCTGACTACTGTTCTATACCAAATGTGTCAAAGATCTCCGGGGATTGGCCTGCTTTGCCCAGCTGTTCGGAGCCTCTTTCCATGGGCATCTTACCCCTTCATGTCCTGTGTTTTAGAGAGCTAATTAGAAGAAGAAGAAGAAGAAGAAGAAGAAGAAGAAGAAGAAGAAGAAG